>JAKTZZ010000006.1:0-12039 GCA_030579035.1 Gotozyma siamensis
GGGGTGATTTAAAGGACTATTGAGGAAAAGAAACCTGATTTGATGAGTGCTGTATGATGTAATGTGATGATAATGAAATTGGTTCAATGTCTGGTTGGATCTTGACGTCTTAACACTTCAACTGCAGGTCCTAACAATCTTTGGAATCCACGCTTGTCTAATGTAGCCACGTCCACTTCAGTTGTAGCAACAACAGAAGCTTGTCTAGGTAAATCATTCAACAATGCAACTTCACCGAAATAATCACCTCTTTTCAAAGAATTAACTTTACCTTCATCTTTCTTTAAGACATCTGCTTCACCTTTAATAATCAAATAGAAATTTTCACCAATTTCACCTTCTTTAATTATAGTATCTCCAATTTTATAACTTTCTGTATCTAATGCATCAGCTAATTTGGATCTTTCAAATAATGATAAATTTGATAAAACAGGAACTTCTTTTAAGAAACTTTCATATAATTGTCTCTTTTTAGAAGTTTTTGCCAATAAAATATTTCTAAATGTTGAACGATCTAAAGCCCATAAAATAACATCAGTTGATGCTAATACAGTGGCAGCTCTTGGAGAATTATACATCAATGCTAATTCACCAAAACTTGAACCTGATGAAGATTCACTAACTTTATGATCATTGACGAAAAATTCAACATTCCCACTTTCAACAACATAAAAAAAATCACCTTCATCTCCTTGTTTAATAACTTCTGAACCTTTTGGTAACTTGACTTCTTTTAAAGCATTAATCACAGTTTTTAAAGAATCTTCATCCAATGAACTAAACAAAAAAATCTTAGCAACACTCTTCTCTAATCTTTCCAATTGTCCTGCAGTCTTTGGAATAACAGTAAACTTATAATCATCCTTAATTCCATTTGGATTTAACGTCTCTGCACTGACAGAAGTACGTCTGTTGGCATTGAAAGTGGTAGGGATGTTATGGGAAACTGGCTGTACAGACTGTGTGACTGAATGGGATGATCTTCTAGCTTGCAAAGCAGCAAAGGCATTAGCTCTATGGAAATCATCATGGTGAGCAGTAGCACCACCTGCAGGGCCCGAACCAGGGGCATCTGCACTGAATGGGTCAATTGTTGTGTTGACTGCGCTTCTGTTTCCTTCACCGACAGCGAAACCAGTCTTGAAGATCCCTTCCTTGTTCTCTTGTAAATTGTTGAATGGATCCTGTGCTGATGTTGATGATGTGGTTGCAGATTCTTGTATACTTGGGTCTACTCCTTGGTGAGGACCCTCATGATGGACGAGCTTAGAGGCAGGATCATCGTTTGCGAATGGCTGTTTGAAGAGCAATGCGCCTTCAGAGGCGACTGATCCTTGACCAGTGACACTGGCATTCTTGGAGCCCAATAACAACTCCTTTCTCTGCTTCTCTAGTTTGGAAAGGAAGTAGTTTGCGCAGAATTGGAGGACGTCAGCTGGCTGCTGGGCCAGGACGTCCTTGTTGAGCTCGTTCAACACGTCAACGTACTCGGTAGGAAGCGACATGGTTGTGTGCAATTGGCCGTGTTTAACAAAGGGGTTAGAGGTTATTTTTTTAAGGGTATTTGGAATTTGGGGAGTTTGTTGCTTTCGAGATCCGGGGAGTGGTGGGTGAAATCCGGGTGTTGACTTTTGATAATGAGATTTGCAGGGGTTGATGTGATCATAAAGAGATTTGAGGCTACAATAAAATGATCAGAGAGCTCTTTGAAGATTACAGTGTCTGTTTTTTTTCACATTGTTTGTCTTTTTAAACGTTTTTAAGTGATTATCTATTGATGTAAAGTAGTATAATGTTAACTTAATCTGCATTGATTTCGGAGTTAGTTCCAATAATGATAAAAAAATAGGTGTTGAGGAGAGTGAGAGAAAGACATTGATGTTAAATTCTGTGTTTCTGATTCATTTATTGATCAAAATCGTGAGTTGAGAGAACACCTGAAATTATTATGATGTTTTTGAGTAGAGTTTCAATTTTATATAACGAGAGTCTTCATTGTATTTTATCTCCGGTGGTTTCGGTTAAATGAAATCAAATAAACCGATATTGTTTGGGGGAAATAGAGGAAATACTATTTTTTTTTCTACATATATCTACTGGAGAATCCCAAAGATCATTAATATAATGAAGAAAGTATCCCCAGAGAACATTTCTATCACTGTTAGATGCCATTTACTACTAAAATTCAGACACAGTGAAGATAATACCCATTGGTAATGCTCAAAAAGTTTTAAAAAAAACATCCTGGTACGGGCACAGTGATCTTTTTTTTTGCAGAAAATGTTCATCAGCAAAAATATGGACTTCCAAAAAAATTTCCGATTTTTAGTATTGAAAGTGATTGACGTACTAAATGGACAATTTATAGAAAGATTTTTTTTATGAGCCTCAAATACGATTTACTTAGCAGTTTTGAATATATTTTCAGTTTAAGACTGTCTGTAAGACCTACTCTCTAAACTGTCTGAAAAAAAAAAAAAAACACAAATGACTGTCGTATTTCGCCGAAACTGATCCATCAACAATTGATAAGGTAAGTGAACGATCTAGAGATCCCTGTCAATGATCGGTGCCGCACAACACATACGGCGAGTTGATCTGTCAAAGTCAAAGTCAAAGTCAAAATACTACATTCATTGTTCAATCTCCCTTTTCGTTATCTAGTCTAAAATAAAATATACTCAGTTAGGAATATCAACCACTGGTGCACTCTCTGCCTCATCCGCTAGTCTTTTTCTCTCAATGTTGCGCTGTTGGGAAAGAATGTAAAAGATCAAAGAAGATCCAAAGATCAATGTTAAAGTCAGCAAGATGGCATTGAGAGGAGTAGGATTGTTATGATACACCGTCTTGACCAATTTATCAAGGTATGTTTGGGAATAGTTGATTAAACCGGCAAGACACATCATCAAACCGTAAACTTGTCCAAATGTTTCAAACCCAAATACTTTGGCACTGTAATCACTTACCGTGGTATAGTAGAATGGTCTGTAGGTAACCAATAATAAGATTCCTAATAAGTTGCATGTGAATGATTTGATTAAACCAAAGACACCAATAAATGTAGTGACACCTAACAAGATGGTTAAGATTTCAACAGTTTTCAAATTATCCAATAATAATCCAATGAAAGGGATTGCAATGACACCACCTAATGGCAATGCAATATCAAAAATATTGTTAATTTTCAAGGCCAATTCAGATCCTAACAAATAATCTTCTTGAGATCTAATCGTTGCAACAAAATAATTGATTCTCATCATTTGAATAGCAGTGAATGCACACATGATGTAGAAAAATGGAGATTTAATTTGTTGTTTAACAGGATATCCATCAAGAATACCAAAAATATTTCCAGATTTAACAGTGATTTCATGTTCAACATATTCTTCAAAAACAGATTTTCTACGTTCACCATTTGCAGTCAAACTAGTTCTTGGTTCCAATGTGTTTTCAAGATCATCAATACCATGACCAGATAACAAAGAAGTACGTTCATTCACGTCTGGAATGATATGTGAACCATCATCACCTTCCAACAAGTTACCATTCTCATCCAAACCTTCAATTGCAAGTTTTTGAACAGTACCAATAGTTTTATAACTTTCATTAGGCATGATGAACAATTGACACAAGAAAATGAAAATAGGAACAATCAAATATAATGAAAAGAATTTGACTAATGAAATTCTTGTATAGTTTTGATAAATGATTCTATAAACCAAAAAAACTGCACTTGAAGTATCAAACGCACCTGTCAACAATGCAAGAATCATTCCACTATATTTAGGGAAACTATTAGCCAATTGGAAACTTGAAATGAAAACAAATGGACCACCTAATGCAAGAAACAAATAACCGGTGAGGTATGGATCCAAGGCTTTCACAAATGAAAAGAATTGAGCTAATAACAAAGCACCAATAAAGATTAAAACAGAGCCAATGAATCCACAGACCCTTGGTCCATAGTTATCCAGGATATTCCCCACGACCAATGCAGTGGCATTAGTGACAACGGCACCAATAGTGAACATCTTGTTAAGTTTCAAGTCTTGTGCAACACAAACTAAGTCAGAATCCAAATTGGATGTGCCGACATCACAGACATTATGATAGACTCCTTCTGAGATGAGGATGGGTTTAAGGGCAGCGAACCCGAAGATTGGACCAGCAGCGAAAAGACACCACAGAATGGCACACGCACACTGTAAGATTCTCAGTCTGTGATTCATTGACGAGTTTTTCATTCTGGAAAATAAGAGAAAAAACAACTGAAACTGTGAATGGAATTTCTGGTTGTATTTAAACTTATTGTTGATAACAGAATCAAAAAAAAAAAAAAAAAATATTACGTGCAATTACATAAGCTGATAAGAGAGATGGACTACTCCGAGGATTTTCAATTAATAAATCTGTTTAGTAATTGGTGATGGAATTGGGGTCATTCGAACCACGAGATGAGGAACATGAGCGAAACTCCGACGAGCACACAGAACACTTGAGCCACTGCGTTGAAGAACTCTTTTTTTCTCGAGTTCTGGGAGTCCAGTTGGAGCACTTCCGGGATGACACCGACCGTTGCAATGTAGAGGAACCCACCGGCAGTGAATGGGAGTGTGAGGTCAGAAGTGGTGACACTGGTGCCAAAGAGACCCGGTGACACATTCAAAACAGTTTCCGATGTGACATCTGTCGAGAGTCCCAAGTTTTGAATGGCAATTCCTAAAAAGGTACCTAAGTAAGCACCAATGGCAGTGACAAATTGTGAATTCATGGCTTGCCATTTAGTGAACCCACCTTGGATCAACAATGCGAAATCACCAACCTCGTGAGGAATCTCATGGAAGAAAACGGCAAGACAAGTTGTGGAACCAACAGATTTGGAAATGTAGAAACTGGCAGAGATGGCTAAACCATCAGTGATGTTATGAGAAAAATCTGAAATGAGGTTGAGGTATGCACTTGCCTTGACTGACTGGTTAGGATTCTTGATAACTGCATCGACATCACCATCAGTCTTCTTGTGTTCTGCAACTGGATCCAATGCATGGGAATGTCCATGACCATGAGATTCAACACCTTGTTGATGTTCCAAAATTCTCAAAGCTTTATCAATCAAGAAGAAAGATAGGAATCCAATAAAGATGAAAAGCCCTAATATACTATTTCTTTTCTCATCAACCAAGACGAATGAATTTTTAGAATGATCAATAGTTTCACCAACAAAAGTCTGTGGTAATAAATGTAAGAAAACATCACCTAATAACCCACCAATGGCAAAACTGACAAGTAATGATAGTTTGGCTGGGTTGATTGAAGATGGAATGAACGCCAAGATCAAGTTTGGTGGGCCTGAAATGTATGTTGTTGCCAACAATGCGTTGTAACCTGGGTTTTCAAAAGGGAACAATTTGGAGAAAAGATACCCAATGATGGATTCTTCATCGTCTGAATGTTCTCGACTCTTCAGCACATCTAATTCCTTGACAACTTCACATTGTGATAGTTTGTTCGAGAGAACAGCGAGGTTGATGTCCCCGTTGGAATAGTAGAGATCGTCTTTTTGTAAAGCAAGTGAATCGGACGCTTTTTCTCCGTGGAAATGGACACCGTGGGCAGACACAAGTGCCCCGAAAGTGAGAAGAGGCAGCAGGAGTCGCATTGGTTCTGTGGGTCGTTGTGAGAGTGAGCGAAGCAATTGAGTCTGTTTTGTCTGTTTGTTGTTTGTTGTGATTTTCTTTGATTTTTTTTCTGATTTCACCCGGAAGATGAGCACCTGATTAGAATTAACAATACTTTAACAGTTTAAAACTACAGATATTCATCATTAAATTGTATTCCACGAGCAATTCCCTATAAATGGCAAGTTGAAGCACACACAAATCTTTATTCCGTTCCGTTTCTAGATTTCTAGACGCAGAAAAAAGGGCAATAGAGAGAAGGTGATAATATTGATCAATAGCGATTGCTTCCCAACATCCATCCAGAAGAGCTCGAATCTTTACTGAACCCACCACTAAACAGTCCATATCCTTCATCCTCTTCTATCTCATCATGGTCGTACAAATTGAGACCAAATCTGTTTTTCTTACCATATAAGTCAATCTTGAACTTATTATCATTTTGAGGTGGTGGTAGATCTGAAGATTTGTTAGCTGCTGAGGATGAACCGAAGGACATCATCCAGTTGGATGAGTTGGATTCTGGACGTTCCTGAAGGATTGATAACGGTTGTCTTGATGTGTCATTAGTGGTATTATTATTATTATTATTAGTGAGTGTTGAGGGTTTGTTGTTGTGGTCATCAGAGGTGGCGCCATTATCTTTGGATGTTGTTAAGTTGACTGTCGATGATAGGATTTCATTCAATGATTTTTCAATCAGGGATTTATCAAAAATGGACGACTTTGAATTGTTATTATAGTCGTTCTTCCCATTATCGAACAAAGTTTGAGATTTCATTGTTTGAATGTTATTATTTGGTTCATTTCCATCCAATGTTATGATTGATGAATTGTTGGATTTGGACAATTCATAACTTGATGCAATTGGTGTTATATCATCAATTTTACCAATTTCTTCATTGTTTGGATTATTCAACGTTGAGAACGAACCAGGGAAGATTGTCAAATGATTGATTGAATCAATTAGACTGCTGCTTGAACTGTTACTCGATGATAAATCTTGAAGTTCAGGAACACGTTCATAATTGGATCCATCATCAGCATCAATGTTTTGGAATGCATAATCATCAGGAAATTTATTAGGAGATATTGATTCATGAAGTTTAACAAGCGAAGTTTTCTTGATTGGTCGAGGTGTTTGCAAAAGGAATGAAGATGATGGATTATTTCTCTTTGGTTTGGTTTGTTTTCTTTTTGAGTTTGTTGTTGATTTTATTTCATCATCACTGAAAAATGGATTGTTTAAAGTAGGACCAAATAATGAAACTGATCTGAATCTTTTTTGATCTTCATCTTTTGTACTTGAAGAATTTGGTCTTCCTCTACCAACGTTGAAAGTCAAACCTTCATTGTCCGAGTCTTCTGAATCTTCATCAGATTCTGTTTGTGATGCATGTTTTGGTGTCAATAACGATTGTGATCTAAATCTTGGATTGTTAGTTGAATTGGTTTGTCTATCTGGGTTATTGAAATTCAACTGTTGATTAGATGTCTTGTTGTTAAAAGTTAATTGAACATCTTGGAAAGGATCACTATGAGAAAAAATATTGATATCGTTAAAAGTTATATTTGATTTTATCTCGATATCAGTTTCCAACAATCTCCAAAAAAATTTATTCTTAGTGTAAATTGACATTGGTTTAGCAATTGACATTGAACCTAAGGGGATTTCCACAAATAAAGATTTCCCAATCAATTTAGATATCAAACTTCTAACAATGGCACCATGAGTCATCACCAACAAAATCTCTTTTTTACCCAATTTTTTTTTATCATCTGCTTCATTGTTGGGTATATTCCCAACGTTATTTTTGATCAACGAAATTAAACCTTGATTTGCCCTATTGTATTGATTTATGAAACTTTCATTATACGGACCTGGATTCCCAAATTGGTAACTGTCTGACAAATCCAACTTGATTTCAATAGATTCATTTCTTGAACCATTCAAATTTAAATTTGAATTCAAATATTGAATTGCAAAACTTAATAAACTTTCACCATTATCATTTGGTGGATAATGATTTATATCGAGTTCAGAATTTAACCATTCTGATAAGAAATGGTCAATATGAATAATGATCTTGATCTGTTTCCTCGTATCTTTGTGTTTCTTAACAATGTAATCAATCATGAACTTTATAGTCTGTATACACCTTAGGTAAGGCGATGTGTAGAATCTCAACACGACAACCTCTTCATCGATATGTGACTGTACGTAACTCAACAACTTCTGACCCATCTCCATGGACTGGGTGTATCCGTTATTGGACTTATTCTGGGTGGAATGGAACGTGGCGAGCCCCGGGTTGTACGAGTCGCTCACGATGAACTCGGTGGGGTGTCTATGAGTCTTCTGCACCACATCAATGGACGAGACCGTTGAAGACACCTTATCAGCCCGTTGGGCATGGCGTAGAACAAAGAGCGAGTCTATGTGCGATCCTGGGGCGGGACTAGGCGAAGTGCTGGACGCCATCGTTCACTGTGTATGAGTACTGTGCTGAAGAGTGGGTGAAGGTGTGAAGTTTTAGTGGATCTGATTGTCGATTTCTCTTGTTGGTGCTTGATGATGTAAGTGGTGAACGTGCCACAACCAGAACGAGTCACGAGCTTTCGGAAGTTTGTGAAGTAAAAGTGAACTGAGTGTGTTCAGTGGTGATAGAGTGCGATTAACTGGAGATTAGCACGAGGCCAGAGCTTCAGAACAGTGGGAACAGGCAGAAATATATTCAGTTGTATGGAAGTTTCTCTTAATCTACTACAATTTTTTTTTTTCTTTTCGTAAACGAGATCAGTATTATTAATGTCATGTGATTACCGTTGATAAGAACTTTTATTTATTATTAACAAAAACGGTTAAATTTTCATCTTTTCCGTTTCAAGAGATTCATTATTCCGTCAACTGATGATTCTGCCTTTTTAGTTGGTTTTTTCGTTTTTGGTTTGGCTTTTGTAGCTGTTTTTTTAACCGGTTTAGTGATTTCCATAACTTCATCATCATCAGAATTTATCTCTTGAAATTGCGATTCTTCATCATCTCCAGAGCTGATTATTTGTTGTTCCGATTCATCTCCCGGACTGATTATTTCTTCTTCTTTTTTCTTCCTCGTTGCTGCTCTTCTAGGTGGTGCTTTGGCCTTCGGTTTTGCTTTTGGTTTAGTAGGAGCTTTAGTAGTTGTAGTTTTTCTTCTAGTTTTTGGTTTCTCCACAACCATTTCTTCATCTTCATCTTCTTCAGAATGAACCAAATGCTGTTCAATCGATGTTGCTGTCTCTTTGGGCGTGGCTGATCTTGACGATTTGTTCTTTTGACTTTCTTGTCTCTCTTTTTTAAATTCTTTCAACACTTTGTTAAAGTTATCATCATCTTTGATTTCCACATTGTCTAATCTTAAAAATTGTTTCAATTCATCAGACAGTTCAACTTCGAAGAAATCTTTAATGGCTGTCTTATCATCGTTTTGAATAAATCTTTTAATCGCATCATTAAATCCAGATTCTGGTAAAATCCCTAATTCAGTCTCTTTCAAGTAATTATTTATAAAAGTCTCAATATTAATGTTTTCAGTATCATCAGAATTTGAACCATTACTATTATCAAACGTGGCTTTCATCCTGCTTGATTTATTAGCCTCTGTCTTTCTATGGAATTGAATGACAGAATTAACATTAGCAACTTTCCCCACGAATCTGTTACTAAATCTTCTTGGATTTTCCACTTCATAACCTCCAGTATAATCGACTCTCAACCGGATTAAAGGCAATGGTTGATTATCAATAGAATCAGGGTTTAGTTCCAAATATTCATTGTTTGCAATTCTGATCAATTCTTCAACTTTTTCAATAAGATATTGAGTGACTTCATTCTTATGATTAATTCCTGGTCTCAATGATTTTATTTGGTTTAATTGAACTTCCAACATATGGAACGGTCTAACTGTTTTCAACTTGAACGATTCTAATGAATAATCTTTCCCTTGAATGTTTGCAATAAATACTCTTTTCTCAACCGCTTCTGAAATGCTTAAAGATGTAGCGACACTTGAACCAGGTTGTAAGACATCAAACCCGGTTCTGATATTAGTGATTGAATGTGGGATACATTCATGTTCATGCCCCCAAATCACCAAGTCTAATAACGAAGGTAGGAAATGTTCAGGTAAATATGCAGTATTTGGTCTAATTGCATGGTTTTGATGTACTGTCATTAGATTAAACCATTCATCATCAGCTATATTGGGGATTCTGAACTTGACTTTCTTATCTTTGAATGTCTTGAACAATCTTTCATCACGAACGGCAGCAAGACCAAACAATGCTAGTTTAGTATAACCTTTTTGCAATAACAAAGGCGTTATGTTGATCTCATCGGTTTGAACAACTCTTCCAAAATGGTTCACCAACCCACTCACACTCAGCAGGTCTAAAGGCGATAACAATCCACTTCCAGAAGCATCATCATGGTTCCCAGAGATGCTGAAGACAGGGATACCCACGTTTAAATTAGGATCCTCATAGTTGACTGTGTTGAACCCATCATCAAACACGACACTTGGATCACTCAGCAGTTCCAATTCACAAGGCTTGTCCCCCATACAGCACCTTCTCAGGATACGCATCACGTGGTAGAGCGACTTCTTTGTCGGCTTGTTGATGTGGAAGAGATCACCGCACTGGAGCACCATGTCCACGTCCTGCTCTTTGGCGAGGTCCATGATCTCTTCGAACGTGCGCCACGCGTCGTCGCCTCGCACGGGGTCGGACTCGTTGTAGCCGACGTGGTTGTCCGTCGTGATGAGCACGCGGATGGTGTCCGGCCCGCGCTCAATGTGCTCCACCTGCGGCATTTGGGTGTTGTGGTTGTTTTGTTGTTTTGTTGATGTTTGTTTTTATTGATTTGATGTGTTACAGGGTTTTTTATCACTTCCATCAATTAAAAAGTGTTGTTGATGATGCTGATGTTGATAAAGGAGACAATAAGTTTACAATATAATTAGAATAGATCAGATCAAGGAACAGTACTACAACAATCAGAACTAAAGAATATGGACATGGCACAGCATTTCCGGTCTAGATACAGTGGAGTGCTCTCCAGATGGTGGATGGCAGATGGTGGATGGTGGATGGTGAGTGGCTCTAATAACGCTCTAGTTGGCCTTTTGTTGATTGACACCGGCTTTCTTGAAGTTGTCGGCAATGAGGTTGGTCTCGTTGAACTTGTACAAGACGGCGGCACCGGCAACAAAGACACCGGTGATGGCGCCGAAGTAGCCACCCCACTTGGCGTATGGAGTGGTGGCATCAGACATTCTGACGGCGGTTCTTTGGAAGGATCTGGCGAGAGTTGGGTTCATTTCTGGCTGGTTTGGTGATAAAGATTTGGGTTAAAGGTGAATTTATTTTTCGTTTTTTCTCAAGTTTTTTAATTGGGCGGTAGAATGGAAAAAAAAGAAATTAAATTACTGCATTGGGTGTATTTCCCGATGAGGATCGATCAATGATATTCACTGAATTGGTATTACCGAATCCGGAAGTCTACCTTTTCCGTTTCCCTCCTGTTTTTTTAATTAAACATCTTTCTGGTATTCACCAACTGTTTAAATATCCGAAGCCTCCCCCCGCCAACGACCATGCTCAGACTCTCTAGATCCTCTCCAGTGTGGAGACACGCATCACGGAGCATCGCGTTCCAGGCCGCCAAAGCTGCCCCTCGCCTTGCCGTCGCCACTAGGGCCCCACTCCAGCATCAACAATCCAGCCTTTCATTCACCAGATTTCAATCAACTTCAACTAAAGATGAGCCTAAACAAAAGTTGAGTTCAGACACATTCGAACCAAAGATTTATACATACGAAGACATCAAGAAACTCATTACCCATCCAGACCCAAACAAAGTCCTTGTTGATGTCAGAGAACCTGCTGAAGTTGAAGAATACGCCATACCTACATCAATTAACATCCCATACAAATCAACTCCAGGTGCATTGGATTTACCAGAAGAAGAATTTGAAGACATTTTCAAATTTGAAAAACCTTCCAAGGAGAAAGAATTGATCTTTTACTGTGTTGCCGGTGTTAGATCAACTGCAGCTCTTGATCTTGCTCATATCTTTGGTTATGAAAAACTAGGTAACTACGTTGGTAGTATAGAAGATTGGTACGCTCATGGTGAAGGTCCATCTAAACTAAGCGAAACTGAAACAACCTCAGCTGAGAAATGAAAAGGATAGCCTATAGTCCTGTAATTACGAGTGTCTGTGTGTAATGTATATAAGAAACCTGTTTCTATCCCCCCCCCCCCCCCCCTTTTTTGTTTTTTTTTTTTTTTTTTTTTTTTTTTTTTAAAAAAAAA
>JAKTZZ010000006.1:12049-356598 GCA_030579035.1 Gotozyma siamensis
GATTTATCATTTTTATTTTTGTTCATTATACAAAACATCATCATTACTTTAATTTCTAGGCTTGTTGAATTCCAATTGTTTGAATTCTCTACCCAATCTTCTCTTTCTTTTTCTTTCCATGACTTTTTCTCTTTGTTTAGATTTCATATGATCAAATTTATACTTTTGAACAATCTTTCTTTCATCTCTCTTTTTCAAATAGTATTTATTACCAGATCCATTATTGATATTCATTTGTTGTTTATATTCTTCAATGGCCTTCTTTTGGATTTCTTTATTTCTTAAGGAATCCATTCTTGATTTCAAAGATTTTTGTTCATATTCTAATTCTTCAACTTCATCATGACTTAATCTATCTTTTAATTTAGGATTTTTCAAGATTGATTTAATTTCTTTAATTTCACTTTCTCTATAATCATCCAAAAATTTATAATCTTTACGAACCCTTTCTATATCTGCTTTACCATATGCTGCATCAAATCTAATATCGGTAAACAATCGACTTTCTTGATTTTTTAAACCTGGAATATCTCTTAATTTTTTCACTGGTCTTTTAGAAGATGCCTCTTTTGGCGCATGCTTGCTTTTCTTCTTCTTACCATACGAGCTTGATTCTTCTTCCGGTGCTGAATCATCATCACCTTCACTGTCGAAAAAACCCTCGCTATCATCCTCACTATCATCACTTTGCTCCTCCTCGTCTTCACTATAAGCTTCTTTCTTCTTGGTGACTTTCTTAACAGGACGGGCTTCTTGCTTCTCTTTAGCCAATCTCTGTTCTCTTCTCTGCTTCTTGAGTTCATACTGGATATCCTCCTGTGTCACTTGTGGCTTCTTCGTCCTTCTCTCACCTTGATCTAATCTGTCTAATTTGTCCTGTGCTGTTTTCAATGAACCAAATGACAATGTTTCTATTTCATCATCACTGTTTTCATCTTCGAGGTCTTCTTTTCTGAGGTATGACTCCAAGTCCTCATCATCGTCGTAGAACTGTGGTTTTATATGCTTCTTTACCATTGTTACCACTCAAAATACAAACAAATTAAACAATCTCAGTGTTTAAGAAAGAGAGATGAGCTTCAAATTTTTTTTTTTCTCCCACATAGGAGTTATTAAGACTAAATCCGACAACTGACTACACCATAAATACTAAAATACTATGTACATTAAATATATGCTGTTGCCTCTCTTGTTCTCTTTATTATAACACTCTATGATTCAATACTCTCTTTGATCTGGAGCTGTCTGGAATGTCTGTCAAAGAACTCACTTAGTTCAGTGATTGATTGTTGTGATGGATCAACTTCTAATGTTTTCTTGTCTCTGAATGTGACTTTCACCACTGGTTGCACCGTGGATTGCGACGTGAGGACCTGTGAGTCTATCGAGCACGTGCTTCTCATGGATGGTGGGATCGAACTGAGGAATAGTCTGGCTGTTTTACCTGAAGTTGCGTGTTAGTATTTTGTTACACCATCATGTTTTATGAACTCAGGGAAAAATGTGGATTCAGGAAACAAAAAATCAGAGAAAGAACCTACCACCTGGGGCAACAGGATTGAACTTGACGACGACTTTGGTGAAGTATTTGGTGATCATTTATGGTGTGGTTTTAGTTTATATCAACACTACTACTACTGGCATTTTTTTTCCAACATTTTTCTTCGAGTATATTGAAAGTGATGGTGTGTGGGTTTTCCTTGATTTATGTGTCAAATGAGTTAGTCTAAAGAGTGTTTAATGAGAGGTATATATGGGGGGTGTCTGGAAGGCTACAGTTGGGTAAAAGTGCCATATATTAGCATGCTATTATTCTATTCGATGGTGGTTTGCGTTTCAAACACCTGGATATGTGGATATTTCTCACTATCGAGATTTGATCTTGAATAAGCTTCCTCTGAACGATCAGTTAATTCAATTAATTCATCTTCTGACAAGACATTAGTGAAGTCGGTTTTCTTATTTGGATCTGATCTTAGTCTGTCTTCTTCTAACAAGAGAGCCAATTCTTCAGTGAGGTTGTTTTCCTGTTTATTTGTATTTTTCTTTTCAAATGAAAAAGTTGCATCTTGTTTGATCAATCTTCTTAATGATTTGAATTCACCCATTTGAATAACCAATTTTTCTAATTTTCTTTTTGAATCGGCTTTAGCTAAGATGACTTCTTCAATAGTATTTGAAACACAAAGTCTGTAGATTAAAACAGGTTTAGTTTGACCAATTCTATGAACACGATCCATTGCTTGTAAATCAACTTGTGGATTCCAGTCAGAATCAAATATGATGACACTGTCAGCTTGAACTAAATTGATACCCAAACCTCCGGATCTTGTCGATAATAAGAAAACTTGATTGTCATTGAATTCTTTGATTTGGACTTCTCTTTCGGTAAGATCTGTAGACCCATCAAATCTGGAAAATGTTATATCTTTTAATTCGATATATTCTTGAATTAAATCTAACATCTTGGTAAATTGAGAAAAAATTAAAACTTTATGATTTTTTTGTAATAATCTTGTTAATAATTGATCAAGTATTTGTAATTTTCCTGAATGTTCAAGTAATTTTTCAATATCAATAACTTCATTATTTTCCCATGGTAAATAGAATAAATATGGAGAATCACAAATCAATCTTAATTGCATCATTAGATTTTGTAATTTTTTATTTTTAACCGATGTGTTTATCTTATCCCAAATTTGATCCAATTCTTTTTCTTTACGGGATTTTCTTTTTAATGGGATATTATCTGAACGTAGGTAAATTTTTTGATCATTATCTGAATCAATCTCTATCAATTCAGGGTATAACTTTTCTTGAAGGTATTTATCCAAATCAATTTGTGTGAAATGCAGTCTTTTTGCATTGAGTCTGAAATGTTCATTCATTGCAAACGTCAAAACTTCATTCTTCAATGATTTTTGTAATGTTTTCTTGTACAGATTCGATTGTGAATCTGATAAGTTTGAATAAATGATGAATTCTTTCTTTAATGGTAAATTTTTTATGACATCTTTCTTTAATCTTCTTAACAAAAAAGGTTTTAAAATCGTATGTAAATTAGTGACCAAACTTTCTTGAATCTTGGAATCAATTAAATTTTTTGTGGTATCATCTTTAACTTCCTTAGATAAATCAGTCAAACTTGAAAAATCAAACCATTTTTGAAACAAGTCTAAATCATGAAAGATATCAGGTAAGATGAAATTCAACAATGACCACAATTCATTCAAATTATTTTGTAATGGAGTACCAGTCAACAGCAATCTATTACTCGTATTCAATTTTTTCAAAGTCTTGATCAATTTACAATTAATATTCTTCAATCTATGACCTTCATCAACAATCAAGAATTTCCAATTTATACCTTTTAAAAATTCAAAATCATTCAAGACAGTTTCATAAGAAGTAACAACCACACTCAACTTACTGACATCAGTAAAATACTCATCTCTGAGCAAGGCTCTGTCATCTTTAACACCAATGTATTTCAGAACAGGGACATCCGGTGTAAACTTCTGAAACTCTTTTGTCCAATTGGCAATCGTTGATAATGGTGCAGTGATCAAGAATGGACCCTTGATACCTTGTTCGTATAAAAAAGCAATCAGTGCAATGGACTGAATAGTCTTACCTAACCCCATTTCATCAGCAAGAATCCCATTCAAACCATTCTCATACAGCGAGATTAGCCACTCTGTTCCCTCCAGCTGATAATCTCTCATCGTGGCACCCGTCACGAGACTCGGCTGCTTTATTGTACCAGCGCCATCTTCATCAAGAAGTGGTTTGTCCTCCTTTTCTCTCTTAAAAAAGCTGACAATCGATCTCTTCCCTTCTCTGGCCCTCTTGTGCCCGACAGTCTTCTCCTCGTCCTCGTCTCTCTGCCTTTTCTTCGCCAGACTGCTCTCCAGCAACGTCTCACTGATGATATTAGAGAACACTTGACTCTGCTTAACGAGATTCTGCAACTTTTCCAGCTTGAAATCGACACTCAGCTCCTCAAACTCGTGGAACTCGCCTTTCTGCTCCTCCTGCTGCTCCTGTGCACCGATAATACGCGCCACAGCGAGATCCTCGTCCTCATCAACGGTCATTTTGCCTTTCTGACGCGTCTTTTGATCTCTTTAATGGAGATTTCAAAGGAAATTTCCGTCTAAATTTTACCGTGTCAGGGTGCGTAAATAGAGGCATTAGATATTGAACAGATGCGTAATTTCCATCATCGAATAAAATAATTTTTCAAAAAGTCAAAAGGGAAAAAATCAAAAAACCAAAAAATCAAAAAATCAAAAATCAAAATAAAAACAATCGAATTCGATTTGGATCCACTCGTAAATTTCGTGTGATTCGCTGGTGAAATTTAATAGTGCGAGTTATATTGAACTGGAGGTTAACCAAAGTCATTTGAAGAGAGTATTTGTCGCAATGTCTGAAGAAACACCACTCAAAACAGAGGAACAAACCCCCGAACAAACAACAACACCAACACCAACAGCCGTGGAAGCCAATGGTGATGTCTCCATGAACGACGCTCCTTCCGAATCCGCCGATAACGCTGAGCCAGCTGTGGTTGACTACGCCGAGGAGTCGCGCAAGATCGAGGAGAAGGCTAGAATCTACCTTGCAAGACAAACAAAACCTGTGATTATTCCTCAATATTCATCATGGTTTAAATTAGATTCAATTCATGATATAGAGAAAAGATCAATTCCTGAGTTTTTCAACAATAACTCTCGTTTCAAAACAGAGAAAATTTATAAAGATATTAGAGATTTCATGATCAACACATTCAGATTAAATCCATTAGAATATTTAACTGTGACTGCAACTAGAAGAAACATCGCTGCCGATGTTGCATCAATAATACGTATCCATGCCTTCTTGGAGCAATGGGGGTTGATCAACTATCAAATAGACCCAAAGACTAAACCATCATTGTTGGGTCCCCAATACACCGGACATTTCCAAATAATATTAGATGCTCCAGATGGTTTAAAACCTTTCATACCTGAAGATGCTAAAGTTATTAACGTTGATACTTCCAAAACTTCTGAAAATCTAGCTCAAGATAAGATTGTTTCTGACAAAACTAGTGATTTACCATTAAATCTTGAATTAAGACGTAATGTTTATGATTCCACACAAGATTCATTGAATTTAAACGAAAGTGAAAGATTAAGTACGACGTTAAACACCAAACATTACACTTGCAGTGTTACTGGAAATGACTCCACCGATGTTAGATATCATAATTTGAAAGCTAAGAATTCTATAAGTTCAAGAGCTTTCAAGGAAGGTCAATTTGGTTCAAATTTCAATTCTACTGATTTTGTCAAGTTGGAGAATTTACAAACTCATGGTGATGCAGCACCATGGACAGATCAAGAAGTCTTATTGTTATTGGAAGGTGTTGAATTATATGAAGATGATTGGCAAAAAATTTCAGAACATATTGGTTCAAGATCGAGTACTCAAGCAATTTCTAAATTTATTCAATTACCAATTGAAGATAAATATTTGAAAACATATTTA
The DNA here is from genome assembly GCA_030579035.1 of Gotozyma siamensis. Lineage (NCBI taxonomy): Eukaryota > Fungi > Ascomycota > Saccharomycetes > Phaffomycetales > Phaffomycetaceae > Gotozyma > Gotozyma siamensis. The sequence continues at coordinate 17,585 of JAKTZZ010000006.1, forward strand.
CAAAAATCAACTTCCATTAATTCAAGTCAAAAATCTTCAGAATTGAAACCAAATTCAACAAATGATGCAGTTTTACAAACAATTAAATTCTTGATTAAAAATATTGATCCTGATTTAGCATCTAAAGATTTCTTACTTAACGACACTGATGTTCAAAAAGCAATTAAATTGACAATTGGCTCTTTAGTTGGAAATTCACAAACCCAAGAATCTACCATCAAAAAAGAATCAAATGATTTATTAAACTCTCTTGTTGATCTAGAGATAAACAAAATCGATTTAAAACTACAAAAATTATCAATCTTGGAAAAACAATTGAATCAAGAACGCACAGAATTAGCACAACAAAGAAAAGATGTCGTCTTGGATCGTTTAACATTAAAGAAACAAACAATTGCAGTAAGAGAAAAATTAATTGAAGCATCACAGGCGGAAACTCCAGAAGAAGGTGTGCAAATTGCAAATGAAGCTTATGATTTGGCCAAGAAGGCACCAAGAATCGCAATCATTGCTAATCCAATCGGTGGAGAAGAGTCAAACGATGACAGAATAGAAGAAGATGAAGAAGTAGAGAAAAAAGAGGAAAAACCAGAAGTTGTTCCTGTTAGTTTGGATCAACCAGAAAATTACCAATTCTGGAAATTGTGATCCATTAGCTCTAAATGAAACGTTGAGTTGTATTATTACAAGATACTGTAGTTCAGCTGCTCATTGATCACTGTACCAATAATCAATCTCTTTCAGTAAGTCTCTTGTTAAGTACACATCACTCATAACCCTTTATCAGCGGCTTACGTAAGAATCGCGAAACGTTGATTTACATTTGGACATTGAAACATTATCAACAAACAACAAACGTGTTAAATTTACACTTCAAACACTCAGTCAAAGCCGATGACGGATCTGGTGCTCTATTCAGTCGCGTCTCTGGTGACAGTTGCCGCACTGGTATGTCTCTCCCATTAACCCCCACAAAATATCTCTGAAGATTCACTGATATTTTACAGTTGAAACAAATGGGCCATTACGATGATTCAATACTAACTCTCCACCAGGTCTACTCAGTGGTTTATCTATTCTCTCATTCACCACGTGCAATCGCGCCTTCTGAACTCACATACATCACGACCCTTGGTCCAAACAAAGGCACTGACAAAGAACCAAAACCATTACCGTCAAAGACCAAAATAGACGATGAACCTCTTGATAAGATTGAAATCAGTTTAGTGATCCCATGTTACAACGAAACCAAGAGATTGCAAGTGATGTTAAAAGAAGCTATTACTTACCTGCGCCAAACTTACAACGAGTCTTGGGAGATTGTTCTAGTTGATGATGGTTCCAAAGATGGCACCTCGGAATTCGCATTAGAACTAGCATCTCAAGAATTCAAACTATCAGCGGGACAAATGCGAGTGATTCAACTCGTTAAGAACAGAGGTAAAGGTGGTGCTGTGGCACATGGGATCCAATTCATTAGAGGGCGTTATGGGATATTTGCAGATGCCGATGGTGCTTCTAAATTCAGCGATGTTGCCAAATTGGTTAAATCCATAGATGAATTTGGATCAAAACCAGCTATTGCTATTGGTTCGAGGGCACATATGGTGAAATCAGATGCTGTTGTCAAGAGATCATTCATTAGAAATTTCTTGATGTATAGTTTACATACTTTGTTATGGGTTTTTGGAATTAGAACTATTCAAGATACACAATGTGGATTTAAATTGTTTAATAGAAATGCAATCAGTTTAATCTTCCCATATTTACACACGGAAGGTTGGATTTTTGATGTTGAGATTTTAATCTTGGGAATTAGAAAAAATATACCTATTAAAGAAGTTGCCATTTCATGGCATGAAGTTGATGGGTCAAAAGTGGATTTGGCAAGAGATAGTATCAATATGGCTGTTGATTTGATCGTCATGAGATTGGCCTATTTGTTGGGAATTTACAAAGACAATTGAAAATGCAATGTGTATATGCTATGTTTTGTCAATGAAAGAAAGGGGGGTTTTGTTGCATTTCTTATTTATAGATCTTTTTTATCATTCTAATCAGCTATATAGATTCATGAGTTGAGATTTTGGTTGTAGGGGCGGGTGGTCTTAACACCCAGTGGCTGTGGGGTTTTCTTTCTGGAAATTCGCTAGATATTTACTCCTGCAACAATGAGGAGTATATTCTTCAGCTACACATCTACAAGTTTCATTTACAAATGAATTAAAGGTTCATGATATTCTATTTTTTAACCTTCTATAATACAATGAGCATCTCATTTTCCTAATTCTCATCTTGTTTTGTTCAAACCATCTTTCTGTTTAAAATTCTTGCATTATCCATCAATGCTTCAGTCATATCTTCAAAACTGAATTTATCATTTTTCAAGTTTTCAAAAGCAGCAACTAATTTAGGCATATCTATTTCCAATTCAACCTCTAATTTTGAATCCTCAGTACGACCACCCATCCCTCTTGACAATTTAGTAACTTGTTGAACTTTAGTCAAATCAAATCTTGTTGATGATTTATCATGAATGGTTGAAGTTCTAATTTTTTGTCTTTCGATTTCAGGAGTTTTGTTTTCAAAACGATCAGGATTCTCATTAGAAATGATTTCCAAGGATAAACTTAATCTTAAATCAAATTTCAAATCTCCGGTATGAATAAATAATGAATCTATTCTTTTCTTTTCAATGTTTTCCATAACCCTATTAGTTTTACGATCATATGAAATTCTGAAATTTTTAGGAACTTGATCCTTAGATGCTTCTCTGAACTGTCTATCCACTTGATCAGTCATTAAAGTCTTATAACTTTTTGGTTCTCTTTTAACCAAATCACTTAAATATTTTTCAATTTGATTGAATGAATTTTCTTCTAATCCAGATTTGAAGATCGTTCTATTGGTGACATAATCTTTATCCAAAATACATTCGTTAACAACAGGTAAATGGATTCTTCTATCATCTTTACGATCCCAAATCTGTCCTAATCTTATCTCTAATTCAAGGAAACGACGCTGTTCAGGAGGAATACTATTGATATGAGAGTAGATCCATGTGGAAATGCGTCTTGTGAAATCATTGTATGGTTTGACAGCACTTATAGTTGTGAATTTTCTTGATTCATCAACATTCTCTCCATTGTTTGAAAAATCTCTTTGTTTGGAATTTCTCCATTTTGAAGCCCAAATAGGAGGTTTTGAATATCTTTTTGGTTTCTTCTTATCTGTTTGTTTCTTAGCTCTTTGACTTACATCTGGTTTTTTGTTATTATCTTCATCATCAACAACAGCTGATTCTTCACCAATTGTACCATTAACTAAACCAGCCAATGATGCAGATCTTGAATTGTTCCCAGCAATATGTTTTTTTTCCAGAAGGGGACTTGCATTGGCACTATCCCCGCCGGCAGCAGATAGACGCCTCGTGATACTGGGCGTCTCTTTACCATTCATGTCAACATCGTTATCATTTGTTAGTGAGGTGATACTACTGCGTTGTTTGATCGTACCGAGGGAATGGCCGGACGGGGTCCGTTGTTGTAGCTGTGATGGTGGGTGGCTCATGTTAGTGAGGACCGGCAACTGCAAGGGCTGGAGTGCGGGGCTCGACGGGTGGGAAGTTGTGCTTTGGAATGAGGTGTTGATGGAGTCGTCATTGCCAGGATTGTTCACCAGAAGGTCGATGGAGGACTGTTTTCTGGAGATTTGTGGGGCAACTGCGGGACTCGAAGTGTTAGCATTCTGCGCCTTCTGGTTGTCTCCGGTGAGAAGACTCTTCAGATCCATTGTGAACGGTGAGTGTGTTGTTTGTGGAATTAGTTGTTAATGTTGTGAGGTTGGAATGTTTTTGTGAGTTATTTTCTTCCGCGAATTAGGTTAACTCCGAGCTAATCCCGGGGACTAATAAACTCTCTCAATAAATTTGTTCTTCTAGTTCTTTGTATTTGTTCTTGTTCTTGATTCTATTATTTGTACTGGTATTTGTATTTAATATAGACCATAGAGGTTAGTGGAAAGATTGAGTATTTGAGTATTTCCCCCCACCTGATTTAACGATCGATTGATGAGTTTATTTCGAAGAAGAAAGTAATCATCCTAATTGCTGATCTTTGGATATGAAGTCAGAATCTACAAAGTTTAAACAAATATCATACATAAGTCATACAACATCAATACGTCCGTGGGTAAACTGTCAAACTGTCAAATAACAATGAAGAGCAAAACTGTCTTCATGGACAACAGAAAACAGGAAAGATCATTTGTAAGGAGCAGGAGACGACACCCTCAATCCCGTTGCTGGATTAACGATTTCCAAAACTTTCTTTGCACGAGGGGTGATGACTCTTGGACTATTCCCACCAGGGGATGACAGTGTAATTTTACCCGTTGGGGTTGTTCCTGGGTGCTTGTTAACCGGGGATGAGTTGAGTGTAGGCGATGATGGTGTGTATGATGTGGTTGTGTATGGGTTGAATCTATGATGAGTGAAATTGGTTGATGTGTTTGAAGATGAAGTGTTTGAAGAAGATGTATGTGAAGGACGGAAAAGGTTTTCTTGAATTTCTGGACAGAATTCCATGTCGTCTTCCAAGTCAAACCCCTTAGAGGCGTTGAAACGAGCACGAGTGGAATAAAGTGATTGGAAAGTCAATGTTGGAGATTGTTGTTGACCAACGTTACTGAACGCTAGTGGATTTGTGTTGTTGTTGCTGTTATTGTTCCCGTTTCCGTTGTTCAATCCGGATGCTGAGTTGGTGGAGTTTGCAGAGCCAGAAGGGTTGGATGGGCCTTGTCTGAAGAACCCTTGTAGAGGGTTCGACTGTTGGTTTGAACTTCTGGACAGGTTCAAGTTGTTGTTGTAGCCATTGATAGGAGGGTTGGAAGAGAGCGGAGAATTCAGGGAAAAGCCGGGGGCTCCTTGTGAAGATGGCGGACCAGACTGCTGCTGACCCGAGGCGTCGAAGGGCTGTGAATAGAAGGCCATTTGATTGGTGTGCTAGTGGCTGGTTTGACAAGTGAGAAGGTTTATCTGTGAAATCTCCTTACAGATGACGTTCGCGAATTATCCCTTATCCCTGAAAACGGGTGAGGATTATGTAATACAGCTTTCTTCTTTTCTTGTTGATGGGAAGGCGCCCAGTGTTGAGAGTTGGCGGTTCAGCACAGTGAGAGTCTCGAGAGGTCAGTGCGATTCTCCGAGTGCTAATGAAAGTCTGTTTTGACGCCCTGTCATGCTTTTTTTGCAGTATAAAACCTCCTAATGCGCATATAAAATTAATTTCAACTTCTCAAGTTTCACTATACGTCGGTGGATTTGGCAATAAAATGTCACTGCCCGCTTTAAGGTTTACCCATAAAGTAATCAATTTGTTCAATGTGTAACTTTCCTAAATCATCAAGTGAATCCTTTAGGGTTTTATCGAATTTTTTGAGCATAGCATCACTAATATCCAGCATCTTGCCAATTTTATAATGAGTTTGAACATCCGTTGTAATTATCTCAAGTTCAACAAGAGCTAACTCACTCTCAATCACAGCTGTAGAAGAACTGAAAAATACACCAAAAGCGGATGATATGTCTATATTATCAAGAGCTCTTTCGAGCTTTATAAATTCAAAATACTCTTCGGTCTCAAATGTATTCTCTTCGAGAAGATCTACTAGCATGTAGTGCTTCTTAAAATGATCTTTTACAGCCTCAACAAATATTCTTTCAACATGTTTATGCTTTGAGATATACCGAGTTAAGTAATTTGTTAAGTTGTACAGCTGATAGTCATAAAATCTTTTTTCTTTGTTCTGCCCAAGTTCGCTTGGTATGAATTTTGATGCTTCTTCACTTTCAGCTTATGACAAAATAATATTAATCGTCTTTCATCGAGATTTTGAGATGACGTCTTTGTTGAAATTGGAGAGATAAACTTTAAATAACGTGCTGTCTTTTATCGACTTAGACCATAATCTCTTTCAACCGAAGCCCCTCTCTCTTGTAAGATGCACATTAGTTCTTGTGAAACTAAAAGTGCTCCTTTTTGAAGAATGCAGCTTCTGTTGAAAACCTCATCGCATTTGAAAAACATTTCTTCAATTCGATTAAAAGCTTTTATTGATTTTGTCTTGATAAATTGTCTGTTGAGAGTCTTTTCCTCTTCAACAAACTGTTGTTCCTGCCCATAGACTCTGGTCAGTTTGTCAGTCAATAATGCCCGTACATTAAAAATGGTGTCGGCGCTGACTTGTTTCTGATTAGCGATGTGATGTTTATCAACGTCAACAGCCTTTTGAGCACAATGAATGTACCATTCGAGAACTTCTGTGCTACTTTTCTGAGCTCTAGCTTTATCCTTCATCCTTTTTGTTATATATCATCCGGTAAGATTCTGCTTTCTTCAAACGGATCTCAAGGTGGAAACAAACATCGTCAATATGAGCTTTAAAACATTGATTAACTAAGCTCCACATATTTTTATCACGAGCTGCCAATTCAGACTCATGTTTCTTGATAAGAGATGAAAAAGAAATTTTGTTTGCGTTTGAATACCCAAAGCGCTCAAGAATAGGGTTTGGAACGATTTTAGACAAATCTATTATGTTTTGATGTGAAGAGTGATATGTAAATGGTAAAAGAAATGAAAGTATTTTTAGAGAAGTTTAATCTTCATGAGAGAATAGATTGAGAGCAAATGGGACAAGAGGAAAATTAATATTTGGTGCTAACAAGTTAAAAAAGATAATAGCTACATTAGATATCACTTTTTCCGAACTTAACAAAGATAACAATTTGTAAATATGATTCAGACTTCATCAATCCAAATTCTGATCCATTTGAATGGTTGTCTGATGAAGAATTAGCCTTATTAGCAACTGTTTCTCATTAAAGATTTATTCACCGAACTGGTGATTGAAATTTGGGATGTATTGACCCATTTAATTTTAGCCAATGCGGACTTTCAAGTTTGAAATCGTTACTGTTGATTCAACTGTCATCAACTCAGCCAGAACTTTTACTTGTAGAGATAAAATTCCGGCGCATTGTTGCCCTATAACCTATAAAGACGGGTTACGTCAGTTACGAATATATATTACATAATAAGGTCACATGACTATTGGGCATTAAAACATTTCATTCATTCATTGCGGGTGGGATGGGCTGACAGTATTACGACAGATGTTCGTTGGGTCTCTCAAAGGAGTATGATGATTGCTGAGTTCATGGTTGATATATTCTTTTTCCTGATCTTTTTGGAGTTCATGATAACGATTTTTTTTGGATTATAATATTCCTAATGTATCAACTGGAGGTAGTCTAACTCTTTCTTCTTTCTCTTCAGTTCTAATAGGGTTGACACTCACACCGTCATTAAGAAGACTTTCAATTCTAAGTTTCTTATCGTCATAAAAAGTAGAAGAAGTCTGTGTTGGTAATGGAAGAGGAACTATCGGTGAATGAGTCAAAGGTTTTGAAGAATGGTCTGGAATTGGATACGGCAGTGTAGATGACATAAAAGGTTGTGGTGGTGGTGGAAACGAAGATGGTTGGAATGCTGGAAGAGATGGTTTGTAGTCTGATTCTGAATGAGCAATATTGCCTATACTGTTGCTGTTGTTGCTTTTGATAGTGGTAGTGTTGCCTAGGACACTTGGTGTTGAAGCATGTTTCAAATTCAGTGGAAGATTAGTTGGAAACGTACTATTTTCGTTATGGTATCCAAATGATGCGTTCACAGGTGTATTCACTTCAAATGATGTGTTTAAAGGCGTACTTGCGCTTGATCTAACCGACGAAAGGGAGAAGTTTGCACTGTAAGGGGATACCGTCTCCTGTGTATGAGGAGACCGTTTGTAGATTTCTCTAGGAAAAGAATGAAACGTGGCGCTTGAAGGTTGATGCTGTTGTTGATGCTGTTGTTGTTGTTGTTGTTGTTGTTGTTGTTGTGATGAGTTGTGATGTGACTGGTACTGTGAATAGCGCGAACGTGGGGACATGGGCGTCAGGGAAAAGTGCTGATTTGTTGCAGATTGGGCCGCAGATGATGCTGACGGCAGGGAACCGTATGGTGATTCGTCAAATTGCTGTTGCTGTTGCTGTTGTTGTTGTTGTTGTTGGTCGCGCGTTGGTAAGGCGAGTGGGATTGGACGGTGTTTTGGTCTGAACTGTGGAGGCTGCGAGAGAACTGTAGGGCCATCAGTGGTGTTCTGCTGCATGTCGTGCTCATGGGCGTGGACTGTTTGCTTGTGCTGTCTTAGATTATCGAGTCTAGAGAAACGTCTGGCACAGTGAACACACTCAAAAGGGCGTTCTCCAGTATGTTTTCTTATATGGCGAGCAAGGTGCTCTGAACGTGTGAATGTCATGGTGCAGTCAGGATATCCCGCACACTGGAATACACGGCCCTTGGGTTTCTTCTTGTCTGTTTTTGTAGTCATTTTGTATTGTGCACTTGTGGACTAGAAGAAGGTGAGAACTATGGAGTTGTTTTTTTTTTCGTACCTTTTTTTCTCTTTGCGTTGATATGAAGCGAGATGCTGTAAGGGGAGGGACTTGGTGGTGGTATGGGTGAAGAGGGTTGGAGTGGGTATATTGCGGTTGCTTACCGAGCCGTTGGGTGTGTTGGGAGGAGCCGGGAGCCAGTAGTTGGGAAAGAGAGAACTGGAGAGGCAGGACCGGTGAATATATAGCCAGTGGGCCCAGGGAAATTCGCAGCTGCAGGTTCGAGATCAGATGGAACCATCACTGCAGGCAGCTGTGCAGGGGCCCGTGCACACAACCCTCCCAGCGAGATAGTGAGGGTACCATTTGATAGGGGGGAAAAAGGGAGTAGGGAGGGAAAAGTTCTGGGAGTGTTGGTCTGATAGACCCGTAGGCAGTTGGTTATGCTTATTGAATGGTGTAGGTATCAAGAGTATATAGATCATAAGTCAAGATTCATATTCATAACGTGGTGGTTCTTCGTAACTTCTACAGTAGGATGTTCAAATATTAACTGACAACTTCAAGTCCCCGTTGGCCCAGTAAAATAAATCAAGAGAACTGTACAGGACCCCAGAGCACAGCTAGTCCACACTTCAAAGTTCCGAGTCCCTGTCTCCTGTTGTGATCAACTTGTAAAAATGTTCCACTACCTTGAAAATCACGAGATGCGGACAATAAGTTGAGCAACGAAAGTCCAGACAGTATTGTTCCTCGGACAATCTAGACAGCCCCTCTGCAGGCTCTGGGGCCGTTGGACAATACCCAAGGATAGTTGTTCCGGACTCGAAGTCCAGACTCCAGACTTCGAATTAGCCTTCCCGAACAAGCGGGCTCAGACGATCTAGAAGTTGTGGCAGGGTCCAGGGCCCAGGGCCAGGAACCAGGCGGGGTTTTTACCACCGGAGCATGCCGGTACAGAAACAGGAGCACCCAAACTACTCTAAAAAGTGAGATGTCAGGGGGGAGGAGGGAAAATGAAGGTGAGATTGGAAACTACATGTCTATAAACTTGTGATAGTTCTTGTCATGGCCATTAAAATTCTCGAAATTGACTGTATTTCACTTGATTGTACTTGTCGGGATTCAAATTGCGCGACTGTGAATTGTAAGACGATATTATTTTTTAGATCTTCGAAAATTGGTGATCAATTTGCGATTTAAGATTTATATGAAACAAAAACTCACGTAGCGGGCTCAGGGACACCAGATACGACTGCAGCTAAGGATTGTGGCACTTGTTCAAGTTCTAATAGCCTGAACTTTGAAGTTGAGCTATCCACCAAGACAGTTGCGAATGTCTAGAACTCGACAGATGGTACTGCCATAAATATGAGTTTCCTTACTCCAATTATTGGCCATATCTTTTAAGTTCTTACCTTTATGCTTTTTTTTTTTCGAGGTGAATAATAGATGGTTTGATCATCGGAGACATATTTGAATGAGTTGACGAATCAAAAATGCTTTCACCTATCACCGAATCTTAGTTTAAACTTTACACTGTACAGCTTTGAAAAGATGGAGATCGTTTCCCTTCTTCATATATCATTGATTTCTCAGACATTTTAGTTTTAAAAAGCCTTGGGAGTTGAAAGTTGAACGTGAGGCTCGGGGAGCAATATGTACAAGTTGAAACCTATTTGAGCCTGTTTGAATCTAAAAAATGTGTCTTAATGCATAAGCAAGTAAGTTAAAGTAAAGACGTTATTTATTTTTTTCATCATATTTCTTTTTCGCTCCGTTTTACCACCTTTCTCGAAGCTCTTAGCTGTAGCTGGTGTGGATTCCCCTATTAGGAAAATATTTGAACAGTTTTGATTTCAAAAATCGCTTGTTAACATTTACAGGTCTGTATGAATGGTTTCGTAATTAAAGGTGTATTGAGAAGTTTGAAGTTTTAAGAGATGCCTGGATCGTTTAAAATATCGACAGTCAACACACGCACCTTAAAGTTTTGCCAATTTGAAATTCCATTATACTTTATCACTTAATCTCGCTAATCTCCTCATGCTGCAATAGTCCCTTCATTTAATCAACCGTGCTTGACGGTTTCGCAAATCATCTATCAATTCAAGGGTGCAATGATTTTGAAATGAGATATCAACTACGTCCTGCTTTTAGGTACCTTCGAAATTCCATACATGACTGAGTAAATTTCATCGAAACACTTAAGTCCGATTCTGGAAGGTTGATGAGCTGTAAACATCTTCAAACTTGGGTTCAAAAACTTGGTTCAAACGAGAATGTTTGCCATTCTGTACACAGTTGTCCAGTGGCTCTTAATTTTCAAAAGAGAAACTGTAGAACCTGAATCCACCTAGTGGTCAGCCTCATTTTTTAAATTCTGTGGTTGCAAAGTTCGAACCAAGAGAAGAAAAATGTGGGAACGTACCGCGTGTATAGATTAGATGTAAAAGATAAGACTTCAAACAAAAGTTTTGAATTTAGTTGAAACTTTAACATAAACACTGGGCCTCAAGAAAGATTTACTTATTGTTTACCTTAGGTAATATTGAAATGAGGTAATGAGGTATCTTCTATGTAACACTCAGACAAAACCTGAACGGCTGATAAGGCCCATAACTAGTATGACTGCTTAGTGCATAACATGATGTTAGATGTAACGATTAATTCCAACTTCCAAGGCTGTACTACAGCGTAGTCGTACAGAGCACAGAGTACAGTGTAGAATGGATCAAATCTCGAGAATCAAGAAGATACGACAAACAAAACAGTTGTGGTGATATTTTGAACTAAATTTGAACAGGTTTTGATGGGGCTTCAGAGTTTTTCCGAAATACAAAGAGAGAGGCTATAAGAGAACTCAGAAGGCCCTAGAGGTTTGGAATTTGATGCTGGGGAAGATGGGAATTTCAAGGCGGATGTTTCATGAATGTTGGCTGAAACTTGAGAGTTTTCAGAATGATCAATGTTCCTGAGTTTTGGAATCTCAGTTGAACTTACCAAGTAATTAATTATATGGGAGTGGAAATGAACTGAGGATAGTGAAATTCCACCTCTTAAGAGTTTCAGAATTCTCTTTCTACTTAAAATAACATTCCATAGATCCTGTTGTGATAAGTGATTTGTGAGGATCGGCTGTTGATCTTTGTTTGGAAATTGACACAAGCGCATAAGTTTTCCTTTTTAGCGATTGACACATTTTTAACTAATTCAATGAACACACAGAGCCTATAGAGTCTGGGCTCTGTTCCTCTTGGTGTATCACCACAGACACTCGTTTAGTACCACCACTAGAGACGGTGATATATTCCCCAACCCATTCATCCTTTCCAAAATTTCAACCACTCAACCACTCAACCGAACAAATCCTGAAGTTGCCGAAATACTCCAACAGGTAATTAGCAACCAAACAACGTTCTCGTCCTCTAACACTTATCCCCTATTCAAATCTTCTCAACTCTTCTCAACTCTCTGCTAACTCGTAAACAAACTATCGGCCCAATTAAATCACTCTCCCACTCTCTTTACTCGTCGGCAGCATACTTCCGAGCCCTGCGGATGTGTGCTTCCTGGCGGCAATTTTGGCTCCTTCTAGCGTGGGGGGATGCCAGTAGGAGACTTCCCACTAAAAGGCCGTCCCTCTAGAACCCAATCCGGCAATTTTCGCGCATTGCTGTGTGCTGCAATCTCTCAAAGACATGACCTCTGGCTCTTACTAAATAAAAATTTTAATGGCACAAAACAAAACTCTTCTTCGTATTCTATAACTATTGAACGATTGACTTATTGTTCTATTTGGTTTTTATCATATTCTAATCTTTAGTTTAATTTTTTTATTGTTTTATTCAGAATGAAAGCAACTGTTTGTGGTGCTGCCGGTGGTATTGGACAACCGTTATCTCTCCTTTTAAAGCTGTCACCTTTGATTGATGAATTGGCTCTTTTTGATGTCGTGAATGCACCAGGTGTTGGTGCTGATTTGAGTCACATTGACACAGACGCTATTGTTGAGGCATACACTCCAGAAGAAGACGGTTTGGAGAAGGCATTGACTGGATCAAACTTGGTCATTATCCCAGCTGGTGTCCCTAGAAAGCCAGGGATGACTAGAGATGATTTATTTTCAATCAATGCTGGTATTGTTAGAGATTTAGCACAAGGTGTTGCCTCTTTTGCGCCAGATGCTTTCGTACTCATCATTTCTAACCCTGTGAATTCAACTGTTCCTATCTTTGCTGAAGTGTTGAGAAAGAATGGTGTTTTTGATCCAAGAAGGTTATTTGGTGTCACCACTTTAGATTTAACTAGAGCAAACACATTTATTTCACAATTGGACCAAAGCGGCCAAACAAAAGCTTCCAAATTGAATGTCCCTGTCATTGGTGGTCATTCAGGTAACACCATTGTTCCTTTGTTTTCCGTTGGAGCTCCTGATTTCTACAAGACTTTATCCCAAGAACAGAAAGATGCTTTGATTCATAGAGTTCAATTCGGTGGTGATGAAGTTGTTCAAGCTAAAAAAGGTCTTGGATCAGCCACATTATCAATGGCTTACTCTGGTTTCAAATTAGCTGAACAATTGATTAAAGGTGTTAAAGGTTTAGATGATTCAATTTTCGAATCAAGTTTTATTTATTTGGATGAATCTATTAAAGGTGCTTCCAAGGCTAAAGAATTGACTGGTAATCAAGTCACATTCATTTCATTGCCTGTCAAATTAGGACCAAGAGGTGTTGAAGAGATTGATGCTGATATCTTGACAAAGATCTCTTCAGAAGAGAAAGACTTGTTGTCTATTGCATTGGACACCTTAACTGGAAGTATTACTAAAGGTGTTGAATTTGTCACTGGTGCTTAGATCTATTACTAAGTTTCTAGTTCATGATGATGTATCGACTGGTTTACGTTAATGCTTTGCTTTGTTTTGTTGTTTTGGGATTTTATTTTTTGCGTTGATATCCAATAATGGGCGCTCTGATATATTTATTGTTCTTCTTAATTTCTTATTCTTTTGTGATCTTTCGAGATTACGTTGTTCCAAAAATTGTGTCCGCGTGTAGTAAAAGCCGATGAGACGAGATCAGTAGTACAATATTAAGTAACTATTATTTTCATTCATTTCCTATCTTTATAGTTCATACACATTCTAAATATTTGAAACCAAACTAAACAATTTTATGTATTATGTTATTGTTAAAAAAGTTATTTAGTTCAAAACAAACCCAATATAATTATAATGACAAAAAACCACACTCAAAACAGATCAAACGAAACCGATTTTGTTAGCAATGTCTAAAGCATCGTAATCAGCAGTCAATCTAACGTAAGCTTTTTTGGTACCGTTTGGTCTGATTAAAGTGTTAACTTTAAGAACTTCAACTTCGTATAATTCTTTGACGGCTTTTTTGATTTGGTGTTTGTTGGCTTTTAAGTCAACTTGGAAGACTAAAGTGTTACCAGATTCAACTTTCTTGATAGCAGTTTCAGAAATGATTGGTTGAACAACAATTTTGTAGTTGTCTAATCTGTTGTAGTGAGGAACTGATTTTCTAGCATATTTTGGAGATCTAGCTAATTTCAAAGTTTTTGGCAAACGGAAAGTAGTGCTGGTTCTGACTTTGGTAACCTTTTGGGAGTTGGTACCTTTAACGACAGCTTTTTTAGCGTTGGTAGCTTTGGCTGGAAAAAATTGTTAGTATGATAATCCTTCATGAGGTGTGTATAACAAAGGGCTGGGTTTGGCGAGAGGGATAGAGATGGTTGTGTTGCGCTGAGCGAAAAGTTTGTGTGTGTTTGTATTGACTGAGTGAATATTTGATGATATCTTGGATGTTGGATGTCGGTAATTGATGAAGGGTTATAGGATCCCTATTGGACTCTGGAAAAGTTCCTTTGAAGCTCATTGATGTACTCTTGCTGAAACTATTGAGGTATGATTCTTGATTGTGATAATGATCCACGATTTGACATAGTTGCTTGTATTTCTTTGTGATATCTTTCTTTTTGAATTAAGTGTTTGTAAATAATCCGTACTGAACGATTGTATCTTCACTTGTAATATCCTTTCAGTTCTCTGGTACTCCACAAATATCTCCTTCCGTATGTCCAGTGCTCCTTTGTGCTATTCCACTTACTAGATGGAGCCATTTTTGATGTCTTTAAAATAGTTGAACCTGGAGCAGTATGAAAGATTTAATTTTTAACATTTTGAAAAAAAAAGCAAAAAGAGTCGTCCCAAGAATTATGTAAGCCACCATACTAATTTTTCTAGTCACCGCGAATCAGAGAGGAAACATCCAGACATTTTATTATGCCCTGCTTGTTATCACGTGATGATTTTTATAAACCAATAGGGCTACCAGGAATCAATTTGTCCCTACTCTTCATCTTTACATTACAGTGAGAATCCCGGTGATGGAGTGCTGGTACGTACTACTTTCAGGTTCATGAATGATCATAATTGAGATATATACAAGGGAAGGTTCGTTATGGGGGGAGCAGCACAGCAACTCGTGAAATCATAGACGACGGATACTTGGAGATCTTGTACCACCAAACTTCAACTTTGTGTTATCACTCAATCTGAGAATCTTACGTCTGATATCGTTACCTTCTTTACCTTTCAATGCGTCGAAGAATGCTTCTCTTCCTTTACCAAAGTTCTTAACGATCAACTCTATATCGGAGTCTAAGTATCCACGTTCTTTAATCAATGCAAACATTTTAGCAGCAGTTTGGAAACCTGCTTCGTATTCACCTCTAGCGGATTTTCTGAATCCTAGCTGACCAGTGGATAGTGATATTTTGACCTTTTGTGGTAAGTGATAGTAGTATAGAACTTGTTCTGTGAATGTAGCCTGTGGGTTCTTAGCTTCATAATGGAGATCTTGAGTGGCTGCAGTAAGTGTGAGATGTGTGTTGTTTTTGGCAAAGTTACAGTACAAAATGTATTTCTGGACTTGTTCTGAGATTTTGGATTGTGATGATGAACCTGCTGGGAATGGAGTGACAATGTTCTTTGGTTCTTCCTTGATGCTCACGCTGTTGAATGTGAGTGGGATGGATGCTGGTTTCTCCTGTCTGAGGATCGGAGCAGACACGAACGTTCTGACTGTTGGGAGAACTGTTCTGGCCCTAGAGACACGCACCAGTGAGATCATTGAGCTGCGTTCTGTTTCTCTGTGTTCTGTTTCTCTGTGTTCTGTTTTGTTTATTTCTTCAGTTGTTCGAATATCGAAAACTTTTTCAACTAAAAGAACGTATTCCGAGGGTTACTATCATCCTCGGATTTAGGACCAGTCCTTTTTTTTTTTTGCTGAACACAAAATCAAAACATTACTTTCCCTTCTTTCTAGATCTCCTCCCAGTGTGTCAATTGGGTCACCATCCGCCTTCCAAAACGTCACAGCTGAAACAGTCGACCTGATTTTAGCCCGTGGCTTGTTTGAACCTTCCAAATCACGTTTTATTCCGCTTTTTTAGTCACACTAGAAGAGAGGCTTATCAAATAAACAACACAGACATCCGCATAAACAACAGCTGTTCCGGTCCGGCCAGCTCCAAACCGTCAATTTCTTCTTTGAAACAGCATATTGCTCTCTCAGAATATCAACCACAGCCATTATTTCATAACCACCACCACCATCCACAATGTCATTACAAAACGAGTTCATTGCCAACGATGTCACTTCAAACAGATCCAGTGAAGTCAGACAGATGTTGGTGAAACAGTATAAAAGAATTGGTAAAGGTGCCTTTGGTGTTGTCACCCAAGCTAAACTTTTGGACAATGATAGATGGATTGGACCATTTGCTATCAAGAAAGTCCCTGCACAAACGGAGTATAAATCTAGAGAATTAGAGATATTACGATTAAGCAACCATCCAAACATCATATCTTTAGAATATTTCTTTACTCACAAATCTCCAGAAGATGGCAAGATTTATCAACATCTAGCGATGGAATGTTTACCTGAGAATTTGCAAAGTGAAATCTTCCATCATTATACGAATAAATTGGAGTTACCTTTAAAACATATTAAATTATACACTTATCAAATTGCTAGAGGGATGTTATATTTGCATGCATTGGGAATATGTCATAGAGATATCAAACCTTCCAACATCTTGGTGGATCCTTCCACAGGTGTTTTAAAAATTTGTGATTTTGGATCAGCTAAAAGATTAGAACCAAAACAACCTTCAGTTTCATACATTTGTTCAAGATTTTATAGAGCTCCTGAATTGATTGTTGGAAGTCAATTTTATTCCACCCAGATCGATATTTGGGGTCTCGGGTGTGTTATGGCCGAAATGCTTATTGGTAAAGCCATTTTCCAAGGAACCGAACCTATTTTACAATTGAGAGAAATTTCTAAATTATTAGGACCACCTGATAACAGATTTATTTTTAACTCAAATCCGAAATATGATGGACCAATGTTCTCTAAACCTTTGTTTAACGGTAAAGTATCATCAAGATTTCAAAAGATTTTGGGTAATGCAGGAGATAAAGGTGTTGATCTCCTGATGAAAATTTTAGTTTATGAACCACAGATGAGATTAAGTCCAAGAAGGATATTAGCACATGAATTTTTTGATGATCTAAGGGTTGATAACCAATTTGTTCCCAGAGATTCAACAACACCAATTGCACTACCAAAATTGTTCAATTTTAGTAATTTCGAGTTGGATGTGATTGGTGAATTAAGAGACAAAATTGTTATTCAATCATAAGCACTTTTTTTTTTTATTTTGTTAAAAGATGTTTGCCTTCTTTATTTTTTTTATTTTATTTCTTCTTCTCAGATTTTATAGTGCAAAGAACATCTTCTTTTTTATATATAGTTACAGGTCATGAGTTCATGTTTTTTAATTCCAATAATCTTTCAATTAATCTTAATAATATTTAATGCAATTTTTTTATCCAACCCAAGAGGGACCCGAATATAAATTATTAGACCAAAATTGAAAGAAATAATAAGTTTGTAAAATCACACATCATCATCAATAATCGTCCTCGTTACCTTTTCTTTTTCATCATCACAAAGCTAAAGAGTAAGAATATTCATCTTCGATATTTTGTGCGATCCATAAAATAATACAACTCAACATAATTGAACCATTTCCAACAACATTACCAACACCCATTCCTAAAGTTGGGAAAGTATAATGCTTTATCAAGAATTTCAAGATCAAAACAGCAACACTACCAGCAATACCACCTGCTAATAATGCAAATCCTAAAAAGAGAATCACCCTAGCTTGCCACGTAGTTGCATCATTGCCTCCAAACCCGGCACCTGAGCCCAATGCATCGTTGAGCAAGTTGTTCTTATCGATCAAGTTCACCACGAGCATCCCTAATGTGGAACAAATGATTGGGATCCAATCAACAAAAGTAACATGAACATCAGATGCGTTGGCTGTCTTTGAATAAATCACAGCATCCAGGAAAGACCAGATTCCGACGGCGTAGAGCGCACCGGAGAAGTACACGCCGATGGATCTGAGGGCCGTGGAGTTCGGCAACTTGAGGCCCTGGAAACGGAAGAGTCTCGTGGAGGACATTGGCTGTTTGTTTGTTGTGTGGGTGGGTTTTGGTTATTGAGGCTTCCCTTTTTTATTGATAGAGATTTTTGTTTATGTAATCTCCGATAAGTCATAAGTCATAATATTAGTGAGTAAGAGTACTAAAGAGTCAAGAGCAAGCAACAAGAGATGATCGCTGTTGAACTGATTAGCGGAAATGCTACAGACATGTTACGCACTCAATATTTTAGAACTGAATTATAAGTTATTGTTTAAATTGATGCCATAAGCAAGATATCACTGTCTCTCAATTTGTTCATCAACTGCGTCAATGATCCGGACAGCTCCTTTCTTATCTTCAACAAACCATGCTGGCACCAAATGATCCACGTTGAGTGCACCGTTAAAAACCAATGTTCCAAACACTAGACATGTGAACCCCACAAGTTGCAATGCAACAAACTTCTCCCAACCAAGGTATAACGACACCAACCACACCAACAGTGTTCTACATGTGTCTATTGTTGATCTTGCAGTGGCACTTAATTTAGAAGTGAGTGTTATTCCAAAGAAGTTGAAAAGACCAATGGAGATCATGATTGCAATTGAAGAATAAATGATGGCTTTATTGGATGAAAATTCATGCCATGAGTTAACAATGTCAAAAGGTCCACTGTTTCCAATGCCGAATGGGAGATACAGCACAATCATTGCAAGGAATGTGATGGATCCACCAAAAACACCTTCATAACCGACTAATTGTAATGGTTCAATATGCCATTGACCAACAATATGTTCTTCAACGACGAATTGAGTGGCTGTGAAGATTTGTGAGAGTAAAATCAATAAAATACCAATGGCAACTTTTGGTGAAGAGCCCATAAGTTCAATGTCTTCTGGTTCAGGATTGTTTTTTTTGGAACTTAACCCCACAATAGTTATCCCTAATATAACAACCAATAGTGACCCCCATTCAATTCTAGTTATTTTCTTTCCAAGGAACAGTATACTAAACGCAGCAACAAACAATATCAATGCACCCCGCATCATTTGATAGATTGAAACAGGTGAATAAACTAATCCAAGATTCATCATTGTAGTTCCTAAAATGTCACAAATTGCAGGAATAGCAAGCACAATACTCTTTGAACGAGGAAGTGTCGGCTTAACATCAGTGGTTGAGTCAATCAGTCTATCATATCCATCAACTGATGATTTGACACGATATTGGGAATAAAAAAAGAAGATAAATGCACATGATTCACCAATGAACATTTGAAGGGTCTGTAAGACAGGTTGTTCGAATTTACGACCAGGAGCAACATCCTGATTGTCTTGAAATTTGGTGAAGATTGAGTTCATACATCCTGTAATGATGAGACATAGTGATATGGCCAGTATAAGGCCCTTCATTGGATGAGTTTATGAGTGTAGGTGAGGTTGTTATCACAATTGTTTCATCTTTGTTTCATGTTTTTCGATAAGGGAAATTTTCGCGAATTGAGATGTTAACGGTTGCGAGCTCCGTATTTACAGTACAAATTGTAGAGGGAACTACTAAAGGTCCATAAATGGGAACGGTATACGTTTTATTGTCTCTTAGTTTTGTCATTAAGCCATTATGGCAATGTACTGTTTATAGAAAAACCTCGTTAAAAGGTTTCTTTCCTCTAAAGTGCCCTTTACAATCAGGGCCAATACACTTCAAAGGAGCATACACTCTTGGATTGTTGATATCCACACCGGTTGCAGTTTTCTGCCCTTTTCGATTCTTCAAAACACCTTTGATGCTAGAAATATTCTTAACACAGCGTCCACAGTATGTATGTCCACACTTTGCCAAAAATATTCTCTTAGATAACGCCTTATCCGTATCGGTTATAAGATGTGTTGCTTGGTATGGTGCAGGAACGTCAGTTTTCTCTTGGAGTTGTGGTAATGGTGAATCATCTCTTTGGAAATCATTTTCTATACCAACACCCAAGACAACGCCACACAAAGGACATATATAATCTTCTTCAGGATCAACTGTTGTTGTGTATGGGTTCTTAACCTTGTTTGCCCTTTCTTTTAAATTTGATGCTAGAGTCTTAGTCTCCTTCAAGTTCAAATCTTGACGCCTAGTCCAATCTTGTTGCTCTCTCTGTTCAATCTCTGCATAAACAGCAGCGGGGATATCATCATTACGTCCCACCATACCGTATGGATTTCGTAGAGCGTAAGTCGGGCGCCCAGTAGCAGTATCAAACCAGTGGTCGTTCAACATTCGCTGTATTATCTCCCGTGGTCCTCCATAAGTCAACATCGGGAACGGCACATAAGGTTCAAATTCATCATCATCTGGATTATAATCATAATCTTCTTCATCACTGTAATCTTCCGTGTCCACTGGATGAAACAAATGATCGTTGTTGTTACGCAACTGTCCCCGGGTTAGTCTTTGTCTTCTTATTGGTAGGTGATCACGTGGCGACCTTACAGGTATTCCACCTCTTGCAACTCTATGACCTCTTAGAAGTCTTCGATGATTTCGTACTCGTGGTGGCGGTAGGATTCTCTGGTTCTCGAACGATCTAGCTGGCCTCTGATTCACCGTATTGGTTGACTGTATCTCCATATCACCCGTGGGCGTATGTAGCAACACCCTTGGACGGGTGGCGTTGCTTATCGTATTGGAACCAACTATTTGTATGTCATCATCCTCATCGATGGCTTCTCTTGCCATGGGCAGACTTGGCCGACTGTTGCGGCTATGGTTTGTTGATGAGCCGACAATTTGTATATCATCATCATCTGAATCACTGAGAGTTATCACTGGTGTCTCAGAATTTGCCATTTTTTTATGTGTTAATGTGATTGAATGTCGTTTGATAATTGATTTTAAAAATAAACAGAGAAAAGATAGAAAATGGTTTTGAGCACTGCTTTCTGAGAGACACCAATATATAAAGGTCAAAGATCCAGGGAATCAGGTCCAGAATGTGGGACTTGTGTAGATATTCAATTCACTGGAAATTGGATATACGTCCAGGGTTTCCGGACTATTCGTCTAATAGATGGTGAGGCTCATGAACACAATTGTTTAGAACTGGTTAAATGCCGGTTAAATAAACCGAGAAAAAATTGAAAAGAGGAACTGTGAATGGTCTTTTCATAAAGCTGTGTTTTAACTTCTGATTCCATGATCAGTTGAATAATTCTTCAAAAGGTCGATCCAAGAGACAAATAAATATGGTAAAAACTAAAAGGAGCAGCAGCTACAAAAGATTCCATAACACTAAAAATACAAATTTATTAAACACCTTTTAATTACAAACCACTTCTCATGTATCTACCAATGACGATACAATGATCTCTTTCATAAGGTTCTAAAGTCAACTGTTCCAATGGTTTAATTTTTTCTTCTCTCAACTTCTGGACTTCTCTAGCGAAGACAGTTTCAGCATCAACAGTAGAATCGATACAGTTAGCTTTAATAGAAATGACAACACCACCTTGATCTTTCAAGAATAAATGTGAGTTTAATGCAATGATACGGGCTTGATCAGGTTGGGCAACATCCGCAAAGACGGCATCAACCATACCAACCAACATTCTGTATTTTTGTGGATGTCTAGCATCTTCAATGATTGGGATAACATTTGGTCTCTTTTTGGCCATACCAATCAATTCTCTACCTGGTCTGTGAGAGAATTCAACAGCGTAGACTAAACCTTCTGGTCCAACTAAATCAGAAACATGAGAAACAGAAGTACCTGAAGCAGCACCAAGATAAAGAACTTTTTTACCTGGAGCAATGAATAATTCATCTAAACCACCCATGATACCGGCAGCCAATTTAGATCTGAAAGGATTCCAAACTCTGTATTCGGTCTTGGTGGCTGGAGCACCTTCTTCAGTAGCTGGTTCTTCAACAGAAATTCTCTTTTCACCATAAACAGATTCACCTGGGGCAATGTTTTTAGTAACTAATAAATCTTCTTTACCTCTGGCAATGAAAACACCAGCGTGTCTGTGTGGTTCAATGACGACTTTGGCACCACCTTGGGCACCACCTCTGGCACCACCACGGCCACCACGAGCACCACCTCTGGCACCACCTCTAGCACCACCACGGGCACCACCTCTGGCACCACCACGGCCTCCACCAAATCCACCTCTGGCACCGCCACGGCCACCGCCGAATCCACCACGGGATCCACCACGACCACCGAATCCACCTCTGGATCCTCCTCTTGAGCCACCTCTACCACCTGGAGTGAAAGCCATTATATGTGAAATAAACTAGTGTGAAAAATCTATGAAATCTGAGGACAGTCCAAGGGATTAATTGATCTGGATATGTATAATTACTGAAACTAAAAGGAAGACAGTAACGAGTAACAAAGGGGATCAAGTATCAAACGCTCAAATTTGTATAAATTTTATCTGGTTTCTATTAAGAACTTTTAAAGATTTTTTTTTTTACTCTCTAAAAAATTTTTTCATTCTAAAAAGAAGAAATTTTTCCAGGGTCACCCGGCCAAACGAGAGATGAGATGAGCTACCAGTCACGTGATAAGCTGATCTTTATTACATAATCAACATTGATCACGTGCTACCCTCGGATGTCGGTTATCTTTGTCGGCAAAAATCAAAGCGAGTCCCGGTTCTCCTCTTTCGGTCTTCTCCAAAAAAGGCGAAATGGGGAAATCTTTATATAAAAAGAGCCCTTTTATCTCTTGTTCGTTGTTCTTCCCTCACACCCAATTCCCAATTGGCCGCAATGTCCACCAGCCTCAACAAGAAGTACGTCCAGTGGCTCGTGAAGTACCCGCTGCTCACGAAGGCCCTCACGGGCGGGACTTTGGCCATTTTAAACGAGCTCATCGCGTCCATTATCGCTAAGGATTTCAAAGTGCTTTCGGTCTTGAACACCAAGATCAAGCACCCATTCTCGCTCAAGATCCCCTTGCTTGCTCTCTTCGCGTCTGTCGTGTCTGCGCCAATCAACCACTACGGACTCAACATTGTCAATCTGCTCTTTAAGCCTCCTTTGACGGCAAAGAAGAGATTAGGCCAAATCTTGACCGTGTTGTTGACATCTTCTCCATTGTTATGTACATTATTTGTTTCATATGTCTCTTTGTTGAACTTGAAACCAGGTATACGCTCTTTATCTCAAGAGGAATTAAAGAGAGCCTTGGAACACGTCAAAGTATCTTTGAAAACTTCATTGTTCTCAGTCATTAAGTCTTCTTGGATCACAACTCCAGTTGTTTTAACCATTTGCCAAACATATTTGGATCCTCAATACTGGGTCGTTTTCTCCAACTTTGTTTACTTCGTCTTAGCTACTGGACAAAACACATTCTTAAAATTGAAAACTAAGAAGGCACAAGATCTTAAGAAAAAACAAGATGAGTTCAAACAAACACTTGAGAGTTCAATTGACGAGAAAGATGCTGCCTTAATTCCAGGATCTACTGAAGAAGAAACATCATCACAAGCTGCTGCTCAGTAACAACTAAAAGGGAAGAACAATGACAAAGATAGCAGTGATTTCAGCACAACAGACCCGATAATGCTAGAACAAAAAAGACGGCAGGAGAACAAACGTGTCTCCAGACTGGTGCTGATGGACTTCAGGCAACTGGCTGGCATCCTCCTGTGGTATCTGGTGTATAAACTGTTGTAATGTTATGGTAATACGATTTTTTAATATAGTGAGGATTATGTAATCGAATCTGAACCACGCGTTCGCGTTTTCGCGTGTTTTTTTAACAAAGGCCAAAAAAATTGTTTCAAGCTGCAATTTCAGTTGATCTGTGTTTACAAATTACGAAAAATCAATAGAGCGACCAGTAGAAGCGTGCGCAAAGAAGATGTCTAGCACGAAGCTCATTGGGCTGCTGAACTCGATGGACTCGGACATCATGAACGATCCGGCCCTCGTGGACTCCAAACGGGTCGTTTCCGGAAGTGTTTCAGGAAGTGAATCAGGATCAGTTGTTATAAGTAAACAACAACCTTCAGATCCCAAGTCGAGTATACGACAAGAGTCCAATTTGAATCAAATAATGGAAGACTCTTCAGATGATAGTCATGATCATGAGGAACTGTCAGAAGAGGAAGATGAAGACGATTTCAACGATTATGTGATAGAACCACCTTTACCTCCTCCAAAGGAGTTGAACCCAGATAAATTATACGCGTTGTTTGAATTCAGTGGCGATGATCCATCTCATTGTGAATTGGAAAGAGACGAGGCAGTGACGTTGTTGAATGACCAAGATGGATACTGGTGGCTCGTGCGGAAAGAGAGTGATGGAAAAATTGGGTTTGCGCCCGCTGAATGTTTAGAGACTTATGGGGAAAGATTAGCAAGATTGAACTGTTGGAAGAATGAAGAATTAGAAAAAAACTCTAGAGATTTTCTGCCCATTGAAGAGTCTAGATCCAAGTTAGATTTGAGATCTAATAAATCAGTGACTTTTTCAAATGATGTTGAAGTGGCAGATGAAGAGATTATTAGAGATGATGATAATAACTCTAGTGAATATGAAAAAGAGGAAGATTCCGAAGATGAGAAATACATTTATGAAACTCCATATGTCGGTGAAGAAGGTGAACTTTTAAGTGATATCATGCCGATTGCAACACCATTAACAGTTAATAAAAAATCAACATCCACATCCAATTCATTAAAAAGTATGGTGATCCATTATCCTGATTCAGATATCGAAGAGACGAGTCCATTAATTAGACCAAATGCATCATTTTTCAATCAAAATAATAATTCTGGATCAATTGGATCTTTTTCACCATCATCTTCCGAATTTGATAGTCCTGAAAACACACCACAAAGTTTCACCCATAATAGAAATTTGAGGATCCCGATTGGTGAAATCAAGGCAAATATCCCAGAATCAACAGCGACGATAAACATTGCCAGAAGTATACAAATGCTTGACGAACTTATGAATGATGAACTGAACCAAAACGATCAACAAGAACCAGAAGATGATTCATTAACAGAAAGGGAAATAGAAGATGATAATAACACAATTTCATATGATGACAATGATACTTCCAAACTTTCATCACCAATTGATTTATCTTCAGAGAGAAGCAGTATACAGAAACTAACACCTACTAAAAACCCAACAACATCCCCTAAAAAATCAATATCATCCCCATTAACTGACTCAACATCATTCATTAACTCATCAAGTTCATTACAATTGATTTCTTCATCAACAACGGTGGAAGACATAGATGAAGCCACACCATCATTGACATCAGATCTGTTGAAAAAGAGACCTAAGGACTTTTCGAGTACTACTACAACTGCACTACATCCTGATATTGGTCATATTTATGAAGACTCTTTCTCTAAAATTGATCAGTTGACAGCTAAATTGGAACGTCTTAATGAACTAATGAAATAAATAGCATTCTTTAAAGAAAAAAAACAATATTATGAACTTTATTCCCACCTGAAAAAAAAAAAGTTTGTAGATCTCGATTCTCTGAAACCTTTCAATGAGAGGCTGGTGCCATTCCTCATGACTTTGAGTCGGTTCCAATGATAGCTTGAAGTCAGCTCAAAGTGTGTAGCTAGTCACGTGACCATCGTTGTAAGGAGTTCGTATTCTTAGCTTGAAAGAAGGTTTTTTAATGACTGCAACATGCAATTTCAAACTTAAAGCAGTTCTGAGTAAGATCGGTACTCAATTCACATGTAATATTACCCCATTCTCGATCAACAATACAAACATGAAGTTACTTTAACTTATAGATAAAAAAAAAGTATGAACCGAAAAAAAAAACCATCAACAAACCCCAAAACATCAAAACACGCCATGATCTACTCACTTTACATCGTGAACCGTGCCGGTGGGCTGGTATACCACACAGACTTCCGTCCTGGTCTTAACAAACTGACTGCGAATGAGTACCTTGTCCTTGCGGGCACAGTTCAAGGTGTTTTTGCAATCGCTTCCAAAATCACACCAAAAGCATTGAAATTAAAAGGGAATAACGTACCGGGTAAATCTGGACTCAAAGCCATTGAGACTGATGCATTTACAATTTTCATATCACAAACGATAACGGGTGTCAAGTTTCTGTTAGTGGCGACTCCAACTACGGGAGATTTGGAGAAAGCTATTGAGGCTGCTGATATCGTTATGCAAAAAGTTTACTGTGTTTATGCCGATTATGTTATGAAAAATCCATTCCATTCATTGGATATGCCTATAAGGGCTCATTTGTTTGATAAGAAAGTTGAGGAACTGATAACGAGTATATAGAAGTGGTACTGCTACAAGAGATTTGAAGATCAGAATCATGGATTATAAAAACAGTTTATAAACTTTATCATTATATTCTTATAATTTGGTGTCAACTAGTCTGGTGATGTATTTACCAGTGTTTTTACCTTTGAACAAACCAGTCCAGATTTCAGGAACTTTCTTAAAATCATCCCCAAATGCATTGACTATAGTTTCTCTGAATTTTGATTTGTCCAAGTTACCAGAATTGACCTCTTTAATCAAATGACCTACAATCTTTGGGAAATCAGCAACATCGTCAACGATAACCATACCTTTGATGGTGAGTCTTCTAGTGATGACCAAGTTATAGTTGTTGAAGTTGAATTGATGAGCAGAATTATATCTTGAAATGGCACCAACTTGAACGATGGTTGCGAAATCAGCCAAATAAAGGAATGCCTTGTTTAATAATTCACCACCAACTTGATCAACAAAGTAGTTAATCTCATCATCACCAACGGCTTTCTTGAAATCTTTATCATAAGTGTCCGATTTGTAATCAACAGTAACAATCTCGCTACCTCCTAAAGACTTGACATATTCAAGTTTGTCTTTACCACCGGCAACGGCAATAATCTTCTTTGGTTTGAACAATCTGTCCAACAAATGGATCAAGACTGAACCAACAGCACCTGCGGCACCGGTAACTAACCAAACTTTCCCTTCTTCATCTGGAGTTGCTCCTGAGTATTTGAACGCAGCCAAATAAGCAGTGATGGTAGTTGAACCATAAACTGAGATGTAGTGAGACAATGATGAGACTTTAGTAGGATCCAATTTAGCAGTCATTGGTTCGATTTGAACAATAGCATGAGAAGCCCATCCGAGTGGACCACTGATGAAATCACCTTCTTGGAATCTATCAGATTTTGATTTCAACACTTTACCAATACCTCTAGCTGGAGCAACGACACCTAATGGACTTGGTGGAATATAGGATTTGTATGGAGTGAACCAACCTTTTTGGGCAGGGTCATTAGACAAGTAGATTGTCTCGACAAGCACCTCGTTGTCCTTGAGCAATTGTGGATCCTCGGTATCGAACTCTTTGGTGACATAGGTGAAGTTAGCGTCTGGGGTACCGTAGTTGAGGTTGACGTCCTTGCCGTAGTCGGCGTGCTTGGTGAGGAGATATTGCTGGGCTTTGACCTTGACCATTAGTGATTGCGTGTGGATAGTGTTTGTTCCAGTGTTTGTTCCAGTGTGTTGGGAATTGCGTACCAATTTATAATAATTAATACCCTTTGGAGTAAAACCACTTCTCCCGAGGCTGTTCCAACCATCACCACACTCAGCACAAAATTCACCGAAATCCACAAACAAATCGACAATTCTGGCAACTGAACCTTTTTCAAAATTATTCTTCTCTTCCCAACTGACTCACCAATGTGACTGCACACAGTTACTCACCCCATCTTCATGGTGTCACACTTTTGCACCCAGCCGAACACGTCAAAAGGTTACGCAGCACTGGTTGAAGTGTGGCGCCAACCGAAAAGTTTTGGTGGGTGAGTCAGGTGCAATTTCGCCTATAAGACTCCAATTCTCTCACTCTTTTTAGATATCAACATCAATCATCATCAAACAACATCACTAAACAACATGGCCCCACACGTGTTCTCCGCCATCCCAGAGATCCCAGCAGACGCAGTCTTCGCCCTGAAGGCCAGATACTTGGCCGACTCCAACCCAGAAAAAGTTGATTTGGGTATCGGTGCCTATAGAGATGAAAATGGTAAACCATGGATCCTTCCTTCAGTGAGGGAGGCCGAGAAGCTCATCCAACAAGACCCAGAGTACAACCACGAGTACTTGTCCATCCGTGGTTTCGAGCCATTCGTCAATGCTGCTGCCAAAGTCATCTTGGGTGACGACTCCCAAGCCATCAAAGAAGAGAGAGTTGTCTCTGTTCAATCTTTATCCGGTACTGGTGCTTTACATCTTGCTGCTAAATTCTTGAAAAACTTTTATTCAACTGAAAAACCAGTCTACCTTTCCAACCCAACTTGGGGTAACCATTTCCCATTATTTGAAACTTTGGGTTTGAAAACTCAAACTTATCACTATTGGAACCCATCCACCAAGACTTTAGACTTGGAAGGATACTTGAAAGATATTAATGCTGCCCCAGAAGGTTCTGTCTTCGTTCTACACGCATGTGCCCAAAACCCAACTGGTTTAGATCCAACTAGAGACCAATGGAAACAAATCTTTGCTGCTTTGAAAGCTAAAAACCATTTAGCTTTATTCGATTCAGCATACCAAGGTTTCGCTTCTGGTGATTTGAACAATGATGCTTGGGCCATCCAAGAAGGTGTCAAGACTTTAGAAACTCCAATCATCATCACCCAATCCTTCGCTAAGAACGTTGGTCTTTATGGTGAGAGAGTCGGTGCTTTCCACCTTGTGCTTCCAACCTCCGACAACAAACCAGCCATCTACTCTCAATTAAACGCTTTCACCAGATCTGAAGTGTCTACTGCCCCAGCTTACGGTGCTAAAATCGTTGCCAAAATCTTAACCACCCCATCTTTGAGAAAACAATGGGAACAAGACCTTGTCACAATGAGTCAACGTATCTACAAACAAAGAGTCGCATTGAGAGACCAATTGGTCAAATTGGGTACCCCAGGTAACTGGGATCACATTGTTATCCAACAAGGTATGTTCTCTTTCACTGGTTTGAACAAAGAGCAGGCCCATATTTTGGAAACCGAACATTCAGTCTACTTGTTGGGCTCTGGTAGAATCTCAGTTGCCGGTTTGAACGACCATAACATTGAACGTGTCGCTAAGGCTATCAACACTGTCGTTCATGCTTCTTCTAAATTATAAATCAGAAAGTTGTTTGACAGGAAAGTAATTTAATTTCACAAGATCTTTTTTTAATAATTCATATCTTTTACACTTATAATTAATCCATCTTGTAGTTGAAATTTCGACTCTCAACCAGCTCAATGTTCGATCTAATGAGTAAAATATCTTCAATCTGCCATTTTCTTCGGTAAATAACTTTCGCGATTTTGAAACTTTTTTTCTTTTGATTAATGTTTTGATTTTTTTTTGGTTTCCTTTCTTTATTGAAAGTCAAGTTCACCAATCAACTAGCGTGATGCTCAAGCTTCAAGTTGTTCTGGTGCCCCCAAGTGCGCTCCATAAGCCGTCAACACCTTTGCATCTCAATTCGTTGCGTCTTGCCAGATCGTCCCCATACGGATTCAATGGCACAGAATTAGGTGGTACTTCAACTCCTAATGGGAACCAGTCCACCAATCAGACTTTCAACAGTGAAGTTCTTGAGAGTGATCAGAAATTGAGAAAGTTCTTACACATTACCTCTAAGGAAAAAACTTTGGATATTGTTGCTGAGGAAATCTCCCAGCGATTCGAGAAATTATACCCTGATGAAGATCCACTAGATATCATTAAATTACAAGATTCACAAGAATGTGATTTAGATCCTGATTATGTCGCAGGTGATGTGTTCGACTATGATAACATGATCAGAGTTATATTAGGAAATGAAATCAACTCTTTTGAAGCAGAAAGAGATTATAACTTGAGTAAACGTCGTGCGTCACAAAGTTTCTCACAGATAAACATTCCAAAGAAAAGATTCTTGAGTAATAAAAACGGAAGCAATAACAGTATCATCCTCAACAGATCACACGATTCCAGAAAATCAACCCCATTATCCAATCAAATATACCCAAGACCTGATAATAACTCTGATGTATCTGCAGACTTATCCGATATATCATTACCTCCACCAGAAGAAGATAACACAGCATACATTGACCCAAAGAAACCAAAATCACCATCTACAAGTGTCATTGAAGATAATACACCTTCAACCAAGAGAATCACCTCTGGAATGCTGGTTGTTCCGGAACCACAGTTGAAAGAAGCTGAAGAAAAAACCTTACATGAACAAGAGATCACTGAAAAAGTCACACAGAAGATCTTGCCGATCAAGAAAGATGTCATTTTAGGTCCTCAAGATGATATTGATGATTCTAATAGAAGTTTGTTGCTTAATAAAACTATCTTAAACGTTCAAAAAGAAGATACTTCAACTCTTCAATCTCCAATCAAAACACAAACTCCTGCTGACAAGGGTAAAAAATCTAAACCAGCCTCTGCCAAAGCAAGTGATTCCAAAGCAAAGGCTGCCTTCAAATCACCATCAAAACCACCAGCATTTCAAAATCCACAAAAAGTTTCATCATCTCAAGTCATCAATAAGGATAACATCAAGTCAGTAGCTTCATTCTCAACAGATGAAGAAGAAGAAGGCGAAGAAGAAGACGAACTTTCAAGTGGCCGTTCCTCAGAAGAACCACGTTACAAAAAAGAGGACATCCTTAAGATCTTCAAAAATGGTAGAGTTCCTGCATCTGTCAAAAACACATTGGCTAAACACAGTTTACTCAAACCAGAAGAGAGAAAACCAACAAGAGCTGCTGCTGAAGCTGCCAAAAAGAATTTGGCTGCTACTGGTCTTGCTAAGAAATCAGCCACTATTGCTGCTTCCAGATCCAAATCAGCAAAATCCAAAAAAGAAGTAGATTCAGAAATCGAAATAACTGAAGTCCCACTTGTCGAAGCTTTCATTGGCAAGGGACCACATAGTGAAGTTACTGAATCCAAATCTGAATCCGAATCTGATGACTCTGAAAGTGATTCTGGATCTGAATCTGACGATGAAGAAGAAAACCCTCAAACACAAGCTACTTCTTCAACGTCTAATACTAGTACTACAGCTAATCAAGTTCCTGTTGCAGAAAAGGATGTGGAAATGAAAGATGCTGACTCAAGTAGCTCCGATGAATCTGAATATGAATCTGCATCCAACGATGTTCCACCTTCTGTTGCAACACAAAAAATCTCCGAAGCCATTGCTGCTGCCGCTAACCCTAACACTGCTGTTCCATCATCACCTTTGAAGAAGCAGCAGGTTGATGAGAAGAAAGATGAAAGTGATGATTCTTCCTCTGGATCAGAAGACTCAGACTCAGATTCTTCCTCAGATTCCGACTCTTCATCAGAGTCAGAAGAAGAAAATGAAAAGCCATTATCTCAATCAAAAATTCAAGTTGAATCATCTCAAGCAACCAATACCAAACCACCAGTGGAATCTAAAGACGATTCTTCCTCAGAAGAATCTTCATCTGATGATGAGGAATCCTCGTCAGATGAATCAACCGATGAAGAGAAAGACAAGATCATCGAATCATCACAACCAACTCCTGCCTCACAACCAACCCCTGCCTCACAAGTGACCTCAGCAGCTAAAACCGCCCAACCTCCTGGCTCATCAAAAGATTCTGCTGATACCAGTACAGTCTCCATCCACAGAGTCGATGAAAACACACATTATAGTCTTGGATACCCACCTGTCAGCCTCACCAAGTCTATAGTTGAGTTAACACTTCCTCCTGTTCTTGTTGAATCTGAGGTTGCCGGCCTAGCAGATGTTCATAAACAGTTGGTCGATCCTTCAATATCATTGGAAAAAAAAGATGAGTTATATGCGGAATCAAAACGTCTTGTTTACAACGCTAGAAGAAGAGCCCGCAGATTGTTAACTGATGATCAAATTAGAGAAAAAAAGATTGAAAACTTGAAAATCGCAGTCAGTAAAGGAAATTTAATGGCCGAAAAGATTTTGGCGCACATTTTGGCTAAAGTCGGTGAAATAAATACTACCAAAACTTCCATTCCAGTGAAAAAAGATACCCAACCCCAAACCACCACTACCACCGCCAAAAAATCAGAAACAGAAGAAAAGTCGGCCGTTTCCAAATCAGTTGAAAAGAGTACCGACTCTGCAAAATCTCCTCAAAATTCAACCAAACAACCTCTAACAAAGAAAACTGTCGAGAAAACTAGTACCCAGGAAAAACCAGAAGTAAGCAAAGTTGTTAAAGAATTCCGTGAATTGCCAGAAGGACTCACAATGGAGGATATGCCAGGATTCGATATCTTGATCTCAAAATACTATGCTTCTAATGCCACTGATGAAAAAAGAAATGATTGTATTCTCGAGAAGAGAAGATTGGTTTCAAATGCTAGAAAGAGACACAGAAGAAAAGCCCAGAAAGAGAAAAGTAGAGGATTAGAAGACAGCACGATGAATGACACTCAAGATGCTTCAAGCTTGGAACAAAAGAAAGATGCTTCCAAGCCTGTAAGCACCACTAATGTGTTGGTGTCATCGCAGACTCCACAAGCCCCACAAACCCCACAAACTCCACAATCATCACAGGTCAAAATTCCAGATGGTTTGATTCCTGGACCTGAAGAGAAGTCTAAAATTGTCAAGGCCCAATTTGAGGATGCAAGAAAGGAATTGGAACGTAAGAGACTTGAATCTCTTGAACAAGCAAAAAAATTAGCAGAAGATTTCGCAAATAAGAAGAATGCTCCAAAACCTGCTGCTGATTCTAACTCATCTACTACTGCTCCTTCTCCGTTCAAGATTCCGTCACCAAAGAAAGTTCAAGAGAAGAAAAAGGCACCAGAACCAGTCACAGGTGAATCCACCAAAAAGCTTTCTGAGCTTAAGAATGTTGCTGAAGCTGTAGAGAAGACTCCTGTTGTCACTCCAAAGCCTTCTGATACCAAAAATGCTGACGTTACGGCCAAAGAAAGTGAGCCTCCTATCAAAAAGGAGGAATCGGATTCAGGCTCAGATTCTAGTTCAGACTCAAGTTCAGACTCTGGTGATTCTGACTCAGACTCTTCAGATGAAGAAGACGAGGCAAATACCAGTAAAAAACCAAGAATCGTCAACACTCCAAGAAGCTCATCCCAACCACCAATTGAATTGAGAAAGACCATTGCTTCCAATAAACTAGAGAAAATTTCTGCATCTCAGCCAGTCACTCCATCCTCCAAAGAAGTTACAAAACCATCTGTTCCAAGAGTTGATTCTTTGAAATCCACTCCTGTTTCTAGATTATCATTGAGTTCATTATCAGATCTAGCTTCAAGAGGTGTTCCTGATGTCTTGGATTCACTCACCCCAACCACCGAAAGAGCACCAACGTTACAAAGCAAGTCCAAGCTTTCGACTTTGTCAGGCTCTGTCTCCGATTCAAGCGATGACAGTGATAGTTCTGACTCCGATTCTGACTCCTCCAGTGACTCCAGTGATGATGATAGCTCATCTGATGAAGAGTTAAAAGGTGGTAAGAAGTTTTTGAATGCGAAAACGGCAAAGAATTTGATTAGTGGTGGAAGTTCACAGAAAAAAAAACGTGTTAGTTCTGCTTTTAAAGATTTGATGAAAGATGCTAAAAAGAGATGAGATATCCATCTAATAAATTCATGTATTATATAGTAATTGAACAGTTTATTGCTGTACAGAATTTGTAATTAATCAGTTTCGCATTAAAGACATAAAATTAAAACATTAAGATGGCAAAATTATACATAATATTAACTACTAGCATTTGTTTGTTGATTTTGTTGACCTTCAACAAAGTTCAAAGCATCACTTTTTTCAATTTCACTCACTGTACTGATTTTGTTATTGAACATGACACCATAGAAAGTGTTTGCAACCTGCAACATCTCAGGTCTGAAGGTTGTACAGATAAATTGAGCATCTTTACTCAATTCATGGATCAAGTTTGCAACAGCTGTTCTATACTGTGTATCCAAGTTAGCATCAATCTCATCAAATAGGTAAAATGGAGCAGGATCTGATTTTTGAATGGCTAAAATCAAAGCAATTGCACATAATGATTTTTGACCACCTGAAAGTTGTTCAATTCTTTGTTGTTCGTCACTCTTTGAATTAAATGAAACTCTGATAGAGACACCTGTGTATCTATCTATTGACTCATCTTTATCCATCGCTTCATCTTCATCTTCATCTTCTGGATCATTTTCTTCTTGAGTTTCCTTGAATTCAGGTGCTGTTTGCATTACCAATTCACCATGTCCATTAGGAACTAATCTTTCAAAGACTTCAGAGAATGCGACAGAGACTTGGTCAAATGTTTTTTGAATGGCACTTTCCTTTCTTGACTTCAAGACGTTAATTAGTTCCAAGATTGAATCTTCTGATTTATCAAGTTCTTTACGGCGATCAACCAGACCATCCCTTTGTTTGGTGAATGTTAAGTATTGTTCCAATGCTTTACGATTAACATTACTGAACTTTTCCAAATCTTTACTCACTTTACTTAGCTTCTTCAACAACTCATCTGACGAAACTTCTTGATCATATTCAAATGCCTCTTCTGGCAATGCACCGAGTTCTCTGATCTTTCCTTGAGTGTCATCTCTTCTTTTAGACAACAATGATCTTCTTGATAAATACTTTTCGGAGTTTTTTTGAAAGTTTTCAAACAGTCTCAAAAGTTTTCTTTGATTCTCATCAGCCTTCTGGATCTCATCATCCAATTTTTTCAACTTCTGGTTCTGGGCTGAGATCTGTTGTTGGACTCCGTTTAAGGAATTCTGTATCTGTCGTTTAGTTTCATCCAAGTTCTCAAGTTCTTCAGTTAACTGTTGAATCTTATAATCAGCATCACCAGCGACCGTTTGTGTTTGTCTCTTCAACAGATCATCCAATCTTGGTTTCAAAATCTCATTGATTTCAATGTCTAAACCAGATATTTCCGTCTCTTCATTGGACAAATCATCAAGAATTGTGTTTAATTTTGCTTCTAGTTCAGTGATCTTCTTTGTGGTTTCTTTCAATAATTCTTTCTCTTCTGCTGATAAACCTTCCTCAAATGTGGAGGATAACTCGGTTTCGAACTCTTGTAACTTAGCATCAATGGAACTAATATTAGACTGGAAACTTGCAATTTTCTGATTTAAGGCTTTGATCTCTCCTTCTGTTTGGAACTTATCATTAAATATGAGTGAAAGTTTCGCTTTCAAAGCCTTCTTCTGTGTCAATAAAGTATCATAATCACTAGTGTACTTACTGATAGAATTATGAATATCCAAAATTTTTTCATCATGCTTTTGAATTTCATGTTTGATCTTAACTAATTCCGATTCTTGTCTTTCAAGTGCTTTAACCTTATCATTCTTTAATTTCATTGATTGAAGTCTTGAATTTTTGAAATCATGGTAACCACCAGTCAAAACACCTCTCTTATCTGCTTTATCACCATCAAGAGTAATAGCATCTAACTTGAATTGTTTTGAAAGTTCATAACATCTTTCCAAATTGATAGCAACAATAGTCTTACCAAAGACTTGTCTAACAGCTTTTTCAATTACTGGATCAAATCCAATTTTCTTAATCAAAGGAACACAATCGTTAGAGTCTGGATAGACAGTATCAACAACAGAAATTCTATTCAATGGGATAAATGTGACTCTACCTGCTTTCTCTCGAACTAGTTCATCCATCAAAGTAGAGGCAACATTATCATTATCCACGACAACATGGAATAAAGAGTTTCCAGCAACAACCTCGATAGCCACCCTGTATTTTTCATTAGCTTGGATCAACTCACCAAGAGGACCATGGACACCTTCTATTCCAAGTCTTTCAGTGATTCTTTTGACAGCTTGAAGACCATTATGCTGTTGTCTGTCCATAGTTTGACTGACTTGTCTTTCAGCATTACGAACATCATCTTTCAAAGATTCTAAAATTGATTTAGAACGAGATT
This sequence comes from Gotozyma siamensis, assembly GCA_030579035.1. Classification (NCBI taxonomy): domain Eukaryota; kingdom Fungi; phylum Ascomycota; class Saccharomycetes; order Phaffomycetales; family Phaffomycetaceae; genus Gotozyma; species Gotozyma siamensis. The sequence goes on from JAKTZZ010000006.1 coordinate 53,521, forward strand.
CATCTCTCCACAAGTTTCTTCTAGAGTCAGTGATTTCGACTTGTTCCCTTTTCAAATTGCTGATCTGGTTTTCAATTTGAGATATTTCAGCTTGAGCAGATTCACCATTAACTGTATTCTGTAATTCTGAGATTCGTTTTTCAATGTCCGAAAGTTTGGATTGTAACTCCTTAGATAGCCCTGAAGTACGGGATATTGATTGTTCAATTGAGCTCTTTTGATCATTCAAGTTTCTGATTTGTGTGTTTAACCAAACATCCCTTTCTTCAGATGATGAGAATTGGGCATAACGACCTTGCTTTGATGATAAGAAACTTTGTTTTGCTTTCAAAATGGCAATTTCATTTTCAATATTCTGAGAATTTTGTTTTAAACTTTCAACTTTTGGTTTGATGTCTGATATCTTTATATTTCTTTCTTCTATTTTAGCCTGGAGTCTGTTAATCTTGTTTTGGATAGCCTGTTCTGTTTTCTGGTCACCCTCGTAGTTTTCCCTCGCTTCATTCAAAGCTGCTGACTTTTCATATATTTGAGCAGAAAATTGATTCAAAGAAGAAGAGTATTGAGCTTCGTCAATGTTCAGTAGTTTCAGGTCCTGTTTAATTGCATTCTTCTGACTATTCAATTCAACGATATGAGCCTCTCTTTGCTCCAACTGTTGAATATATCTTTGAGAATCATCCACAGAGGTCTGATATTTACTATCAATTGATTCAATCGAGTTGGTGATTTCATTCAATTCTCTGTCATATAGAATAAACTCAAAAATCTTTCTATCTCTTTCCAAATCTTGGAAGATTTTCATTTCATCCTTTTCAGAATCCAAATCTGCCAATCTTTCTTGAATAAACTCTAACATTTCATCAATTTTATCCCTTTGAATCTTCGTCTTGGTCATTTCTTTCTGTGATTCTTTCAACTTGTTCTCAAAGACTTTAGCACCTGCAACCTCTTTCAACAAGTTCAATCTTTCAGAATCTTTAGCATTTGTTAGTGATGTTATACGTCCCTGAGGAACGATATAGTAAGGATTAGATTTGGAGAAGCCAGCACTTTCCAGCAACTGTGTGATATCCTGTCTTGTAGATGACTTATAATCTAAAGAGTAATCATCCTTCTTTAAACCAATAGTTCTTCTGATGACAACTTCGTCTTTATTGATAGGAAATCTACCATCTGAATTATCAAAAACAATTTCCACATATGCAGATAGCACGGTTCCCGACCCTTCATGGATTAAACCTTGTCTTTCCTCCTTGGACATGCGTGTGTACTGATCACTTAACACGAATCTAATGGCAGCAAAAAAGTTTGATTTACCAGAACCATTTCTTCCCACCACTACATTGTGACCAGGGGAGATATCCTCAATGACCGTTGTATTCTTGTAGGTCTTGAACCCCTGTATCACTATCTTCTTGATGTGCATCCCGACGGTGTTCTGATAGGCAGTGAAATATCGAGGCGACGCGTCGTTTTTGAACTTATTTCAAGTTTTTTCGCGTATCAGTTGCGCAGCCCTGGTAATAATTGGGACTATATTGTTTAGCAACAGTTGGATAACTCGTTGGTTTAGGTCTGTCCCTGAGTCATGGCAATCAAATAGAGATACTTTGACTCTTTATCGGCATAATACCTCAGAATCTAGATCAATAGTCTATAAATTATTTTAATATCCTTCTTTACAATGCATGTCATCTCTGTCAACTACAGTTCATCCATACGCTTGAAATTTTGTCAGAAAAATATTTCCAGCCCAAAATTCAAAAATTGGTGGGGGGGGGGGACCCTTACCAAAATCTCGTCCCAAGTCGTACCCAAGTCATGCTCGATCTTCACCAAGTTCCAAAAATCTCAGAAAAGCAAGATCGTCACCAAAATTTCAAAAGAATAGCAGCCTAGATCAGATTCGCAAAAATCACCGAATTAGGCAATCGACACATACTCTACACAGCATCGACACAGATTTTTTAAAAATTCCCACAAAAACTTCAAAAGTGGTAGATTTCTCCCCGAAGGCTTCCCAATTGGGAAAACATCTAGCTAGGCGCTAGCTTGGATGCGAAAATTAGGTAAACAAATGAACAATTTCAAGTCGTAAAATGATATTGACATTTATAAAAACGCTTCGGGCATCACATAAGCCTATTTTGGCGACAATTCAATTTTAGAGGCTTTGATTGAATGTTTGTTTTTGGTTCGTTGTTGGAATAAACTCAAACCCTTGTGAAGCACAAGCTATAGTCCCATTTCTCTCAAAGCTCAATAAACCAAGGTTAAATTATGGCCTATTAGCACGAAACAAGCCGTTCTCAAAATGCCTTACAATTTGATTCAGTTGTAGCTGCTTTTCAAAAAATTTGGCAAAATCCGGTTAATTAATTAATAAACCCCCGCAGATTTTGAGGACTAAGGTTTTCAGTTTCAATAATCATAAATCTATTTAAAAAACTTCAAAATTGAAAGCTATAATATTTTAGTTTGATTAGCAGTAATACTATATTTGGTAAATTATAAGAAGATCTAGTACAAATGTTTCTCTGAGATAAGGCTGCTCTATCAAAGGTCTGTTAGATTAATTGTTCAACGTGTTGGATGTTTTAAAGTAGCCAAATTGATGATTCAGAAGCTGAGGTATCTTTGGATAAAGGTGAAGATGTAGCGTTTTCATCGCTTTTGAAAAAAATTGAAGTAGTTCTGGTCCCTGGATCAGGTCTCTGAATCAGGGTACGCATTAGTATCGGAATCAAAGAAAGTATCAGCATAAGGATTAGGGCTAGTAATGGAGAAACAGCATTAGTGTCAGGAAGAGCAGCATCAGTATTGTGATTAGAATTAGGAATCGGGAACAGGGCCAAAGCCTAGACCTGGAAATCCCCTTTGCAATTTGATTTAGGTTGAAAGCTGCTAAATATTTTGCTAGTCTGTTTCGATATGAGTGTTATGACTACTCCTTCAAGGAAGAACCGCTGTGGGAAAGTTTCGTTATGACTACTCCTTCAAGGAAGAACCACCGTGGGAAAGTTTCTTGGACCGTCTTATGGATGAAAAGGATATCATTACCGATCTCAAACTAGTCTGGTGGTATGCAGGCCAATTAAAAACTGACATATTGCGATATATAACATTAACTAATGATTTGTTTTTTACTCCGAATATCAGTTTTTGTGTAATTCTCATAGGAGGCTCAAGTCAACCGAGGAGATACTCATCTGCAGTTTAAAAGTTTCAGCAAGATGGAGAGACTCGAAGTAAAATAATAAGACGGAAATCCAAGCTTTAGATAAGGTACTGAGCAGTGAGTTTATTTAGAATTGACAAAAAAGGAACATTCTCAATGCCTTTGACAATTGGCTTGTCAAAATTCATGGAGTACTTTTATTTTAGATAAGCCTTGCTGAGAATCTTGGAAAGGAGTTAACTGAAAGAAACAATTATATCAAAACCAATAAATTACTAGATTTAGTGATTTCGAGAGAATAAACTATAAGGTAGCTTCTAGTTTCCAGAAAAGTTCCCATCAAAGTTTAAGAGCCATTGCCACCATTTATGACTCTAGTCTCTTTGGTTGAGTCTTGAGACTGTACATTTATGAATAGAACTCTGCGAGTACTTAAAGGCCAAGGTCGGAATTAAACAGTCGGATATAAACTTAGTACTGAAAACTGAACCACTAACTCCCAACAAAAAAATGTCAACAAAAAAAAATTCGCGAAAGTCTCAACATCTTGAGATGCGCTATAAAACACATCAGAATTCTTTCCAGGAACCCAACTCAATTCCAAAGGACAAACCACGCGATGCGCCCAGAAACAGAGCAAGAACTTGCCCACACCTTGCTGACCGAGTTGCTGGCCTACCAGTTCGCCAGTCCAGTCAGATGGATCGAGACCCAGGACGTCTTCTTGAAAGACTACAACACTGAAAGAGTTGTTGAAATTGGTCCTTCGCCTACCTTGGCCGGTATGGCTAACAGAACCATCAAGGCCAAATACGAGTCCTATGATGCTGCCTTGTCCTTGCAGAGAGAAGTTTTGTGTTACTCCAAGGATGCCAAAGAGATCTACTACACTCCAGATCCAGCAGACCTCGAAGCTGCTGCTACTGCCGCTGCCCCAGCTGCTGAGTCCTCTGCCCCAGCCGCCACCACCGCTGCTCCAGCTGCCGCCGCTGCCGTTGCAGTCCCTGTTGCTGCTGCTGCTGCTGCTGCTGCTGCTCCTTCTGGTCCAGTTGCTGAAATCGCTGACGAACCAGTCAAAGCTCAACTCTTGATTCACGTCTTGGTTGCCCAAAAGTTGAAAAAATCTTTGGACCAAATCCCATTGTCTAAGGCTATCAAGGACTTGGTTAACGGTAAATCCACCGTCCAAAATGAAATCTTGGGTGATCTTGGTAAAGAATTCGGTGCTACTCCAGAAAAACCAGAAGAAACCCCATTAGAAGAATTAGCTGAACAATTCCAAGAAACTTTCTCTGGTCAATTGGGTAAACAATCTTCTTCTTTGATTGCTAGATTGATGTCCTCCAAGATGCCTGGTGGTTTCTCAGTTGCCACTGCCAGAAAATACTTACAATCCAGATGGGGTTTAGGTGCTGGTAGACAAGATTCTGTTTTGTTGATCGCTTTAACTCAAGAACCAGCTGCCCGTTTAGGTTCCGAAGGTGATGCTAAAGCTTTCTTGGACACTGTCGCTCAGAAATACGCTTCTATCGCAGGTGTCACCTTAGCTAGTGCCGCTGCTGGTGGTGCTGCTGCTGGTGGTGCTGGTGGTGCTACTATTGATGCTGCTGCTTTCGAAGAGCTCACCAAAGACAACAAGATCTTAGCTAAACAACAATTACAAGTCTTGGCTCGTTACTTGAAATTGGACTTGAACAAAGGTAACAAAGCAGCTGAATTACAAAAAGATAATTTACAAGCTTTACAAGATCAATTAGATGTCTTAAACAATGAGTTAGGTGATTACTTTGTTGAAGGTATCACTTCTTCATTCTCTAGAAAGAAGGCTAGAATTTATGATTCCTCTTGGAATTGGTCCAGACAATCCTTGTTGGCCTTATATTTCGAAATTATCCATGGTTTGTTGAAACGTGTTGACAGACAATTAGTTTCTGAAGCTATCAACATCATGAACCGTTCTAATGATGCTTTAATCAGATTCATGGAGTACCATATCTCTAAGACTGATGCTACCAAAGGTGAAAACTATGCTTTTGCTATTGAATTAGGTAACCAATTGATTGAAAACTGTAAATTGGCTTTGGACATGGACCCAGTCTACAAGGATATTTCTTATCCAGTTGGTCCAAAGACTACTATTGACCTCAAAGGTAATGTCAGTTATGCTGAAGAACCAAGAGAGAACGTTCGTAAATTACAACAATACGTTTATGAAATGGCTCAAGGTTCTGAAGTTACCAAATCAGCTCAACCAACAATTGCTCAAGATTTGACTAGAGCTTATAACTCTATCTCTAAACAGGCTGAATTGTCTAAAGATACTAAAGTTGAATTTGAAAAATTATACGGTGAATTGATCAAATTCTTGGAATCATCTAAAGAGATTGAAATCAACAAGGCTAATTTTGCCGGTGTCAATGATGACAATTTGGATTCTGACTCTACTAAAGAAGTTGCTTCATTACAAACCACCTCTTCAATCTCAAACCCAGTTTCTAAATTGGTTCCACCTGAAACTATTCCATTCTTGCACTTGAAAAAGAGATTACCAGATGACTCTTGGGCTTATGACCGTTTCTTGACCTCCACTTATTTGGATGGTTTGGAAGAAGCTGCTGTCAATGGTGTCACTTACAAGAACAAATACGTTTTGATCACTGGTGCAGGTGCAGGTTCTATCGGTGCTGAAATCTTGAAAGGTTTGATTCAAGGTGGTGCTAATGTTATTTTGACCACCTCTCGTTTCTCAAAGAAAGTCACTGAATACTACCAGGAAATTTATGCCACTTACGGTGCTAAAGGTTCTTCTTTGGTTGTCGTTCCTTTCAACCAAGGTTCTAAACAAGATGTTAAAGCTTTAATTGATTACATCTATGATGATGTTAAGAAAGACGGTTTGGGTTGGGATTTGGATGCTATTATTCCATTTGCTGCCATCCCAGAAAATGGTATTGAAATGAGTCAAATCGACTCTAAATCTGAATTAGCTCACCGTATCATGTTGACTAACTTGTTAAGAATCTTAGGTGAAGTTAAAGAACACAAGGTTGCCAGAGGTATTGAAACCAGACCAGCTCAAGTCATCTTACCATTGTCTCCAAATCATGGTACTTTCGGTTCTGATGGTTTATACTCTGAATCTAAATTGTCATTAGAAACTTTGTTCAACAGATGGCATTCAGAAAGCTGGGCTAACCAATTGACCATTTGTGGTGCTGTTATTGGTTGGACCAGAGGTACCGGTTTGATGAGTGCTAACAACACCATCTCTGAAGGTATTGAAAAATTAGGTGTTAGAACTTTCTCTCAATCTGAAATGAGTTTCAACATCTTAGGTTTATTAAGTCCAGATATTGTTGAATTATGTCAAAAATCTCCAGTTTGGGCTGATTTGAATGGTGGTTTACAATTCATTACTCAATTGAAAGAAAAGACCAATGAATTAAGACAACAAATCACTGAAACTTCTGATATTAGAAAAGCTGTTTCTATTGAAACTGCTATTGAACACAAAGTTGTCAATGGTGAAAATGCTGATGCTCCATTCGCTAAGACTGCTATTAACCCAAGAGCTAACATGAAATTCGATTTCCCAACTTTGAAACCATATGAACAAATCAAACAAATTGCTCCAGATTTAGAAGGTTTATTGAATTTGGAAAAAGTTGTCGTTGTTACTGGTTTCTCTGAAGTTGGTCCATGGGGTTCTTCAAGAACTAGATGGGAGATGGAAGCCTATGGTGAATTCTCCTTGGAAGGTTGTATTGAAATTGCCTGGATTATGGGTTTGATCAAATATCACAATGGTAATTTGAAAGGTAAACCATACACTGGTTGGGTTGATGCTAAAACCAATGAACCTGTCGAAGACAAAGATGTTAAACCTAAATATGAGGCTCATATCTTAGACCACTGTGGTATTAGATTAATTGAACCTGAATTATTCCAAGGTTACAATCCAAACAAAAAAGAATTTGTTCAAGAAGTTGTCTTAGAAGAAGATTTAGCTGAATTTGAAGCATCTAAAGAAACTGCTGAACATTTCAAATTAGAACATGGTGACAAAGTTGAAATTCAAGAAAATGCTGAAACTGGTGAATACACTGTTCAATTATTAAAAGGTGCCAAATTATTCATTCCAAAAGCTTTGAAATTCGACCGTTTAGTTGCTGGTCAAATTCCAACTGGTTGGGATGCAAGAAGATATGGTATTCCAGAAGACACCATCTCTCAAGTTGATCCAATCACTTTGTTCGTTTTGGTCTCTACTTGTGAAGCATTTATTTCTGCTGGTATCACTGATCCTTATGAATTATACAAATACATCCATGTTTCTGAATTAGGTAACTGTTCTGGTTCTGGTATGGGTGGTGTTTCCGCTTTACGTGGTATGTTCAAAGACCGTTACAAAGATCTTCCAGTTCAAAACGATATCTTACAAGAATCTTTCATCAACACCATGTCTGCTTGGGTTAACATGTTGTTGTTATCTTCCTCTGGTCCAATCAAGACCCCAGTTGGTGCTTGTGCCACTGCTGTTGAATCTTTGGAACTTGGTTTCGAAACTATTGTTTCTGGTAAGGCTAAGGTTTGTATTGTTGGTGGTTATGATGATTTCCAAGAAGAAGGTTCTTACGAATTCGGTAATATGAATGCTACTTCTAACTCCTTAGATGAATTTGAACATGGAAGAACTCCATCTGAAATGTCAAGACCTGCCACCACTACTAGAAATGGTTTCATGGAATCTCAAGGTTCTGGTTTGCAAATCATCATGAATGCTAAATTAGCCTTGGAAATGGGTGTTCCAATCTACGGTATCTTAGGTTTGACTGCCACTGCCACTGATAAGATTGGTAGATCCGTTCCAGCCCCAGGTAAAGGTATTTTGACCACTGCTAGAGAACATCATGGCGATTTGAAATACAACACTTCCTTATTGGACATTTCTTACAGAAAACGTCAAGTTGAAAGAAGAGTTAAAGAAGTTAAATCTTGGATTGATTCTGAATATGAATACTTACAAGAACTGGCTCAATCTTTACCAAAAGAAGAACAAGATGCCTATGTTAGTGAAAGAATTCAAGAAATTCAAGAAGAAGCTCAAAAACAAATTGCCCAAGCCAAGGATTACTACGGTAACTTCTTCCATGTTAACAATCCAAGAATTGCTCCAATCAGAGGTGCTTTAGCCACTTTCGGTTTGACTGTTGATGATATTGATGTTTGTTCATTACACGGTACTTCTACCAAGGCCAATGATAAGAATGAATCTGCTACTTTGAACAAGATGTTTGAACATTTGGGTAGATCTGAAGGTAACCCAGCATTAGCTGTTTTCCAAAAATACTTAACTGGTCATCCAAAGGGTGCTGCCGGTGCTTGGATGTTCAACGGTGCTATTCAAATTTTGAACTCTGGTATTGTTCCAGGTAATAGAAATGCTGATAACATTGATAAAGTTTTGGAAGAATTTGAATATTTGTTATTCCCATCTAAATCATTAAGAACTGATGGTATTAAAGCTGTTTCTGTCACTTCTTTCGGTTTCGGTCAAAAAGGTGCTCAAGCTATTGCTATTAACAGTGACTACTTGTTTGCTGTCTTGTCTAAAGAGGAATATGAAGTTTATGCTGAAAAATTCAACAAGAGACATAACAAGGCTTACTCTCACTTCCATCAATCTTTGATTAACAACAACTTGTTCAAAGTTAAAGAACATGCTCCATACTCTGACGAATTACAAAACCCAGTTTATTTGGATCCATTAGCTAGAGTTGCTCCAACTAAGAAAGGTGAACTAGAATACTCTACTGTTCAATCTTCAGTTTCTTATGTTTCTAAATCATCTAAAGAAACTTCTAAATTATTAACTGATTTATCTTCAACTGCTGGTGCTAAGAATGTTGGTGTTGATGTTGAATTAATTTCATCAATTAACATTGAAAATGAAACTTTCATTGAAAGAAACTTCACTGATGCTGAGATCAAATACTGTAAGGCTGCTCCATCTCCACAATCTTCATTTGCTGGTACTTGGTCTGCTAAAGAAGCTGTCTTCAAAGCTTTAGGTGTCGCATCTAAAGGTGCTGGTGCTCAGTTGAAAGACATTGAAATCTTGAGAGATTCTAACGGTGCTCCAACTGTTTCCTTACATGGTGATGCTAAGAAAGCTGCTCCATCAGCTTCTGTTAAAGTCAGTATCAGTCACGATGATTTCCAAAGTGTTGCTGTTGCCATCTTAAACTAGTTTAACTATCCAATACTTTAAATAAACACATTTCGTTATAATTTGATACTCGTAAATAATCTCTACACAACTTTTGAAACTAGAATTAGAACAGAATATCACGAATAAAAAGAACCTAGAAATACACACAGAACCCAATCAAATACTGAGTCCAGAAGAACAGAACTAAGTAGAAGATTCAGCTTGAGCAGCGCTTTCCGTTGTCGCTTGAGCTAAAGCTTGAATTGATTGTTCATTGTTTGAAGACTGAGCTTCCTCTTGAGCAAAAAGATTTGCTTCTAAATGTTGAGCCACTTGTTGTTGATACTCTTCATTAACTTCTGGAGAATCACCTTGAGCTTCAGCAGACGTGGCCAATTCAACTTCATGAATATTACCATCTGGACCAGGTTTAGAAATACCTTTCTTTCTAGATCTGCAACCTGAACAAACTTTATGACTTTTTTCATCATCTTTCAATGGATGTGCACATCTGTTACAACAACCTCTTTTTTCAAGATTTTTTCTTCTTTGTTTATCATTTGTTCTACATCTTGAGCATACTTTGAATTCAGTAGAATCATTCAATCCTGAACAATGGACACATTTCCCATTTTCAAATCTGTTTGCCTTTCTTGTTCTTAAATTTAGACGACAATGAGGACATAAGACAAAATGTGCAACATCTGAGGGAATTGCAACACCACATCTTCTACAAGCACCTGGTTTAAGCTTGGTCTTCTGTTGCCATCTTCTGGAACGCTCTCTTTGTAATTGTCTACAATGAGGACATAGTTTGTAAGTCTTTCCTGTCAAATCAACAGCTACTTCTTTCTTGCATCTGGTACAAGAATATGTTTGAGCGCCACTGACGGCCTCATAAGCTTCTTGAGCAGCTTTTGGACCCGTTACACCGGCAAGAATACCAACACCCAAGTTTGATTCTGGATCAACAGTGAAAGCCTTGCTTTTAGGGATTGATTTTGGAGAATCTGTTGTTTGTTGTTGATCTGCCTCTTCGTTGTTGTTGTTGTTTCCTGCACCTTGGGAGGATTCCGATTTCAGCTCGAGCTTTGCCTCTGTGTGCTTGTGTTCCTCAGTCTGTCCATGTTCGGCCTCTTTGAGGGCCTCAGATATGACGTGTGCGGTGGCAGCATCGATTTCGGGCATTTTCGTGTTGAAATTTGAGTGTGGTGGTTATGAGGAGGTTATGAGAAGGTTAGAAGTGTTGACGAAAAAAAAAACTGACTTTCGGTATTTATCATACCACCGCCGTTTTCACAGTTATGCTACTTATGCTACACTCTACTAATAAAGACAAAACTAATAGCGAATCTTCAATTACCTTCTCTATTTCCACTTGGTGTCGTCTGCGTACTAGTCCACTTTGAGCAATCGGTCCACCTCGTCCTGGAGTACACTCGTGTCCGGCGTGAAGAGCTTTTTCTTCACTTTTTTCGCAGCGTTTCTGGCTCTTGTCTTGACCGCACCTTTCATCTTCAAGACTGGTGCAATCACTTTCCTCTCGATCTCAACAGGTGTGTTCTTCAATTCTATGATGGGCTTCCTTGCCACTTTCAATACAGCCTCTTTCTTGGTAATGTCTTTCTTGTCAAATTCGCCTCTGATGTACTTGATGGGATCAGATGGTGGAGCATTTCTCGATATTCTCTGTATGTCAACCACATCCCCAGGGATATAGTCACTATTCTCGCCTGCTTTAAGACTTTGACTAACCACTTTCACGTGTTGATCTCCCTTTTTCTCTATAAAATCTTTGAAGTTTTGAAATGGACTTGAGTGAGTAAGTTTTCTTCCTGGAAAGTTATAAGGACTGTGTTCTTCTTGTTTAGTATGGAGAAGTGGAGCTTTCACAGTGGTTTCTAGACTGGCGTCCACTTTATCACTCAATTGTTTGTTTTCTTGTAAAAATATCTCATTTAATTTATCTTGTTCTAGATGAAAACTATTCAAATATTCATCGTCATCTTCATCAATGTCAGGTTCTTCAGAAAAATTGTCTTCTTCAGATAGTGAATCATGATACGAGTCTAAATCATCAGCTTTAATCTCTTCTTCTTCTTCTTCATATTCTTTGTTGTATTGTTCTGGTTCTGCATGACTATACTCCTCTTGATTTTCTGATTCAGTATCACCGTCTTCAAAATATACAATTGAACCACCATGTCTCGCAACATTTCCACGATTGGATACTCCTTCATGGATTGGTGATTCAGTAGATTCCTCTTTCTTGACTTCTTTAATTTGTTCAGATACAGGAGGCTCAACTTTGTTGTCAATATTTTCTCGACTAATGGAGGAACTATCAGGTATGTCCATAATCTCCTCAAGGTGCTTTTTATTGTAATCATGGATATATGGGGAAAGGACTGCCTGGTTGTTCACATCTTTGTTTTTATTGTAAATATCTGGTGAGTTTGCAAAGATCAAATCACGCAAATCACCATTCGTATAATGAAATAGGCCTCCCTTCACTCGGGTAGTCTTTACCCATCTCTTTCAAGGCATCTTGCAAGTTTTCTTCAAGTGCTTGTAAAAGGACTTCGGAATCTGGCGCTTGAGCAACAGGATTCGTGGAAGCTTCATCATAGTCTTTTGAAACACTATCTCCTTTGACAACATAAGCTTGATTCTGATCCTCAATTGATTCGACAGTTTCTTGTATCATTGGTTGCGTTTCTTCAACACGTTGAGGAAAAGATTCAGTATTACCTTCTGATTCATCAATAACCTCTTTGTCCTCAAGAATCTCGTCTTGGACTTCTGGTTCAAAGTCTTCCTCAATTGGGGCTTTCCAGTTATCTTCATACTCTTTACCTTCCTCAATATCTCCTCCTTTTTCATCTTCTTCCTCCTCTTCCTCTTCTTCGTCTTCGCAATCATCATAATCTTCATCATCAGCATCGTAGCCTTCATCTTCATCTTCTTCTTCCCATGGTTGATCATCCACAAAATCTTCATCGTAGTCTTCATACACTCCAAAGTGTTTAAACCCATAATCAGCAACATAGTTGTTAGTTCCCCAAATCGATTGATCTTCAACTGGATGATCACTCAATCTTTCTAAACAAGTACCCCAAAAATGATCTCTTGCACTGAAAAACGCACCATATGGACATATATCAACAAGACACCCAACTAAAGAGGGACTGTTGTCGCAAACACACCTGAAATCGGCGTGGTTGTTGTCACACCATCTGGCAATGACTTGAACACAGGATAAGAAACAAGCTGGCGGTGTGGCCAGAACTCCCATGAGTGATGAGACAAATGAGAACGGAAAAATAAACAGGAATCTCATGATCAAGATAAGGGAAGGGTTGTGGTTGGACCTTGGTGAGTTGTCACTTGTTGTGAAACACTGAAGTTTAAGCGCTGGAAAATATCAAAACATTTTTTGCGTCTTTCATTCATTTTGTGTACAAAAGCCAGATCTGAAAAGGTAAACAAACACGTTGCAACACTAGATCCTCTTATTTTGGCACTGAGAAGGGTTCCGAGTTCAAAGGTAGTCTAAATTTTATCACCTGGAACTGCTTTTTAATCCTTCAACAATAGAATAATGGCGGGCGGCTATACTTTTAGAGAAACAAGTTAATTTTGTAGTTTAAAAGAATAGAGTCACAAAAAGAAAGCTAGCATTGTAACCATTGTACATAGATATCATAGAATTTGATACAAAATGCATTCATTTATGAGTTGATGAAAGTTGATTCGCGTAAAATTTACCACGGTCACGTGAATTTCTTTTCTTTTCTTTTGTTTACGCTTCTCATTAAATCTGAATTTCTCACAAGTTGTTTAATTTCAGCTATAGAAAATGAACCAGTTATCGATGGAAAATGCGATATTGCAAGCGGTTAGTGTATTGATTTTAAAGTTATTTGATATACCTTACTAACTCTAAACCCACAGGGTGAAATACATAAGAATAACATATTAAAGATATTGCTAGACAAATCATACTGTCCTATTTGTCAAGATCATATGTTTGTACCCTTCATAACGGCATGTGGCCATGATTTCTGCTATGGGTGTCTGCTGAGCTGGCTCAAAGATCACCAGACGTGTCCAGCTTGTAGAGCTACAGTGGATGACATGCCAGTTTACAATGTGTTTGCTAAACAGGTGATTGATGGGTTGATGGATGTGATCAAAGGATTGGTTGAGAAAGAAGTGATTGACCTGGAGCGAGGTTCACAGAAGGGTGGTTACCTCGAACTGAGGGATGCTTTGAAAAAGGACTGTGATATCAAGATGAAAGATTATATGACTGATTTGAAATCGAATAATTTGTTCAGAAAGGTTTTTGATCTGAGGAAGAAAGTCACTGTTGATGTTTCCGACGGCGTTGCTAGATGCTCGAACTGTTTTTGGGAAGTCGAAGGAAATGTATGTCCGAATTGTCGAATGAGGGTATATAATCCATACCACGAATTCGATGATTACGAGGATTCTGATGAAGAGATTATTGGTGAAGAATTTCATCCTCAACGATCAGTTGATGGATCATCAGAAGCTGATTCAGATGATCGTGACTTCATAGTTGATCGCGAGATTCTAGAGACGGAGAGAGTCACCGACGATCTATTATCATCAGATGGTTCGTCACCTGCCAGAAGACCAAGGCAATATTTTCCTACAAACTTGGATGATGATGCATGGGAGGACAATCTTTCTGATGAAGGACAGTATGAAGATTGGCAAGGATTCCAGGAGGAGAACAGGGTGCCCGTTTCGTCCAGAATATCTTCGTTTGAGGAAGAAGAAGACGAAGAAGGCGAAGATAATCTTGAAATTATATATACTGATTCTGACAGCTCAACGTTCAATACTACACCAAGAAGAACAAGAGCTACCGTGATATCGTCTGATGATGAATAAAAATTATTGAATTAAAAGAAGCTTCTATTCGAATCTAACTTTGTTCTGTAAAGAACCGATACCCTCAATGTTTATCTCTACCACATCTTGGTCTCTTAGCCATTTAGGATCTGGTTTGAATCCGGCACCAACACCTTGTGGAGTACCGGTAAAAATTAGGTCACCAGGCAATAAAGTTGTTCCTTGTGACAAGAATGCAATCAGTTTCTTGACTGAAAAAATAGCATCGTTAGTGTTACTATCTTGTCTCACCTCACCGTTGATCTTAGAGCCGATTTTCAAAGAGTTCGGATCTTTGATGACTTCTCCAGACACAATTGCCGGACCAATAGGAGCCCATGTATCAAACATTTTTCCCAAATTGAACTGTGTACTTCCTCTTTCAATTTGCCACGTTCTTTGAGAGAGATCATTACCAGCAGTGAATCCCAGCACATAGTCCAATGCATCTTCCTCTTTCACATCCTTCGCTGGTTTACCAATAACAACAACTAGCTCAGCCTCATAGTCAACTTTGGATCCTTCAATTTGGGCCACTTTAGGAACAACAATATCAGCCACAGCTGAACTGATGGCAGAAACTGGTTTATAGAATAAACATGGCCATTGTGGAATGCTCATGTTGATTTCTTGTGCATGCTTTTTGTAGTTCATCCCAATCATTCTCACATTACGGACCTGTATGAAATCCAATGGGGACAATAACTCAGCAATCTCTAGCACCTCAGACGTCACGGAATACTCTCCAAAAACATCACCTTCAATCTTGAACGCACTTGTGGCAAGTCTAGCGTCGCTTCCTCCAGATGGAATAATGGCATCACCAAAATAGACCTTGCTGTCTCTTGCCACGAATCTCACGAGTCTCTTGAAGCTCATTTCCACTTTCTGTTCCTTTCCCCAGTTTTATTTTTCTCTACTTTTCAAAGTTCAAAATCTTAGAGATTTGGAGATACATCACCACTTCCGCATTCGGAATGGTTATGCAGCCATTGAAAATGATTACATAATATTCTAAATTCGCGGTCTCTGATTGGCCAAAAGGGCCAATATTAGCAGAGATTCGCGAAAATGGGCTCAGAAAAAATTAGTCGAAAAAAAAGTGGAATTCCAATAGGAACGATTCTTAAACAATCAACTAATTAGACAGAAGTAAGTCGGCTATGAGACGATAAGTACACAGAGGGCATTACTAACTGTTAACAGTGGCTAACAGAGTTATCGAATTGCAAAAATTGTACCAAAGTTCCACCAAACCTTTGTGGTTGAGACATCCAAGATCTAAATTCTACGTCTACCCATTCTGGGCTTTATTCTGGAGTGTTTCTGCCGTCAACGTCTACTACTTAGGTAGAGCCGTTCTCGGTATTAAAGACAAGAAATAAGCAAATCATTGATCCACTTATCAGTTCGCATCATTATTGTTTTTATTCTCATCACCAACCACCAATCCAATATTTTATTAAATACATAAACTCCATAATCCGTCTTATTTTTCAATTGCTACTAGTTTGAAAGGCTTGTATGTCGGTTTTAGTCTTTTATTATATTCATGCTTAGTATGTTGTCATGTGGAAAGATTCTTATTTATATAAACCGTTTAGTTACAAATCTTCACCTAGCTTACCTGTAGTTGAAATATAAACTATATCATAAAGAAACTCGGTGCAACAACGTAGTAAGATGATATCAACTCCCTATATATTAATATAGATACACTTTCTCCAGATTGCTTGCTTACTCGACATTGATAAAATCTTTGGATTCTTGAATTGCTGACTGGAGACCCTGGAAATAGCTATGCGCTATATCTGTTTCTGTTTTAGAAACATCACCAAACAGTTTCTTCACGCTTCCTACTTTTTCAATAAAACTTGCTAATTCATCCTTGTTGTAAACTTCTCCTTTATCAATGATATCGATCCATCTAACGATTTTCAAAAAGATAATTGAAACGTAGAAGAGACAAAAATGGAGTTGATCAGAAACAATGCTAAATGAATGAACATCCAAGTTCTTTAGTATATGATTAATCACTTTCAAAGAATGATATAATATTCTGTTCAGAGTTTCAAAATCTTCAATAATATCCTCATTATCATCATTCTTGACAGTCAGTAAAGAGTACTTACCTAGTTTGTAATGGTACAATGCAACAACATAGGAGTAATGATATCCAAAATCAAGGTGCTGTTCTTGTGGCTGATCAATCAAATATCCCCACTCACTCAACCACTGCTTCACATCAACTTCAAAAGCATCGAATTGTTCATCCAGTTTAGAATTTTGTGGTATGGTTGTGGATTGGATAAAATTGTAAATCAACAAATGCAACGAGATTTCAGCAATCATACGTCCGTCAAAATGAGTGGTTTCTGTCAATTCAAAAAGTTTCCTAGTTTGATTAATTCTAACTTCATCTAAAACACACATTCTCCCAGAAAAAACACAATGAGAAAGATGTACTAAACATAAATGGTTCCAAATTCTGAAATTCGACAAACTTTCCTGTTCTTTACTTACACTATCAGTATTGCTCGAAGGTTCATTGACAGGAGTAGGTACATCCTCTTCATTGTCTGGGCTAGATGAAACCAATAATCCTTTGTTGATATCCAATGTTAAAAACCATTGAATTGCCAAGCCGGACAAGAACCAAGGGTCAATATTAATTTGTTGGTTTGTTAAAGACATCCCTGTGATTGACAAAATAACTAAAGCTTTCAAGAAGTCAAAAGATTTATACTCATTAGGCGACAACAAAAATTCCTTCAACTCTTGACTTAATCTTATAGACAACTGTCTCTGTAATGATTCCTCATTGCTAGTTCTTGAGGTCGTGATCATAAACCTTAATCCCACCAAACATATCACTGTTAATAGAATAGGACACTTATATTTTAGATCTTGGATCAGCTCCTCTGTGCTCACAGCAGGTAAAGATATCCATTTCCCATAATCAACCTTAAATCTATCAACTAGAGTAACTGCATGCTTCAAATTGATTATCCCCAATGATAAGATATTTGGAGGCTCTTCAACTTCCAAAGGTAGTCCGCTTGGAGGTGATAGTATGTGTTCCAAACAAAGTGGTAGATCATTGGTCTCAACAGATGATTTAATAACTTGAAAAGGAGAAGATTCGAAAGGTGGAACTGAGATAGCGATAGATCCCTCATCTGAAGGAGTATTCTGTCCGCTTTTCAAAGCTATTGTATTCTTTGTATTTAGCCCATTCACCGTACCATCACCATTCTGACTCAACAGTTGTAAGATCTTCTTAACATTAGTATGTGTCTCTTTGATTCTCTTGCGATCATTCAAATTCAAGTCATCAACCTTCTGCCTCTTATTAGAATTGTACGTCGAGGTTGTGTATGCAGTTCCCAGTACTGGAGTAGTACCAGATGAAGAAGTCTCACCCGTGGGTTCTTCAACTTCGCTTTCAATGATCAATGGGACTCTTGGTGGTGCTCCATCCTCAATAAAACTGCACTCTCTGCCTACAGAGAGACATCTCAAACAAGCATTACTAGGATCATCCGAAGGGAAACAACGGGCTTTCTGACGACGACATGATTCACAGGCTCTCAAAGCCCTGATCTTGTTGTTTCTTATACGTTTAGGCACCGTCATTTCTGGTTACAACTCACCAGCAACCGATACGGAGAAATATGTGAGAAAGATTCTAGCAACAAAATTTATGAACAAGAATAAAGAGTGTGACACCTGAACTTGTACAGTACCTTCAATATCTTCGATGCGTTAAAATCTTGGGGTTTTTGGGTTTTTGGCAGGTTTGAACTTTTTGACGTTTGAAGGACGGATCTTTTTTGAAAAGTAATTTGGCACTAACCGTCGGCATTTTAGACATTTTAGTCAGCATTTCGACTCTGGATGGAGTCATTGATTTTGTTTTCTGTAGATTGTGTGGTACTTCTACCTTTTGAGGTCGAAGAACTCGACAGTGCTTTTAACACTGAGGCTTGCAGCTCGAAAATGCTGATTTTAATATATTAATATTGATATTGATAAATGAAATATCACTTAAGATGAATCTAATTAATTAGTAATTATTATCATGATTTATTCTGATCGTCGACTTTGTTTTTCTAGCTGACGTCGAGAAAAATCAAATGGAGTCTTAGACTTTCTTTAATATCACTTTTAATGTTACTAGACTCATGTCATTCGTTCAATATGGTTTTCGAGCAAACAGTTATAGGGGTCAACAGATGTTTTTTTTCTCTTATTACATCTAAGCTCTAGTAATGATTTGTGGAACAAATATGGAGAGTCGAAGTTTATCATTAGTGGTGTTCTGTGTAAGCGCCTTGAAACAATAATTCTATTTTGTCTTGAAACAAAATTAATGTAATATAATTATAAAATTAAGAAAATTGCAAGATCGAATCAAGAGACACCATTTTACAACATAAGTTTAATTCTATTACAATATAATTTAATGGAATTGAACTTATATTGATAATTTGAGATTTGAAACTGTACTACAATAAATATTTTGATATATATGAATATTAGTAGAGCTGAAGAATTGTATTAAATATTGATAAAACTTAAAAGAAATAGATGCAAAGATTTAAGCCCTAACAGCTATACCGTTTTCGTTTTGACTAGACAGCTTCTTATATTCAGAGAAAACAACAAGACTTTTGTTCAATGTACTTGACGTTAGATATCTGTTTTATAAGCCTGAATCCAGCTTTGCTGACAACCAAATGATAATTAGTGAAGCACCGGTGGTGGTTATCTTTATAAAGTAAACTAACGTGTCAAATAAAAATCATAATGCGCGACGTTAGATTATGCAGGTACCACACAAAAATGTAACAAAAAAGATTTTTTACTTCTAGGAAATTCCATATTTTATATCACTGACATACCCTATATAGCTGTTTGAATTTATCAAAGCTGCATTTATTCTTTTTCTTGATACGAACTTTATAATTCATTTTAACTTGTCCTTTTCATGTCCGAGTAAAATGCATCTTATGTTTGGAATTTGAGAGCTTACAAGACATAAAGCTTCATCACTCGCACCAAGTGCTCTCTCACTATTCTCCAATCCCTCAATTATATCCGAAATATTTGTGGACCTGTTTGAATACTGATGCAACTTGACAAGTATTTTTTCGTAGTCCAAAACATGTTTTTCTCTTGTGATCACCACAATCTAAACGGCAATCAATGAGAACATCTTTTTGTCAATGATAGATTTGTTAAGAGTTTCTTTTTCATGAAAAGCTTCATATTCTTGAAGATCAAACTTTTGCTTAAGAGATTTTACAGAACGAGATAACTGTTGTGTTAATTGTTCATGTTACTGAAATATGCCTTTTTTTTTTTCACTTCCCCTGTCAGATTTAGTAATTTAGTAACAGTATCCTATCCTGCTGACATACAGTTTTTTGAGTATCTGCTATTGTGTTTGAACACGTTTTTTTTTTGTATTGAGCCTGAATAGATTTCTCATGCAGTCCCTCTCTCTTCCGGTGACTAGCTAATAAAAGCTCAAGCGCATCAGTTGACAACAGGGTCTTTTCACTGCTAGAGTTCCCACATATTTGTCATTTCCGAATGGTCTAGTGGTTTAACTGAGAAACACGTTGAATGTTACAGTGAATATAAACTTGACAGTTTTTTTTGAAGTTTCTTGAAAAAATGGAACAGAAAATTTTGTATGTGAGAAGAAAGAAAAGATCACAGAGAAAATTAGAAAATATCACTTCTGGTAGACAACCAAGGAAAGAATATGAGACATCCATCTAAGTTGGTATTTGCTGAAAAATCAAGAAACACCTATTGCCGGTAAAAATCAATATTCATTTAACTTCAAGGTGGATGACTTCCAATTCATTAATATCAAAATATACCAATGCATGCAACAAGCAGTGCATATTGAAAAAAAGAATGAGCACAACCCGATCTAGATCAATAAAGTCCCAGTTTGAAAAGCTTCTGGGTCAATCTCAGTTTCGACTTCTTGATCATTGTTGCTTTTCGATACAACAACCTGTTCAACGATATCATTCTCTTTGACAACATATCCGGTGCTTATGGAGATACCTGATGTACTTGAGGTAGAGAGCGACTCATTTTCTTCAAGTGGATACGCCTCTCTGTAACCATCACCAAACATCAAGTAGAAAACTGTATCCACCTCTTTTTTGTAGTTCTCCTGGATGTAAGCATTGACTCTGTAGAAGACTAGACCAAGTACCAGTATGATAACAAAAGGTAGATATGCATAATAATCAGTTTTCAAATCATCAGGAATATTGTAAACGGCAAGAGTACCACTTACAGAAACAGAAATAACACGTTTCAAATCTTTGGTGATCTTTACTGAAGTAATTGCAAAAGAGTGAACTTTTTCTAATGTCTTGTGATTCTTGAAACTTGAAATGTCAGAGATGATGATCGAATTCAAGTTGGTTGATAATGCAATCAAATCTCCTTGAATGGTCAAAGAAGTAACTTTAGCTGGTTTGTTGGTGACCACACGAGCTTTTCTGATACGAGGTCTCAATTTTGTCTGAACTCTATCCAAGTAATTCTCATCTTGATTGGCAACAATAACAGCTTCTAACAAAAGGATACCTCCTTTGTTAACTAAATTCACACCAAGCAAAAAATCACCATTTGGTGTAATTTCAAGTTTTGATAATTGATAAGATTGGGAGAAGTAATCATAAGTCAAAGTTTTCTCCTTTGAGTCTTTCTCATTTTGTAAAATCACAACCAAACTACGTTGAGTAATGTAAGCCACCTTATCTTCACTAACAGCCACATCAAGAACTTCTGCTTTACTCTCGAGTTTAATGCTATCCTTCACTTTTAAAGTCTCAACATCTACAAGATGGATTTCACTTGGAACAGATGAAGTGACAAGAGCCAAAATCTTCCCGTCATTTGACAACTTTGTGACCTTGACGTATTGTTGAGGGTCTGTGAATTTAGTAATATCCACTGCATCAACGCCGTTAATTTTACCATCACGAAGCTCAAACTTACGCAAATGCTTGTTATTCCCAGCCTTAATGTCTGCACCCGATGAGTTGCAAGAGATGAGCACTTGACCGTTTGAATAGGCTACCGCGGTTGGGGAGTCGTTCTTTCCCCTGAGTTCTGTCTCAGAAACAACCTTAAGCTCAGTAACGTCCACCAGAGAAATCTTGTTAGGCACCCCGTTGTTACCCTCACCACCACCACCAGTGACAAGGATTTTGCCATCTTCAGTTAGGGCCGCCCCGTAAAGTGGGTAACCGATCTCTAAACTCATTTTTGGTTGTTATCAATGGATATGGTTGTTTTGTAGATGAATTGAACACAGCGATGAAAAATTCCACTTTCAGATAATACGAGATAATATCATCAATGCCTAAAATCCTCTCTATCCAGTCCCATGTCGTCCACGGATACGTAGGCAACAAGTCCGCAACACTTCCATTACAGATCCAAAACTGGGACGTGTTGCCGTTGAACACAACGCAGTTCTCCAATCACCCAGGCCATGGCTCCTTCAGTGGGCCGAGAGCGAGTTCTGGAGAGGTCGGTGGGATTGTAGAGGGGCTCAGAGCGATCGGTACCATTCCTGAAGTGGTACTCACTGGGTACGTCCCCAGTGCGCCTGTTCTACGCGAGATGGGTCAGGTGGCTGCTGAATTGAGCTTAGTGGAGCACTCTTTGTGGGTCCTAGACCCAGTGCTTGGAGACCATGGGAGACTGTACGTGAGCCAAGAGAACGTGGAACTTTATAAGGAGCAGCTTAAGGGAGGTCTTGTAAGGCTAGTGACGCCAAACCAGCTGGAACTGGAGGTGCTTAGTGGTGTTGTTGTGAGCGATGTTAAGAGTCTGAAGAAAGCTGTGGCTTCTTTCATGGAGTTGTACAATGTCCCGAATTTGGTGGTATCCTCAGTGGACTTGGGTGATAAATTGGTGAGCGTTGCTGTCACTAGAAACTCGGGTGAGCTAGAAGCATGGGCGTTCGAGCTAAAGAGGATCAATGCCAGTTTTTCCGGAAGTGGTGATTTATTCAGTGCACTCTTGACCAGTGCATGGTACCACAGCGGGTTCAAGTTAGTTGACGCATTGAACGAAGCATTGTCCATCACCGAGAAAGTTCTTGAGCTGACATATCAATATAACACCCAGAAATATGTTAAGAGTGGACACATTCTACCTGAAAAGTTAGTCATTCACGATTTGAATATCGTTCAAGCACGAGAGTACTATAGTCAGCATTTGAAGTCCTATAAACCAGCTAGACTGTTTTAAAAATTATGGAATGTTTTATGAATGCCTTTTCTGCACTGAAATTCTTGAACTCAGAAGGATTTGATGCAATTCCCAAAGATCCCAATAGGTTTTCCACGAAGGACTTTCTCTCTCACAGTCACATCGCCATACTTCTAAAGCTGGTATGTTTCTGATTGTCATGATAATTGTGTTTAGTCAAAGTTCCATATGGCAGATGAAAACAACTTTCCTTTTTTAGAAACAGTATCAGCATATTCCATTAAGCTTCAGTAATTTCCCAAGTAAGTTGCTAAATGATCTGCCAAGTTATTACTACTATCACCATTGTGCATATAAACTGGTATTAAATCTAAAAACTTACTATCTTGTTTTGTGAACATAAATCGAGAGATTGTTGTGATGACTACATTTGGGACGCATGAAGCTAATGCACATTACTGATCAACGCCTAAGTGAATATTTGACTTCTCATTTATCGTGTATTCATCACTTGCGGTACTTAGCACACATTTAAACGAGCTTGCAGAAGGAATAGCTTTAATAATTGTATGTTTGCTATCAACTTGTCTTATAATAAATTTGTTAATAGGACACATAACATGTTATTATTTTCACTTTTATGCTCTGATCTCTTCATTTTGTAATCGAACAGATCCGTGAACTTACATGAAGAAAATTTTGTTCTGAGTATTCGTTGTTGTCAAGAACAAATATACATGATACTCAGATTGACCGGGCGCCTTATATGTCAAAAGTCGAAGATTTTTCATCTATGATTCCATTACCAACACTACATATAATTACAACCGACAGCTGTCGTGTAGCCCTAAATTCCTTGTTTCTCGATAAGTAAGACTTTCATTGTCCAATCAAAAATTCCTCTGGACAAAGTGTGGAAAATTCTATATTTCTATACAAAAAATGTTCCGTAAGTTGACACATAGGACATAGCCCAAAGGCCCCATGATTTTATCTGGATCAATCATCAGAGATAGGGCTCAGAGCCGTTCAATACTTGGTTCCAGAGCTTGGTAAAATTCACTATCTGTAATAAAAGTCTTTGAGGGTGTGATTCTGTATTAGACAAGATGTTCAGAAACAATTAGCTAATTTATGAAAAAACTAGAAAAAAATCTTGAAAAGAACTAACAAAATAATTTCAAAAAACAAACCCTTTTGATCATTTCCCAATATCTTTCACTTTCTTTTTGTTTCTAGTCTCTTTTGCTTGCTTCAATAAATCATCCCATTCTTCTTTACTTGTGTCAACATCTCTATGCTCTTTTTTAGTTTTTTCATCTTTCTTACTTTCCAGATCTCTCAAAACCAGATTTTCCCATCGATTGAGCTCTCTTCTTAAGACTCTAACATCTTTAGGTTTCCCACTGTCACAGTTTGCATTCCATAATGTTGAGTACTCAATGTATCGCTTTTCCAACATTCCTCTAGTTCCTGTTGTAGGCAATTCTAATGTATTTAATTTACTTTTTAATTGAGGAGTGGAGATTGTGAGATCTAGTTTCGGCAGTTTTTGAATGGTTGTGTTATTTGGCTGAACTATTTTAGGTTTTAGGGTATTGGATCTTGAACTGAGCTGATTCAATATCGAGGTCTTCTTCTCAGGATTTGATTGGATTGCGACAATGGGCGATGGTGACGGGTTTGCTAAACAGGAGTCAATATGAGTGGATTGGAGTTCCTCCAATGGAAGTATAGTTGAACATATTGGGCACTCTCCCATGTCCACATTACTTTGGGTCTGTTGGGTCTTTTCATTGTTCTTCTGCTTTTTTTTGAGTAACATATCCAGTACAACGGGCAATTTTCTTTTCTTCACGTCCTTTATTATCTGGATTTCATCCTCTCCATTATCTGAATCAATTATTTCGACCTCTTTGCCATTTTCGATTAATTCCTCTCTGTAAATAGAATTGTCTTCATGAACTGGTTGAGTGGACAAACATTCCACAAGTTTTGACCTGAGTCCCACAAACACATGAACCAGCTCTTCCAGTACACCATTTCTCTTGAGCCCACTCTCACGTAAGTCTCTGGCACATAGGGGACATTTAGACTCTGTGGCAAGGTATCGCCTAATACACAATGAGCAGAAACTGTGCCCACAAGTACTCAGTACAGGGGAGGTATAGAACTCTTTACAGATATCACATCGCAACAAAGTATCCAAATTACAAAGTTCAGTAACTTTAGACTTCAAAAAGTCTTCAGGATCAGTTATGTCCTGCTGCATTTTCTGATAGTCTTGAAACTTTTGATCTGAGGCAAATCAGAATAAGAAATAAGAAAAAAAAACAAGTCATGTGATTTGAATCACGTGAAAAATAAACTCTAGTGAATAAAAGCCAATAATTGGAGTCTGGATCCTGTAGCTCGATCCTGGTTGCGGAGTGATAACGAACATCATAAGGCCCCCTTTTTAGGATTTGAAGAAAAAGAGTATCTTTATGCGAGTTTATGAGCTACCAAATGATGAAAATCCTTTAAGTTGTTATCAGACTGAATATTGGTGCTCTGAACCATCATTGTCTATTTTTGGTTGGTCGAGCTTCAAACTTCAAAGTTCATATTCTAATTCCCAAAACTCTACTGCCGTTTGACAGCAATTTCTGCGTTTTTTTGAAAACTTGCTAAATTTATTACATGTCACGAAATAACGGTTAGAACTTTCAACTAAGTACCGACTCCGTAGTGCGCACTAAACAGATGGCCGGAACTTCCGCTAATCAAACCACACCGCAGCCAAATGAACCGAACCTTCTATAGGCTATTACGCATCTCAAATCAACCAGAACGACACGCGTGTCCTTTCGGTCCAGAGCTCTGATCGACGCGTATCTTGTGTAGCAACCTCAAAAACGCAAAAAAAATGACGCGTTTCGTTTGTTTACTTTTCTTACGTAATAAAATCTCGCGTCTCGCGTTTTCAAATAAAAAAAAAGGGAAAATTTCTGAGGCTGAAATTAGAACTAAATCAAATCTTTTGAAACATAAACCCTAATAACATCAACTATTTTTCCCAACCTCAGAATCCACTCAAGAAACTGCACAGACTCCCAATATTGCTGCCAACACAGAAACTGCCACCCGCCGTCAGTCGCTTTCCTTCGAGCTCCAATGACCGCGAACACAGATCTCAACAACAACCTCATCAAGTCCTTAAACTCTGTCCACCTGCCACCACCACCTACTCAGCGCCTCGCAAAGTCATCTAACTATCACTTTCAAGACTACCCGATACATCCTTCTACAGCTTCCGGCCAGATGGTTTCTCACAATCCTCATGTCCATCAAGGGGAACTCCAGCATTCAGCCCTTCCCCTAGTTTCCAAAGATACTCACAGAAGAACAAGCGGCGAGTTCCCACTACCTTTGCACACTCCTCCACACAGTGTGGTGAGACAGTTCGAGTCTGAGATCCCTAAGAAAAAAGTTCAAGAGACCCCCTTAAACCATGTGAGATCTAAGAAGGCAAAAAATATGCTTTCACCTCAGTACTCGTCTCCATCTTCAAAATCGATTCATGATTCTTCGCCTCCTGCTCAAGTGACTAAACCTCCACAGCCATCTTTCATCATCACAAAACAACAGAAGAAAGCTCAAAGAGCATTGATGAAACAGCAACAAATACAAGCTCAACAGATTCTAGATCAGCAAATTCAGAAAATGGAAAGAGATCCTAAGAAAGAAGAGATGCCAAAAGAATTACCATCTCCTAGAAGTATGCCAAAAATCATCCATAACTCGGACACAAAACCGCCTTACTCGTACGCTACGTTGATCGGCATGGCGATCATTAGAGGGACGGAACGAAAACTAACTTTGTCACAAATTTATTCATGGATATCTTCAACATTCAAGTATTATCGGAAGAATGACGTTGGTTGGCAAAATTCAATTAGACATAACTTATCATTGAACAAAGCATTCATCAAGACCGAAAAATCATCTGATGGTAAAGGCCATTATTGGGAAGTCCAAAAAGGTTATGAATTACAATTTGTTAATGGGAAGTCTGTCAAGAGATCTTCATTACCACCTAGCTCTTCCACAAGATCTTTAGATATATTGAGTGATGCAACCAAAAGTGATCCTATTGTCGGTGATGAAAATGATGACTCTTTGATTGACGATGTTTCGAAAACTCCAAAATCACAGATTAGATCAACTGATAATACTGATCCTTTGAGACAAATACCGTCTTTGAAGAAAAATCATACTGTGATAGGGTTACAGCACTTCCATGAACGGTATTCCAATGAAAGTGACACGGAAGAAGATGACGGAGATGACGAAGATGACGAAATAGAACCAGATTACAGAAAGAAGAGACAACTTGATCCAATCAATTCATCTTCATCGTTTCCCCTGGGATTAACTGAGCAAGATTCACATACTAATTGGATTTCTTCATCGACAGGTGAACAAATTACATTTGCACAATCTTTGTTGAAACCTGACAGTCACAATACAATTTCGGAAAGACGTTCAATTCCATCACCGCCAAGAGCAACGAGAGTTTCTTCATTATCATCGTTCAGCTGCAACACTAATTTCGAGACATCACCTTTGAAAAGGCAAGAAACCGGTCCACTATTGGAACCGTTGACACCATCTTCAAGGCTAACATCATTTGCGTCGTCCCAACAAATGCTTCAGCATGCTCCAAACTTACCGTCTACTAGCTTACACCTAGGACCACAACTGCCAAGTTTGATCAAGACACCACTTAGAAATTCTACAAACACATCAGGCATGAACACTCAACAAAACTCATATGTTCTCAATTTCTTAAGGACTCCAAACACCAAAATCAATACACCAAACTCAAACTCAATCTTCAAAAAGTTCTGGAATTCTCCAAGTTACATGGATGATTTTTACACAAGTCCAAGCATTCCACGTTATTCAGATGATGATCATTATAAAGGACTTTTTGGATCGCCGGATAAGCCAGCATCAGCTTCAATCAACAATCAAACAAACTCTCACAATCGGCCAATCAACTTGCCTAATTTAAATGCAGCCTTCAGAAACGAAATGAATGGCAAAAATTTTTTTGAAAATTCAAACACACATGAATACAGTGATTTGTTTGGTGTTGATATAGTGAGTGTTGTAAAACGTGCTGTTGAAAATGAAAAGAAATCTACGTACATTGGAAGATCAGCCAATGCTATGATTCCTACTATTTCAACGATCGATGAAAATGGGCACAAAAAATCAAACTCTTTAGAAAATGATGAGGATCTCAGTAATGGTGAAAAAACAGGTAATTCAACAGAAGACGATGAACCTAGTAACTCCCAATGATCTATATTGTACTTACCTCAGTGATTTTTTGTTTTCTTGATGTTTTTGACTTTGTTGTAATGATTTGGTGATGACTTTGTGATGCTGTTTTTATGGTGATTTTATGATGATTTTGTGATGATTTTGTGATGAAATTATGTCTAGATTGATTTTGATAAGATTGCAGTTCTTTTTCTTTCTTTTTATTTTGTTAGTTGGACAAAATAGTTGATATTTTCTCTCTAACCTTTTTACTCTTTAGTTCTATTTCTGACTTTTTTTTTCTTCTTTTTGTTTGTTTTATTAATGATTTTTAACAGAGATTCTTTCAATAGTTAGCTTTCGTTGATATCATGATTTGTTTGTTTGACTGTCACTTTGTGCCTTTTTGTTTCCATGCTTATTCTTTGAACTCTCATATGTTTAGATACTTTACTTTTCTAATTATATTGTTGAGGTTTTTATTGACTTACAAAGATTGTAGACCAATATCTGATAGGGATGACTCCTAGGCAGCTCAGTACTCGCAGATAAGAATAAATGAATGTTATAAATCTACAATGGAGACAAGTACAGGATTTAGTGATAAACAAAGTGGTAAATTATTTCGATCATAAGAACTGAACTAAATAACGATAAATATTGAAGGCGAATGGGTTGTGCGAACGTAAAAAAACATGAAGCCTAAGAAACATTAAGTACCAATTGCAAAAGAAAGAAAAAATCATGACTCATAAATAAAACAAATGCAATAAAGAAAATTTAACCGTAAACTCTTTTGTCCAACTCTCTTAACACATTTGCAACACTTTGGACCTCAACTTGCATTCCTCTCGTGTTCAACTTTCCGACCAAAGTTGAGAAGTCAACAGAGTTGAACTCTTTATGACGACTCAATGTCTTGTATGCGTCTGCACAAGGAATGTAAATTCCTTTAGCACTTCCACCACCTGGGGTAGATACCTGACCTGAAGGTCCTGAGACTGACATGTTAGTTGATGGAGGGGTCTGTTCGTTTGAGCCAGATATAGATTGAGTGGGTTGCTGTATGAACGTTTTTGTCAAAGAGCCCAGTTCTTCCTCAGTCGAAGTACTTCCTGACTGGGAAGTAGTATTCATTGGTGATGACACTTTCGACGAATGAGTAGAGATTGGCGGTGACACAGGAGATTGGTTTTCTGCTCTTGCCACAGGAGTTGTTCCAGAGGATGATGATTTTGAATCTGATTGCTGTTCTTGACTGACATCTTCTGCTTTAGCTGCAACCGTAGTACAGAATAATGTGGACATTGGATCCATTTGACATTGAGAACAAGTACCTGGGTTACCTGTACAGCCACCAGCTGTTTTTGGTTCTTCAACTTGAACAGCCGTGGATTCTCTTGGTGTAGATATGCTTGATCTATGAGGAATTTCAACGCTAGGACCGGGATGCATGACTGGTAATTTGTTGAGAATCTGAGTTGATGAAGAATGTCTTGAGATAGGAGGTAATGTTGCAGATGTTGGCTGTGGTTGAATGTTCTGAGACTCTCTTCTAGAATGGTTCTGTAGTTCAGTGATAGCATTGGCAGCTTGTTTGGCAGCTTGAGCACAGACACAGTTGGATTCATCTGAACAAAATCCACATTGTTCCATCGGCGACTCGAAATCTTGATCAGTTATTTTATCAAACATAGTTGAAAACTCTTTAGCCGCTTCATCTTCGGTGCTTTCCTTTAACTTTTTGAATTTTTTCAATTTTGGTAATGTCTTCAACTTAGATGATTTTGAGAATTTCTCAGTATAATCTATTTCAACTTCTTGAGTCAATCTTCTTTTCAACGGTACAGGTTGCATTGGTTTGAGGTCGTTCAGTTGAAGTTGAATATTTGAAGTGTTTATCGTTGCAGTAGATTGTTCTTGCTTTGGTTTGATTCCAACCTCGGCACAGATACAATCATCTTTCACACAAATACCACAGTTGAAATTGTCTTGATTTGTCGTGGATGAGTTTGAGCTTGAAACTGTTGGGTTTGGAGAGAACTGCTCATTTGGTGATCTTGAAGTTGAAGTTGCAGGAGATATGGAGTTGATATGCAATTGTTGAGGATATTGATTGTTGTTGTTCGTCGTTATGGTGCCACCTATGCTTAATCTTTGATACTGGTGTGAATCTTTTCTCGCAAATCTGTAATTTGGATCAATCATGCCTTCGGGGCTTTGTGGGTTGTTGGATAGTTTGAAATAGTTCAATGGACTTGAAGAAGTTACTTGACCATTAGAAAAAACAGCAGGAGTATTATTGTTAGAGTTCAAAATATTCTTGTTTGATTGTTGGGAAATGATTTTATTTTTGAAATTAGAATAATCAGCCTTGATATCGTTCAAAGCTTTCAATAATAATTTGTTTTCATTTTGTAGTTTATTGACAATGTTTTTAAAGTTCAGCTCATTGATCTCTTTTTCTTTTTCAACTTCACTTAGTCTGCCTTCTAATTCCGTAACCCTAGTGGCTCTTCTTTCTCTAAATGCTCTTTGAGCAGCTCTGTTCTGTGCCTTTCTCTTAGTTGCTGGTGTATCAGCGCTTGGTTTTCTGCCAGGCTTGGGTCTAGGAGGCAATACCCACTCCTTGGAAGTTACTATTTTTGTGACATTCGAAGTTATTGGCTTCGGCATGAGTCCTCCCACGGTACTCGTTGGTGAAGGTGCGATAGCAGGAGATGGAGCGTTTGACATTAGTGATTTCGAGCTTTCTGGAAGATAATTGAGCTTTAAAATGCAAAAAATTGAGGATATAAATTCTTGAAACAGGCCCTGATATAAAATCGGGTGTCGTTATTAAATATGAAAATCAAACGCTGCCACTACTA
The DNA here is from genome assembly GCA_030579035.1 of Gotozyma siamensis. Taxonomy (NCBI): domain Eukaryota; kingdom Fungi; phylum Ascomycota; class Saccharomycetes; order Phaffomycetales; family Phaffomycetaceae; genus Gotozyma; species Gotozyma siamensis. The sequence continues at coordinate 84,278 of JAKTZZ010000006.1, forward strand.
GCGATCAAAATTGCTAGCTGTGGATCTTGAAACAGCTTAACCAGTTAATGATTTGAGAGTTTGGTGTTTTGTTTAAAGATACTTCTCAAAGCAGTTACCAGCGAAGTTTTTGTATGAGGTTGCGTTAGAGTTAATGTCAGGTTCGTTATTGGACTAAATTTTTCTTGTTTTTTTATCAATTCCATCAATCGGTACGGCCCGCATAGAGCCGGGTCACCCGGATGGAATTAATATCTCTATCGCGACTCGAACCTGAGTACTAACAAGTTGCATAATCTGGCGTTTCTGTTTTGGTTTTTTTGGGCGGTTAAAAGACTATGAAATGCTGGAGATGTGCCGTAATGGAATCACCAAGATGGCAAAGCAGTTATGGAGAGAAAAGAGCAGTTGAATGAGCAAGTGTTTTAGAGAGTAGTGGTATTTTAATGTAATGGTATTTTAGTGTAATTGTTGGAAAAAGCACTGATATATCTTCTGTTTGTGGCTAGGAGCCATGCCTTTAGACCTTTGAATCGAACAAGCTTCTGCTACTCATCCTCCAACAAACTCAAATACAAAAACCTACAATTCGAATCTATCCATAATGAACATAATCGAAGAAGCTTGAATTCGGATCCATTCTGTTCCGCTCAAAGAACATTCTAGACAAATGCTAGTCTCCAATCACCATCGCTCGTAACCATTCCTTTTTTGGTTGACCAAAATTCGGTGGCAACTTCAAAATCAAATCAACGAATTTTGAATCCTTTCCTTTACTCCAACAAAACCAATTGACCCCCAAATAACCAGAAAATGGCCCCTGAAAAGAAACCGTTACTGGACGCCTCTGGAGCGGATAACGCCGCCGACGATGCTACCGCCACCGCCATTTTGAGAAGAAAGAAGAAGGACAATGCACTTCTTGTGGACGATGCTGTCAACGACGACAACTCTGTCATTGCAATGACTTCCAATACAATGGAAAAGTTACAATTGTTCAGAGGTGATACCGTCTTGGTCAAGGGTAAGAAGAGGAAGGATACTGTTTTGATTGTCTTAGTTGACGATGACATTGATGAAGGTGCCGTTAGAATCAACAGGGTTGTTCGTAACAACTTGAGAGTCAGACTAGGTGACATTGTCAGTGTTCACCCATGTCCTGACATCAAATATGCCAGCAGAATCTCAGTTTTGCCAATTGCTGACACAATTGAAGGGTTGACCGGTTCCTTGTTTGATGTTTACTTGAAACCATACTTTGTTGAAGCTTACAGACCAGTTAGAAAGGGTGATCATTTCACTGTTAGAGGTGGTATGAGACAAGTTGAGTTCAAAGTTGTTGATGTCGAACCAAACGAATACGCAATTGTCGCTCAAGACACCATCATTCACTGTGAAGGTGAACCAATCAATAGAGAAGATGAAGAAAACAACATCAACGAAGTCGGTTATGATGACATTGGTGGTTGTCGTAAACAAATGGCTCAAATTAGAGAATTGGTTGAGTTGCCGTTGAGACACCCACAATTATTCAAAGCCATTGGTATAAAACCACCAAAGGGTATTTTGATGTATGGTCCTCCAGGTACTGGTAAGACTTTAATGGCTAGGGCCGTTGCCAATGAAACTGGTGCCTTTTTCTTTTTGATCAATGGTCCAGAAGTTATGTCCAAGATGGCTGGTGAATCTGAATCCAACTTGAGAAAAGCTTTCGAAGAAGCTGAAAAGAATGCCCCTGCTATTATCTTCATTGATGAGATAGATTCTATTGCACCAAAGAGAGATAAGACCAATGGTGAAGTTGAAAGAAGAGTTGTTTCTCAATTATTGACTTTAATGGATGGTATGAAAGCCAGATCTAACGTTGTCGTTATCGCTGCCACTAACAGACCGAACTCTATTGACCCTGCCTTAAGAAGATTTGGTAGATTTGATCGTGAAGTTGATATTGGTATTCCAGATGCTACTGGTAGATTAGAAGTTTTGAGAATCCACACCAAAAACATGAAATTGGCGGAAGAAGTTGATCTAGAAACGATTGCTGCTGAAACCCACGGTTATGTTGGTGCTGATATTGCATCTTTATGTTCAGAAGCAGCTATGCAACAGATCCGTGAAAAGATGGATTTGATTGATTTAGATGAAGAAGAAATCGATGCAGAAGTTTTGGACTCACTAGGAGTTACAATGGATAACTTCAGATTTGCCCTAGGTAACTCTAACCCATCTGCATTACGTGAAACCGTTGTTGAAAGTGTTAATGTCACCTGGGATGACATTGGTGGTTTGGACCACATCAAGAATGAGTTGAAGGAAACTGTTGAGTACCCAGTCTTACATCCAGATCAATACACCAAATTCGGTTTGGCTCCATCTAAAGGTGTGTTATTCTTTGGTCCCCCAGGTACTGGTAAAACTTTATTGGCTAAAGCTGTTGCCACTGAAGTTTCTGCCAATTTCATTTCTGTTAAAGGTCCTGAATTATTGAGTATGTACTTTGGTGAATCAGAATCTAATATTCGTGATATTTTCGACAAGGCCAGAGCTGCTGCTCCAACTGTTGTCTTTTTGGACGAATTAGATTCTATCGCCAAAGCAAGAGGTAACTCATTAGGTGATGCCGGTGGTGCATCTGATCGTGTTGTTAATCAATTGTTGACTGAAATGGATGGTATGAATGCTAAGAAGAACGTTTTTGTTATTGGTGCCACTAACAGACCTGATCAAATTGATCCTGCTATTTTAAGACCAGGTAGATTGGATCAATTGATTTATGTTCCATTACCAGATCAAGCAGCAAGATTATCCATCTTACAAGCTCAATTAAGAAAGACTCCTTTAGAACCAGGTTTAGATTTATCACAAATTGCTCAAACTACTCAAGGCTTCTCTGGTGCTGATTTGTTATACATTGTTCAGAGAGCTGCCAAATTCGCCATCAAAGATTCTATCGAAGCTCACAAACGTGCAGAAGCTGAAAAAGAAGCTGCTCTGAAAATTAAGGAAGAATCGGGTGATGTTGAAATGAAAGAAGAAGGCGATGCCTCTATTCCTGCTGAAGTTGAAGAGGAAGAGGAAGATACTGTTCCATACATCACTAAAGCACATTTCGAAGAAGCAATGAAGACCGGTAAACGTTCCGTCAGTGATGCTGAGTTACGTCGTTATGAATCATATGCCCAACAAATACAGGCTTCTAGAGGTCAATACACCAATTTCAAATTTGGTGAAGGTGATGGTACAAATGATCAAACTATTCCTGCTGCTGCCGGTACTGGTGCCTCAAATTCAGGTAATTTTGGTAATGCAGAAGAAGATGATGATTTATACAGTTAGAGATGATTCTTTCAAGTACAAGTAATAGTCTTTCCAATCGCCTGTGATGTCTTTTTGTTCTTAATCACCATTTTGCCTTGAAATGTTTTCCTGATCTATTAATGAAGGTTTATACTTAACTTTTTGAGTGTAGTTTCGTATTATATTTTATAGGCAGTCATGAAGACAGTAGTATCTCTTGTTCAGACGATTGTCGAGTTGATTATTCTTGCTTTGGCCCTGTTACACCGGTGTCACATGAAGGCCGCTCCTCTAGTGACGTTGTGTTAAAATACAGGTAAACACTCATAAGGGCTCCTATTAAATGCTAATCTGGGAAAGAAAAACATCAAAAGTGAAATAATTAGTTCTAATTCGGCCAGTTAGTCGTTTGAAAAGTAGTTTTGATGGTTCAAACCCAGAAGAAGCGAGAATTTTAAGTTACAGATTTCTAATCTAAATCTATAATTCAAAAAATATCAATATTAGTCCATAAACAAAACAAAACAAAACATGAAAAACCCTAAAAACAAAACAATGATACAATAACCCCACAGCAAACAAACAAACAAACAAACTAGAAACGCAGAAAAATATCAATTTATTATCATCAGTCTGATCTTCATCAGTCTAATATCCAACAGTTGGATGGGTTGGAACAGGTACTTGAGGTACAACTGTTCCAATATCTGTCAAATTCATGGATTTCCTACTTTTTGTCAATAAAGACCTGTTGGAGTCATTATCGCTTCTAACTCTTAATGGAATGCTTGGCTTGTAGTAGTCAACTTCATCAACCGACTCTTTAACAACCATCATGTTTCGTATACTTCTTGAAGAAGTTGAGTTAATACTTGCTAACGTGGATCTGGATGAAGAAGCAGACATTAATGATGGAACTGATGAAGTGATGGAAGTATTGGATGATGAGTTTGACATCTGAGAACGGGAAGAGTAAGGGTTGAGTGAACCGTAGGATTTTATTGATCTTAGCATGTTCACGGGAGCAACCAAAGATCTTTCGTGATCTGCTTGACGTTTCATAATTTGGTCCATTTTTGAGTCTTGAAGTTCAAGTTTGATAGGGATGAGGAAACGACTTAAAGATTTAATCAAATCTTCATTCGTCATTGTTAAGTCCCAGTTCAAATATTCTAACAGTTCACGTTCAATGGTGTTGACTTCTTCAATACTCAACAGCCCATCTGTGTATGAAGCCCAATGTTTGTTGATTGGAGATGAATCGTTGAGGAATTTAGCTGATAATATCAAAGAACCAAGAAATATTCTATGACGCGTTGACTCGATACCATAGACGTTAGATGGAAGGACAGATTTTAGTCTTGCAAGATAAACCAGCGTGGACATAAGTGTTGGAGTTTGCACGTTTGAGTGCTGTATGAGGCGACGAATAAAGTGGTATAAGGACACAAGTTGTGGTGCTTGAGGGTCGCTTGGTGATGCTGGAGGAGATGGATATGCTTTGGATGGTTTGACCTTAATCAGGGAGCTTGTGACTTGGACAAGGTACTCGATCATGTCGGACGAGACTCTCTGTCTTTGGAAATAAATGAGGGCTTCTTTGTCTGACATGGTGAGGGTGGGAAAGAGAGTGGATATTGATACAATTGAGAGGGCCTGATGATGGAAAAGAGTGAAAAAAGGCAGGAAAACAGAATTAAATAACTCTCCACAATACAGGCACAGTTTTTATTACAATAATCGTGCGAGAATTGATCCAGCCACTTTTCACCGTGTCCGATGGCAGAATTGTACAGTTTGACGCGTTATTTTTTTAACTCGAAAGGGGCCGGTGAAAAAACTTCAAGAATGGAAGGAAAAAAAAAAAGGAGATTTGGTGCCAATACTGACTCCTGAGACAGTGTTTGGATGGCTTGTCTTTCATAGATACTTGTGGCAGTTTTGTTTGAGCTGCTAAGGATTTTCAGGTTTATTTATGATTCAGAGCTGTAAAATATTTATTCCTTGAAACAGAAAGGTAATTTCTCAGATCTAAAGAAATTTCCTAAAACAGAACTTGAGATAAAAACTTCACTAGAACATTTTGAGGTTCAACTTGACAAGAGCTGGAGTTTTAAGCAACATTTAAGGGGTAGCAAACCATTTTTTTCCAGAGTTCTAGTCTGCTAATAATTCTGATATTTCGACACGCTACTAGACTGAGGACTCTGGAGTGGTAGCACTTTTGATTGTTAATTACACACCAGCCACCTCATTAATTGCGAACAACAAACCACTTTCGAACCTAACAGGTGCACCCATTAAAGCACACTTCGGAAAGAAGACAACTTCAATCATACCCTGCTTGTCTACTCTATTGACTATTGAGACTGAGACTTGACTCGTCCCAGAACTCTCGAGTCTCAACACTTGTCTCACCCTCTTCCTATGGCTATCACTCTTCAACACTTTAACGTGTCGCTTATGTAATCGATTTTGCGAAGAATGATATATTGGGAAGAGTTCCCGATTTGGCATTTACCTTTTGTGTCAAGAAAATCTCAGCTGAATTTGAAATAAAGTCCCACAATAATTGCTCGTCTCTCCATCGATTCGATTGGAGAAAACATGACAAAGCAGGTGCTTTCTCATTTAAAGAGCATGTCAAAGACATACATTTTGTTGCTGGTAGCTGCAGTGACCATATGGGTCTCCCCGTTGAGCTCTGAGATTAATTCAAGAATCAAACCGTTATCTCTGACGTCAAGTGTCGAAATTTCAATTATCGATAACTTCAAACTACAATCAAAGTTCAAACTACGCGACATTATTCCATACACAGGTATCACTAGAGGTGAATTTGAGAAGTGGGTTCAGGAGCAAAATGATATCTCCTTTGATTCGATCTTGAGAAATATAGGTGATGAAAGATGGAGTCCTCATCTATTAGACAAAAATGTTTCATTAGGTGCAGTCATTGCTAGTCCATCCACCAAACACCCAAATTACTTCTATCAATGGATCAGAGATAGCGCCATTATTGTGAACTCGATCACTCATCATATGATTGACACAGGGTTCAAGAATCACTCGTTACAGATCACCATTGAAAACTTTTTGAATAACAGTTATCATTTACAAAGAGTTGATAATCCTAGTGGAAAATTTGATGAAATAGATATGCTAAGTCTCGGTGAACCAAAATTTATGGTTGATGGAAAGCCTTTTCTTGAACATTGGGGTAGGCCACAAAATGACGGTCCTGGTTTAAGAGTCATTACTATTGACAATTATTTGAGAAATTTGAATAAAAACAATAAAAAATTCATTCAGAAAGATTTCAAGGACTTGCAAGATGTCTATTTCAAGATTATGAAATTGGATCTAAGATACATTATCAAATACTGGCAGATCAACAATTTTGATCTATGGGAGGAAATTGATTCACAGCATTTCTTTACATCTTTAACCCAATTGAAAGCTTTAGAAGTTGGTATTAAGTATCAAAAGCTATACGATCAGGATGATTATGTATTTGGTGAGGAGCTACATGAAGAGTATCAAAACTTACTCAACTTCATTTATAGAGACTCTGGTTTCATTAATTATAAATTGAATCATATCGTTCAGACCCCTTCAATATTGGGAACCAGATCTGGATTGGATGCAGCAATCATCATTGCGTCTATCTTAACTCATGATGATGAAGAGTTCAATTCTGATTTCCCATTTAATGTGAATGATGGTTTGATCCTCAACACCTTGAGTGAAATGGTGAAATCCATGAAATATATTTATCCCATCAACCACAATAGAATCAATTTGAACATTGGTGTTGCTTTAGGAAGATATCCAGAAGATATTTATGATGGAACAGGAGTTAGCGAAGGTAATCCATGGTTTTTAACAACATTATATGCAAGCGAGCTGTTATATAAGTTGATTCATAAGTTATATTCAGACGGTGAAGATTTAACAATTGATGATTCGAACAACTTTTTTTATTTTAATCATATCATTCAGTTAAACAATGTTGAGAATTATGGTAATTCAGTTCCAACTACTATCAAAATCCCATATAAATCGGCCGCATTTAATCAAACATTGAAAAATGTATTTGATTATGCTGACTCCTTCTTGGATGTCGTTAGGGAGCATGTAAGTAATGAAGGATCAATGAGTGAACAATTCAACAAATACAACGGATTCAACCAGGGAGCAGAAGACTTGACTTGGAGTTATGGATCCTTCTACAACAGTTACAGATGGAGACGTAAGAGTGTCAATTCGTTTGGATTTTAAAGATAAGTTTCATATAATAGATGGGTTTTATTGGAATGTGGTAATGGTTGCTACTGGTTGTGTTTTTACCGTGAGAGGCTTTTGTTTTAGTATGCTAAGGTAATGTGCTGTTGTTTTGGATTCTGTTTTCCGTAGTTTTAAAAAGACGTAATGATTGCAACAAAAGAGAAAACTTTCACTGGTTTGTTTGAGAATTCTACTTATTAATAGATGTGATATGTGATAGGTACTGGAATTATATTATGTTTCATTCTACCCATAATCGTCGATCTCGACAAATGCCTTATTTTTCTTTACTATTAATCAATCACAACAAATATAGTAGACCCAGTAGGGACGCCTAGTGAAAGCTACAAGGTCATGTCAAAATTCTGTAAATATCTATAATACACTAAAAACTCAAATAACATAAAATATTCTCCAATAGAAATTCTCCAATCAGATTTTGAAAACTATTAACAAACTTTTTTTCTTTTTTGATTCATCAAACTTCGTTTTAGTCTTTGCTCACTTCACTAATTAATGAAACAGCTCTAGTAATACCTGGCAAATCCAACGAAACTCTGGCATTTTCAATTGAAATTCTTCCAGAACCCAACTGACCATCTCTTATCATATCTTCTCTTGTCATCTCTAATGAAGTTCTTGGATTGTGATGAGAAGAGGCAGAAACGAATCTAGTTGATCCAACACTAGAGTTACGAGCATGTACTGGTGAGGAGATGGATTCAACTCTAGGTGTACCTGGATGGACTTGAATCTCTTCAGTTTGCAATTCCTCGTCATTCAATGGGAAAGAAAAGTTTCTAGGTGTGCCAGATGTGGATATACGTCCAAATATGTTTGAACTTGTTGATTTTCTTCTGTCAGTATTCAATGAGAATCCATCACTTCTTCTGTTAGCTAATGGAGAACTTGGCTGAGACTCTAAATAGGATGAGGTGGTGAGTATAGAATATTTGGAGATTTCGACCCTATTTGGATCAGTTGGATCATAATTGTCTGGATATTGAGCGAAATGACCTTGTCTAACACATTCCCTGATGATATCCAAATCTTTAGGATAAAACAGTTTCTGGATGACATCATAAACAAATCTAGGAAGCAAACAAATAATAATACCAACAAATAGACATGCCCAGAATGACGTTGCTCCATATAGCTGGGCAGCTGCTTTATAATACTCGTTTGATCCTAACGAAGAAGTCCAGATACCGGTCCAAGCAAAGATAATAAGAATGGACAACGCAATAATCAACATTGTAAACCAATCCCAGGTATATAGATGAATTGCCATATAAATGTTACAAGAAATTGCAGCAATTGAAGCAACTAATGTACCCATCCAGTAACGATGATCCAAATTCAAACCATTATAAGTAACAAGACCATTCTTGTAGTAAAGACAGTATGGAAGGAAGAACGAAATGGCCGATTGATAAAGACCATCAATCATATACCACCAGAATTTGGTCATTGTCCATTCTGATCTGTAAATACCAACAGTGTATAGCTGGGGAACTAATAATGAAACAACATCAGAGACATCCTTATCAAAGATACCCATGAAAATAACTGGTAAGGACGTGTATGCCAAACTGTAGAACATCAAATAAGTGAACTCAAACAAATAAGTACCATCAAACTGGTTAAAGATACCATACCAGAACAAAGCTAAAGTAAAGATGACATTCTTATAGAAGAAACTTGGAATCGTCTCGGAAAGTCTTTTGTATGACCATCTACCATGGACTAAGACTAATCTTGCTAAATATCTGAACTGACCGATTGCAAAATCAGAAGACATGACTGCTTGTCTGCCTTCCTCACCGGCAATACCAACACCGATATCGGCAGATTGAATCATTGCAACATCATTAGAACCATCACCAATAGCTAGTGTCATCACATCCAAGGTTTCTTTGACCATCTTGACAACAGCAGCCTTTTGAGCAGGAGAAACTCTGCAACATAAAACAGCTTTACATTGTTTACATAGCAGTAGGAATTTTCTCATATTATCACCTAACAGTGCAACTTTCAAGGCATCACCATCGATAATAACACCATAGTTACCCTTTGGAGGTTCATGCTCTTTCTTAGCTTCTTCAACTTCTTCCCAAGTTCCCTGCATGTTAAACTTTTCACTAAGATACTTGTCCAGTAGATGAGAAACAATTTGCTTTGGATCTTTAGAGATATTTTCAACATCCTCACCTGAAGTTTTCAAAACTAGCAATTCCATATCGTTTCCTAGTAAATTACATGAGAAACCAATATTAATCGCAGTTTCAACTTTGTCTCCCGTCAAGACCCAAAGTTTAATACCAGCTTGACCCAAAACTTGAATTGCATCAGGAACACCTTCTTGTAATTTATCTTCAATGGCAGTACCACCCAACAAAACCAATTCTCTTTCAATTGAATCAGCAACTTCTTCCATTTTGTCTTCTCTATTAACCAAAGCTGCAGCTGCAACTTCATGCTTCTTGTTCCATCTTTGATATTCTTCCCATGATAATTCACGTTGTGCAACGCATAAAGTTCTTAACCCTTCAGTAGCATACTCTTCTAAATGTAAAGCAGTTTTTTCCAACAAGGTTTCATCACCATTGGCTTTCAATCTTGAGTAAATGATAGAATCAGCACCTTTACAAAGTAATAACGCTCTTGGTTCATCGCCTTCATTTTCCGGATTAATCTTGATGATTGCACTCATTCTCTTTCTAGTGGAGTTAAATTCCAAAACATTCAAAACTTGATATTCTTTCTCAACACCTTGAACATTAACAATCAAACCTTTCTTAGTTCTGTCAACATATGTGAAACCAACATCTCTTGCGGTTTCAACCAATGCAGCTTCATCGGGAGATTGTGCTTTATAGATCAATTTTCCAGGATCATCCTCATCTTTTTCAGAAATGACAGAATGACATAACGACAAAGCCAACATAAAATGTTCATTTGCTTTCTGTTGTTCTGTACCTCTTTTTCCTTTCAAATCTTGAACAAATTCACTAGAAACAAAAGTAACATTATCAGGTCTCAAGTATTGATTTTGTGAAATGGAATATAATTCCTGAATCATGACTTCTTTATCTTGTGCAATTTTTCTTTTTTCTACTCTTGATTCTTCATCAACGTCAACACCTTGTCTCTTCCTTAAACCTGCAAGGGCTTCAGTGTATGCCATACCGTAACTGACACCATTGATAGTGGTTTTTTTGAACTCCATAACATTTTGAGTCAACGTACCAGTTTTATCACTAAAAATGTACTCGATCTGTCCTAAATCATCCGAGATATTCCATGATTTAGGTGTGCATGGGTAGTCCAGCTTGGCATAATACATATTGACATCCGAATAAATAAAGTAAGCTTGTGAAGTTTTGACAATTTCAATAGAAATGTAAAGTGAGATGGGAACCAATGATTGGTATAAGATCAGAGCAACAAAGAACCCAACAATACCATTAGCAGCAGAAGATCCAGCAATTGTACCATACTCGAAATACGTTCTTGAGTTTTGAGTCTGATTGTAAAAAATACCATTGACCAAACCAGAAACAAAACAAATAATGAATAATAGTGCAAAATTTAACAAAACAGTATAATTCAGTTCTCTTGTGATTCTTGACCTTTTTGTTGGTGTTTCACCAGAGTTCAACATGATTTTGGTGTCCTTACCGGTGAAAACTACGATACCCAATGCCCATCTTGTATTTCTCAAAGAACAACCTCTTAACAACATGTTGTTGATTGTGACTGGTTCGTTTCTGATCTCTGATTCTTCACCATACCATTTCAAATTACCCTGATAGTTGTAAAGATTAGCATGAGGACCTTCTGATTCGACCCAGAATTTAGACTTCGCCATATGCTTAGAGTGTTTGATTCCTGCACCACATTTCAATGCTTGACGAGTTTTTAAATTAGTTTCACCATCAAGATTCTTGGTTTCGACATAGCAACCACCATCTGGATCAGAAGTGGCTAATAAGATAATATCAGCTGGGATTTCATCATTGTTGTTAACTCTGATGATATCACCAACTTTAACACTTTTCCAAAAATCTTTCGTAAATTTGACATCTGGGTTAACGAGAATTGTTGGGTCGATGATTGATTCATCTGGAGATAAAACCATATGAGAATCACCAAATGGATTATCTATTGAGGGTCTTGTCATATCATCAAGTTGAAAAGATTTTCTACCATCATATTCAGAGTCCATAGATTTTCTCATTCTCATTGATTCTGCATTCAATCTAGCAATTCTTGCCTTTTCTTTACCAGCTTTAGTTAAATGTGAATCCAACCAAAGATTAAGTTTAACAAAAAATCTGGTTGTTGCCTTTTTAAACTTTCTCCATGCTGAAACATTATCTTCGGACATGTTATGGTTGAAAACACCTTGTAAAATATGCGTAGGAGTGTTATTCACTTCCATATCCAATCCGGTACGTCTCGAATCTTCCGAAGCATCCTTAATCCCAGTGATACAAACAATAACGATCAATGGAACAATGGCAACACCTGGGTTTGGAACACCAAAGATGTTAAAGAATCCTAAAATATTCATAATCAAGAAATAAACATTAGCAACATTCTTAAATTGAAGCATGAGATTTTTAGGAATAAAAGTTAATGGAGTATATTTGGTTGTTCTGATTTTATTTCTTGGATAATCCATGATTGGTTCATTATTTTCATTCAACATTTCTTTGGGTAATGGCATATTAAAATAGATTGTTCTTAATTCAGATGATCTATTTTTTTCAGAATCTTCTTCATCGCTCTGACTGTTAGGTTCGTCAGCATCATGATTCGGTTTCTCAAATCTACTTCTCCATCTTAAAGTTCTGGCCCTTCCAACGGTTGGTTTACCCTTTTTAGTTCTTTGAGTACCCCATCTATGTCTTTGCATAATGGATCCTTTTCTAGGCAGTTGTTCACCATCATCATTTGGTTCTTCAAAACTTGTGAATGCATCATCAGCAAATTTAGCATGAGTTTGCAACTTTGGGGTGTTTTCAAAAGATCCAACAGACGATGATCTTGATAAATGAGGAACTGATTCATCAATACCGTTCTCGTCTATTGTTCTATTATTTTCACTGAAAGCGATTCTTGCCCCCGGATCTTTTCTTGCAGATGAATTATTTCTAAGGATGGACCCTGTTCGTCTCTGGGTTTTTCTGTTATTGCTCACTTCTTCATCATCAGAGAGATCTATTTCTTGAAATTTATTAACTTGGTTATCATCATTGAACGGTGAGTTCGGAGATGTGTTTGGATCAAAACTCATCTTGAATGTATGATCTGTAACAGTGCTACTTCAAAAACACGACAGACGTTGTAATTGAACAGCTAAAGTGTGTTTCCTCTAGCAACTGAATGGTGCCTTGTTCAAGCTTCAATAGAAGCTAGTTTGAAATAGAATATCGAAAAGTGGCTATTGTTATATGTAATGATAAGTAATCACACTGCCAGCTCAGCCGATTGGGACACGGGAAGGTATGGACAAAGTATGAATCGGTGAGAAATGTGTGCCAATGATATTTGTAAGAGTTGATTGAACAGTCGTTGTTGTTCCCTTAAGCTCCTGACGGGTGAATCGGCCAGAAGTTGCGTTTTTTTTAGGAGTTTATTGTCGCAACAACGTGAATTTTTACATGAGAAATTAAAATTTGAAGAAATTTTCTATTCGCGGGTGCTGATGTCAGCTTCAATTAGCCGATAGTTGATAGGTGTTCTATTAATGCTAATAATTGTAGTATTAAGGTATAAGTGGGGTGGGTAAAGAAGCCGGCTGGCTGGCGGTTGCTGTAGCAAAAAGGATCATCCCATCACAAAGATATAAGATAACAATGCAAGTGAGGCAATCAGGGTCCCCTTAGCAGCCCACCACAGATGTTGCACCATGAAGACACATAATCCGAATTCAAACTCCCAAGATTTCTTTCTTTCATTATAATGACCACTCAACAACCCTGCGTTTCCTCCATAGTCTCCCATCATTGCCCTCACCGTGAGCTCTTTCACCTTCACTTCTTCACGTGGAGTTTTCGATGCATACCAGTTACCATCGGTAAAGTTTCTATTATACCAAGTTTCACAACCTTCATGATCATGGCCAGTCAAGATCACACCTGGGTGTTTCCCATCAAAGATCAAGGATAGAACACGCTGTGAAACATCTTGAGATAAATGGTTTTGTGATCTCAGCATTCCTATTTTGTAGCTCTCCCTGGCGTCTTCCCCATAGTATAAATGTTGTGGTCCATCAACGCAGAATCCTTCTTCTTTATAAAAAGGAACGTGGGTCAAAAGAATAGTGGCACCGTCAAACCGCCTTTCAAACAACTGGTAGAGGAATTCCCATGTGTACTCTAAGAACTCTGGCTGTAATGCAGGCCCTTCCAATAATAAAGAGTTTAAAACCACAATTCTATAAGCATATGGTTCTCCACGATGATATTCAACCCAAAAGTTATCTTTCCCAAATAATTGAAAATATCTAGCCATGTGTTGCCAGGTTGCATCCCCTGAGTATCCAATATCATGATTTCCCGAAACGTTAAAGAACAAAGGTTCTGATTCGAATTGTTTTTCATAATTTGGAGTATTCCAATCGTAAACATCACTAAATCCAAACTCCAGTTCTTTCACTGGGATCGCTTTACGTTCTTCTAAAAATTTCATCCAGTCAACAACTTCATTTTCTTTGATGAAATTCAATGCATATTGCTTATGTTGTTCAGGTTGATCAAATAATCTCGTGACGTAACGTTTCGTTCTATTGAAAAACTCACTATCACCAATCCATTGAGAGCTGAACAAATCACCCAAAACGGCAACATAATTTGGCTGGAGACGTCTTTTCATCGTTTGATAAATATGTCCCAAATAATAATCGTTCCCAAAGTTATCCAATCTTTTGATATATGGAGTTGATTTCCAATTTCCATTGATCTGAGGGTCACCAAGTGCCAGCATATGGATATCTTCAACGTAATTGGAGTCTCTAATAGGCACAGGATTGATATAAGTAGAATATAAATCTCCAATATATGGAACAGATCTTAGTTTTGATATGAACTCATTTTCAACGTACTTGATAACTGGTTTTTGCAACTTCCAAGAACAACTTTCTGGGTTGAGTGAAGGATAAGTATAGATGTAGAGGTTCAATAATGCGGCTACAATACTCAGCAACGTAGTAAACTTCCTCAAAAAGGACATTAGATGGTGCAATTTGTGGTTTTATCCTAGTCTTAGTTCTAGAAATGGGCTGAATGTTCTGATTCAAGTTTAGAATTCCGGATTAAAGTTAAGGTCGGAAGTGGAAAATCACAAACGTTGAAATGATTTCAAACTGGGGCAAATTCTGTGATTGTTATGACAATTGCACCAGAACAATGAGCAACTTGCCGAAGCGAATTATCAAAGTAAGTCGTGTTCCTAGTGTTCCCAGTGTGTATACGATGATGTGGAGTGCACATAACTGAC
The DNA here is from genome assembly GCA_030579035.1 of Gotozyma siamensis. Taxonomy (NCBI): domain Eukaryota; kingdom Fungi; phylum Ascomycota; class Saccharomycetes; order Phaffomycetales; family Phaffomycetaceae; genus Gotozyma; species Gotozyma siamensis. Next base: position 99,347 of record JAKTZZ010000006.1, read on the forward strand.
TTTGCTTCTTATTTTGCAGGAAACAGAACGTCTTGTGAGCGATCCAGTGCCAGGAATCACTGCTGTTCCACATGAGGATAACTTGAGATACTTTGACGTGACAATCGAGGGCCCAGACCAGAGTCCGTATGAAGGCGGTGTATTTGTTCTTGAGTTGTTTCTCCCGGATGACTACCCAAGTGAGTATTCTATTGCTAATGCTGATAAAGCACCTTCTCAATTACCATCTTTACTAACGACACATCAGTGATTGCACCTAAAGTTAGATTCTTGACCAAGATATATCACCCAAACATCGACAAGCTCGGACGTATCTGTCTCGACGTGCTCAAGAACAACTGGTCGCCGGCGTTGCAGATCAGAACGATCTTGTTGTCCATCCAGGCGCTATTGGCGGCGCCTAACCCAAACGACCCGTTGGCTAACGACGTGGCCGAAGAGTGGCTACAGAACGAGAACAAGGCCATTGACACTGCAAGACAGTGGACAAAGCAGTATGCAGTTACTCCGACAGAGAAGTAAGAAGCGAGAAAAGTTCTGCGAAGATTAGCTGATGTTTGTTCTGTTTTAGAGGTCGATAGTGCTAATATTGATTCACAGATGTCCCTGTCTGGTGCGTTCACCGTATGTAGTACAAGTCATTAATACTGATTTCTTAATAGTTGGGATAATAGAAGCCCTAAATGCTTTAATCTGGGTAACCCCGTTGGCTATCTGGTATAAAAAAGTTTTCCGCCAATTTTTCAATTCTGTTCTTTCCAGAAGCCACTTCAGAAAGTTGCAACCACCGACTCAACCTAACCCGGGAATGGTACTGTTTTCTGGTCCTTTCGCCGTTCTTCTCACGGAGCAGCTTTGTCCTCTTGCTTATTAGTTTAAGAAGGGGAATTTACCTTCTTGGTTGGCTGAGGTGTTGGGCACCAAGGGCAGATTGGCCATGTGCGGTGTTCAGGTTGAGTGCTGGTGGTGAGAAGAAGTGGCTGCGCTCTTAAGTATCTGCTGCTTTGTTTCTGACAGCAGGAGTTCCCGTGGGGGCAGTACATGTGCTTGTATAGGCTTTAATAGAGCAGATGATTACTTTGTCTGTAGTCTTTCTACCGTAAATGTAAATAAATCGAAGAACCCTCGAGTGCGAGTGTTTCGATAATGATTGTTATTCTCTATAAAGCAAACTGCATTCACCCATATGCAAAAGTTCTTATTTAACATTATCAGCAACCTTCGTTTATAATAATCGTCACTGTTTTCTTTTGATGATCTGTCTAGGAAAAAAAGATCACGAATCTAAAACAATCCCAAAAACAACCAATTCTTTACAACAGATCCACCAAAGATCCCTTAAAACACTCACTAAACACAAGCGTACACACCACAGCTACAACGGCACATACAATAAGACTCACATCAAGCACGACCCAACATTCTCATTATGAACTTCATGAAGAAGAAACCCACAACACTAGACGATCTCAAAGCTCTTTACAGCGACGTGGCCAACGGCACCATCCAGAACATCGCCTTGGAGGAGAAACAGGAGTACCAGAGAGCCATAAAGGGCTGGAAAGGACTCCACACACATGTGCTGTATCAGCTTGGTGTGATCAACAAACACTCCGCCACATCAAGTAATTATTCTCATGAAGAACTGAACGTCAGAGAAGGGATCGAAGAACTCATGTCCAAAGGAGTGGAACATCTTGAAAGAGTGTGGACCACATATATCCAAAGTGGAATGTACGAAGCAGATAAAAACGGTCAAACTCAACAAACACAGACTCAAACTGGTGAATATAGTGTACCCACTTTAAGAACAGCGAGTTTAAAAAGCTTTGCAGTGAGGCAGGCTGAACAAGCTCAAGCACCAAAATCAAGAATGTTGAAAACATTAAGACCTGAAAAACCTTATAAATTTGGATCTGGGGCAATTAAATCAACCGTTAATTCAATGTCCAAGAAAAGCGCTGCTATTGTTACAGCAAGTTCGAATTCAAATCATGAGAGAAAACCAAGTAATTGGTCAACTTCAAAGTCATTGCGTGAGCCTGGCTCTCACACACCACCCACTCCACGTGATATCAATAGCAATATAAATAATAATAGGGCAAGTCAAGAGCTTAATTTGTTTGATGAATCGTTTGATAATAGTGATATATCAGGAAGTGATTTCTTATACGATTTACAATCCATCAAGAGAAACGAAACATTATCACAACTAGAGGCAACTGCCAATTCGTCAAGAAATAAAAGAAATGACATCTATACGAACTTCAACACTTTAAACTTGGAGGATGATGGCGATGTTTCTATAAGATCAACATCTCCAAAGAGGACATCATTAGAGTATGAGTCAGATATAGACCCAACTTCAAACTCATTAGAATCTTCAAATTCCGTCAACATTAGACCATCACCTGTTCCCAAGACCATACCATTGTTATCTGTATCATCAGTTAATAAACCATCATCCACCAAACCTTCAACCCCAGCCACCACCACAAATCCAGCTCCACCAAGAAGGCTGAAAAATGGTGTATTACAATCCCAAAAAGCAGCATCTACAACACGACTACCACAACAGAAATTGTGTCATCAACAGCCATCATTAGCATCATCCCTTTCTACACAAAACACAACTTTGAAATCAAAATCAACACCAACATTAATCAAACCAGGTGTGAAATCGTCATCGTCATCATTGACCAAAAATACCCCACAACAATCGAAACCTGTTCTAAGAGCAGTCAAAACCACCCAAGGCCCAATGAATCCTGGTATGAGAAAGGTTTCCAATTCATCAATCAACACAGTAAGAAAACAAAAGCCAGCAACAACGGCATCATCATTATCATCAAAACCAACAACGACCGTTAAAAAATTATCGAAACCAAAACAAGCCATACCAAAATCATCGTTACTGAATCCATCACAATCGTTGAAAGCACCCATAAACAGAAGCAGATCCCAATCACCGCGCACTAATAATTCAACCCATCAAAAGGACACAGAGACAATATCTGATATATCATCAACCGCGTCATCGACATCTTCCAATTCATTCGTTGATGAGATGCAATTATCTGAAAGAGAAATTGAAATGAAAATGCAAGATCAAATTATTGATTCAATAAGAGGTATTGATGAAAATGCGGCACGCCAAATCTTCAATGATATTGTCATTAAAGGTGATGAAGTTCATTGGGATGATATTGCAGGTTTAGAAACTGCTAAAAATTCATTAAAGGAAACAGTTGTTTATCCATTCTTACGTCCTGATTTATTTTCAGGATTAAGAGAACCTGCTCGTGGTATGTTATTATTCGGACCGCCAGGAACAGGTAAAACCATGCTTGCAAGAGCCGTTGCAACAGAATCTAAATCAACTTTTTTTAGCATAAGTGCGTCTAGTTTAACTTCGAAATTTATGGGTGAGAGTGAAAAATTAGTTCGTGCTTTATTTTTATTGGCAAGAAAATTAGCACCTAGTATTATTTTTGTTGATGAGATTGATTCTTTATTAAGTTCAAGAAATGAAAATGGTGAACATGAATCATCAAGGCGTATTAAGAATGAATTTTTAATTCAATGGAGTGAATTGACCAGTGCTGCAGCTGGTGCTTCACAAAATCAAAATGGAGGTTCAAATGGCGCAGACGGTGATTTGCAAAGAGTGTTAGTCCTTGCTGCAACTAATTTGCCATGGTCTATTGATGAAGCTGCAAGAAGAAGATTCGTTCGTCGTCAATATATTCCATTACCTGAACCAGAAACAAGACTTGCACAATTCACCAAGTTATTAGCACATCAAAAAAACACTATAAGTGAAAATGAACTGAATGAATTAGTTGAACTTACTGATGGATTTTCGGGCAGTGACTTGACTGCTCTTGCTAAAGATGCAGCAATGGGTCCCCTAAGACAATTGGGTGATAAATTATTGAGCACGGCTCGTGATGAGATTAGACCTTTAGAAAAAGAAGATTTCGTTAGAAGTTTACGATATATCAAACCAAGTGTTGGTAAAGAGAATTTGGAAAGGTTCGATGAATGGGCAAAAATGTTTGGGAGTAGTGGTGTTTAACTTTGTACTTTTGATTTGAATTTAGTGTATTCAAATTACCGGTTATTATTGCATAGATTGTTTATAATTTTATTTGCATTTTAGTTGAAAAATCATTCACACCTTTTAAAGAGTATTTCTCTAAGTCGGACTAACAGTTTCTACTCTTTTGTCTCAGACAATCAGACAATGTCTCAAATATTTATCTCCACCAAAAAAAAAAAAATTGTCAAATTAGCGGACAAAGCTCTAGCTTGTAATATGAATCCCGGAAATCATTTGTTCGCTTCTTACAATTTAAAACTCTTGAAAATTCATTTATTAAGAGTCTGTAGGATCCCAATCCCATAGCTCACTTTAATTAACTTTAAATTATTCAATTATATAATACGTACAGTTATAACCCATAAAGTTGCAGGCCACAAGGAGTGTCCTTTGCATCTATTGCTATTCTTTTTAATATCAGTACAAAAGCGTCAAATAAGCAGTCACCTTCATTTCTTGACTTTTTTTGCTCCTTTTTTAGTAGCATGATACATCAGATCTTCGAACATTCTAACTTCTTCATCTTCTTCGTCTGATCTTTCAGCTTTCACAAAAAAGTTTGCAATATATAGCAAGGCATTAGCCTTCTTGACTCTGTCTTTTGAACTAACTGACTTGTCTTGAAGTAATTTATCACAAACATCTCTAATAACACCTTGAACTTCGAATTTCGAACTCATCCATGCGGTAGCAACAAACTTACCAGTCATTTCCCTTTCAAATTCTGCTTTCTTGTAATCATCCCATTCTTCACCACGTTCTTGTGCTTTAGTCATCGTTTCCATTGAGGCTTGAGCATCCATTGCAGTGGATAAGATATTCCATGCGGATTTCGCAGTTGAACCCTTTTGTTTAACAGATGTGAAGATCTTGGAAATACCAAAAGTCTTTTGTGAGGCAAGGTAAGCTGATGCTTTGGTGTTGTAAATCTTACCAATTGTGTGTAATAATTCTAAACCAAAAGATTCCATTTTAAGATCATCAATTTCTTTTGTTAAAGAAGCATTAAAACGTTTTAAATCGTCCTCTGAATTACTAGAACTTATTAAAGTTATTAGTCTAGAGTCTAGTTTTTGAGAAAGCTCAAGAACACGTTGTTTTTTAGCAACTTGACGCTCTGCTTGTAATTTATAAATCTGCTCTCTTTGCTCTTTAGAGAGTTTCTTCCTCTTACCTGGATTCGCAGACACTGTAGAATCAGCATTTGTAACGTCATCGGATGGAGTGCCATGATGAGCCATATCCGTAGACTCTGAAGCAGGTCCAGCAGCAGCGGTTCCATCATTCTCCAGCACCTCGGCAGTCTCACTAAGTTCTTTCAACATTGTTAACTCACCAATCCAGTCCTTGAAAGCATCACCACCAAACATTGCCTTGAAGAAATCGCCGGGATCCTCAAACCCAGCCTCTGGCACCGCATCGTCTTTCCCGAACTCGTCATAGCGGGCCCTGAGTTGAACATCGCTGAGAACTTGGTACGCTTCACCCACAAGTTGGAATTTTGAAGCAGCATCTGGGTCGTCAGGATGTTTATCCGGATGAGTTTGCATCGCCTTTTTACGGTATGCCTTCTTGATCTCCGGTTGCGTGGCATCTGGCTGGATGTCCAGCGTGTCATAGTAGAGCGTGTCCTTGACCATTGTGCTGAAAAAGGACTACCGGTTGTAGTGTCTGAGAACTAAGATTAGAGAAATAATTTATATTATAAGGTGAACATTTTTAGTTGTTCCATAATTCCTTCACTAGCGAGAGAGAATAAAGGGTCGAGTTGAGCGAACTCCAGTAAGTGACCATTTTCTCCGCGCTGAGCTGTTCCAGGTCGCGCTCCACTCCCGTGAGCCCACGGGAGTACACGTACAGCCCGCCAACCAGCAGCACGCTCAGAACCGCAAGCTTCACAACGGCCTTCAGCAGGCTCACAACGATTCTCACCGCATTGGTGATGAGCCTGTAACTGATGTACGCAAATATAGCCACCCCAAGCACACCTGCAACCCCCGGGTGTGTGGCGAGCAGCAGCTGGGCCCATCCCGTCACCGTCCGCAGCGCAGTGGTCAGGAGTCCCAGTACAATAGTGGCAATGTAGTAGGCGTCCATGCTTATATAAGTGGTTTGTAGAAAGTAGAAAGGTTCAATTGTGCTAAAAAAAGCTTTTACTCATCAACAACATCAGCATAATGTCCACGCCCCAGAAGTCCCAGGTTCTCGGTCTCTACCGCCAGTACATGCGCAGTGCCTCCCGCTTCAACACCTACAACTTCCGTCACTACTTTGTGCGTAGAGCACGCGATGCTTTCAAGGAAGGTGCGAGCCTCACCGGTGCAGAAGCTGCCAAACAGTTTCAAAACGCCAGGGAGCAGTATGCCGTGCTCAAGAGACAGAGCGATATTAGTCAGATGTACACATTCGAAAAGCTAGTTGTTGAGCCGTTGGATTCCCATCACAGAAAGTGAGAAATCAAGAAGCTTCCATAATGAATATAGTGAATGTGAATAGTTATGTTATTTATTGCAGAAATGTACTTGTGAAAATTTGCAATGTTTTAACCATATGAATGGTCTTAAAAACCGCTAGAGTGGTATGATGATCGTAGAATGGGGAATCCGTCAGCGCCCGAGATGACTTCGCCAGACACAATATTTCATACAGTTTCAAAACTCTCTATCGATCTTCTTATTCAGATATGTACATTCAAATTTATAATTCTCCTTCCTCTTCTTCCTCTTATTCCATTTCTTCCTCTTCCTCGTCACCTTTTTGTTTAATATCCCACTGTCCAACAACATCCCATCTCGAACCTTTTGCATTGAAACTAACATACTTAACAAACTTCAAAACAGAAGGATCTCTAACCATTAAAGTGAGTTTATTCCAACTGGCTTGAGTATTTAACAAGACGGAGTCTTCATCACCATTCTTACTGGATTTATAAATTGCAGGATCATCTCCTTCGTCTTCATCATCTGCTCCAGTATCGGTAGTCATACTCAATTCATACCCACCAACATTACCATTTTCCCATCCTTTACTTGGTGTTAATGCCAATGTTGCTTCAAGAACACAGTCCAGCAATGATCCCTCAAGAACGTTAACACTGGTGGCCAGTTTAAAATCGTGGCCTGGTCTGAAACGACGAACTAAAATTTGATCAGAAGTAGGTATCAAATCAGTTAACAAGGTGAGAAATTTTTTGAATGCAACAGATTTGAAAAATTGTGCAATTGAAATTAATTCACGATCGACAGTATCACTGCTTAGTACATCTTCATCATCATTCCTAGGTTTCAGTGTTTGTGATAACAATCCAAAATTGGCACCTTCTTGTGGTCCTTGATGGTTGGTCTTTTTAACTCCATCAACTGTTAAATTATCTTCTGAAGCTCTGCCATCAATGTATAAGTATCTTGATTTGTGTGGAGGTGTGCTTATTTTCCACGGATAAGATACTTCAGTTGCTAGATTTGCCATTTTTACATTCAATTCAACATCTCTAATTTGTTTCCTTAAGAAGTTTGAATATTTCAATTGTAAAAAATCATCTAATTCAATAAAATTAGCATTAATGAAATTTTCCTGTAATTTCTTCAACCTATCTGCATCTAAATATTCCTCATTAATAAATTTACCCAAATATATTTTATCTTCTTCCTCTAATCTTTCAACAATTTCATAATCTTTTATTTCAAACTTATTAAATCCAACTCTAATCTCCTTAGGGAAATCAAACTCTTCCAGCTCTTTACTCTCCAGTGCTTGTAGTGTTGACTTGGCCTCTGTTTCCTCTTGCTCACCTTGAATGAATCCTCTCTCGCCTTTCTGTGGGATATGATACCAACCTTGAATTGACAATCTTTGTTTATCGACTTTGACTTCTTCAACATCATGGAAACTTAAACCTGGTTGAACGGTGAAAAAAGCCATTTGATTGAACTGCGGGACAAGTTTAGCACTTGGGTCAGTATATGGGACATTTGGAATAACGGCAGGAAACAATCTTAATGCACCACCATAGTGTTCTTTCCATGTCTTATCAGGATCTGGCATGTATAAGATAAAACTGACCCTTCTTGAACCAATAACATCATCATGAGTCAACAAGTGGCATCCATTGGTATAAGTGTTAATACTCATATCAGTCTTAACACCGCTAAGTTCACCACAGCCAGTGACGTTAGAAATAAAATCTCTAAACTGTTGAGAATACAATGCCTCTCTAAGTTTAAATAACGATGGTAATCTGCTTAAATCATCCCAGTTTAAGCCAGACATGTTTGCCAGATCACCAGATTGATGAACTTTATAAATATCCGTCTCCTTTAAAGTGAAATGAATCTGTGATTCAACTTCTTTGCGAACATTACGTAGAAGTGTATCGTTGAATAAATCAGTGATGCTCCCCCATTTGTATGGTTCTGAATCTGCAATTTCTTTTGTTAAAGTCGATTGAAATTCTCGAGTGAATATCTTGGATGAGAAACAGGCTGATATTGGCTCCGTTTGGGCTTGCTTCTTACTAGGAGGACCGTCCATTTGTGTGAGTCTTTTGGTATAAAGTTTCCATGTTAAAAAATTGCATGATTTAACATCTATGCGATGACTTCGCGAATTATAGACTCGATATGATCAGATCATTTGAAATGACAAAGGACGAATAAGGTCAAAGTGAAAAGGCTCTTAAACTACAAAAGCCGATTTCAGTTAAAAGATTGTATTAAAGAGAAAGAAAAAACCAGTCACGCAACACGAAAGAGTGATTCCAATCAAACATTAGAAAACCTCATCTATATTTCACTATCTTCAACATCAGAAAGCACTTTACCACCGACATCATCTCTCAAGTTTTCCAAATTTGGTAGTAGGTCATTCAATAACTCGGTACTTGCCTTGTGGTATGCTAATTGAGCAGTGACTAGTTCGACTAATTCGTTCAACACTGTACTTCTTTCGACCACTTGTTTCAGAGTTGCAACTGCATCTTCAGTGGCTGCTGCAAATTCATCTTCTAAAGTCTCCAAAGTGACTCTCAAACTTGCCTCCTTCTCAGGTTTAGCGTTCTTCAAGGATGAACGTGCTGCATCGTAACTCAATCTCTTGTTTTCAACAACTTTTCTGGCTTTATCAGCTCTTGCCAAATCATCTTTCAATTGTTTACGGAATACATCATTGACTTTAAGCTTAATGAGTCTGTCTTGTTGTAATCTAGCTTCACCGATCTTGGATTCAACTTGACCTAATTGAGTTAACCCTTGTGCAACTGAATCAAAAGTATCATCTGTTGAGTTTTGTTGAATCTTCAAGGCAGATAAGTTGGTGGCAGTAGAGATTGCGTAGTTCAATGTCTTTGGTAAAGTTTTTGGATTGGCCTGAGCAATAATTGCTTGAGCTTCACCGGTTGATTTGGCGCCAGCTAATTTCTCAACTTTTGTACTGATGTTCTTAGATAAGTCTAAAACAGATTCTTTTAAATGGTTTGGAGAATCATAACTTTCATTTTCGAAAGTGGAAGTGACGCTCAATAAACTGGAGTACACGGTCTTCAATAATTCGATCTTCTTTTCTAATTCAACATAATCTTGTGGTAATTGAGAGATATCATCAGTTTGACCAAACTTTTCTTGCAACTGTCTGGCAGTACGCTGCGCTAAAGGGGTGAAATCACTGGAGAGCTTCTGTGCACCTTTGAGGCCTTCCTGGAAGCTCTCGGAAACGGTCTTGGAGAAATTGTCAAAGAAAGACATTGCTGATGATAGATTAGTGTTAAAATATTTTTATAAAATTCTTAAAATTTAGTGGTGTTAATACAATCTTCATCCTTCTTTTTCCTTTTGGAAATTTATCTCGAAAAGTCCGTTATAAAATCTTATGTAATCTTTTTAAAAAATGCGGTGCCGGCGCCCGGTAGAATGCGAACGCCGGCACCGGTGAAGTGTGTTTACTTTTGCGATATTACCCCGGTCTGATAGAACATATGATGATGGTTTTGTACTATCCACACTTCTTATATCCCACAGTGAGTCATCAGAGCTAATTTGAACTTTGGATATAAAGAAGGGCCATATCTCCTCGTTGTTACACAAATACATTATTCCTCATTACGAAACTTCAACTTATATTGTGTCAAAAAGATCTTATCTGGGCATAACTCATCTAAACTATTAAGTCAAACATCATATTGAAAGCCAAACTCGAATTGAACAACTGATCGACATGTCTGCATACTCAGAAACCACATTCAACACCAACAACTACGCCTCGTTCCGTCCAACTTATAACAAGGAATTGTTTGATACAATTTTGGCCTATCATAAGGGACAACGCGATCTTGCTGTTGACATTGGTTGTGGATCAGGTCAAGCAACTGTCCCATTGTTAGATTATTTTGATCAAGTTATTGGAACCGATGTCTCGCCAGTCATGGTTGCCACTGCTGAAAAGCAAACTTCTAACTTGGATGGTGAGAAACTGACATTTATTGTGTCTCCTGGTGAAAAGTTATCATTCTTAGAAGACAACAGTGTCGATTTGATAACTGCTGCTGAATGTGTTCATTGGTTGAACCATGATGAGTTCTTCAAAGAGGTTCAACGAGTTTTGAAACCAAATGGAACTTTGGCATTCTGGGCGTATGGTGATCCCGTCATTGACTATAATTTAGAAGCTACTCAGTTCTCAATTGATTTCACTTATGAAGATCCCAAGAAGTTAGGGCCATTCTGGCAACAACCAGGAAGACAATTTCTCAGAGACCTTTTTAAAGACATCAACGCCCCAGCTGGTCCTTTTGTTGATGCTGTGGAATATGAACATAGAGCTGTTGGACATCCTACCGGTTCTACTGACGCTAAAGTCGATTCACCTTTCAAAATTATCAGAGACGCGAACTTGAATTATTATGGAAACTATATTAAAACCTGGAGCTCTTACCATAATTGGAAGAAACAGTTCCCGGAGAAGGAAGACATTGCTGATGTTTACATCAAAGATTTTTATCGAAAATTTGGTTGGAAGAGCGATAGAAAAATTGTTCTTGATTGGATGACTATTTTAAAATTGTCCAGAAGAAAATGATTGGTTTAAAAATGGATGATACCCTCCAATTTATATATGTTTCATTTGACCTATATCTACTGACTTTTGAATCTGATTACGTTTTGAATTGTGATAGCTGGGACTGAAATTCGCAGAGTTCCAAAAGTAGGTTTAAAGCTTTCAAGACATCGCTCTCTCTAAAATTATCTTGAAGCGATTGAGTGTTATGGGGTCCGGGTCTTATAGGGTACGAGTCTTGGGAGCCTCAAAATTCCCATTAGTGGTTGGTAACACTTTTTGATAGGTAGTAGTTCAATAGCAACCACGTCAAAAAACCTGCTGCAGGTTTATCTTCATATTGAAAAGTAGGTGCCCTAGAGTCGTCTGGTACCCTTAAAAGTTATCAGCTTGTGAGTCGTTTCTTTATCAGGGTCTAGACTCCCAGCCCGAAATTCAACTCTTATACAGCTCTTATTGTCGATTTATTTATATCTCGCATTTTCGATTAGTGATTTGGTAGAATAAATTTCAACACCAGCGAAATTCGCCAATTTACGAAATAGCACTGACACCATCATCATGAAGGCCACGCTGACACTTACACTTACGGTGCTAGTCTTTCATCTCAATCTCATTAAGGGACGTGTAATTGGAATTGCACCAAAAGATGATGACTTATACAAACCAGACACGAACAATAAATGGCGATGCCTGAACCATCCTGGGATTGAGCTTGATTTCTCCCAGATTAACGATGACTACTGTGACTGTCCAGACGGTAGCGACGAGCCAGGAACTGCAGCATGTGGTAACGGTCAGTTTTATTGCGAGAACAAAGGTCACATTCCTCAGTTGATCAAGTCATATTTGGTCAACGATGGTCGATGCGACTATGAGTTATGTTGTGATGGATCAGACGAATGGAACACCCCAATTGAATGTCCCAACAGATGTGAAGAAATAAACAAAACTTTCAAGGAGGAACTAGAAAAGAGAGAAAGAATCCATAAAATCGGTTCTGCTAAAGCTAAGATCATTTTAAACGAAGCCAAATCGTTACGGGATGGATTGGAAAAGAAGTTGGAGGTAGAGAAGGCACTTTTAGAGTCAGCTCAACAAGAACTAGATGCATTCCATGCTAGAGCGAAGGTTTTCGGTAAATCTAATGACATAAAACTGAAGTTGGAAGATGAACTGAAACATGAACTAGTTACTTTGAAAGAAATCATAAACACAGGACAAGACGAAATCATTTATAATCTAAATGCTGTTGCTCAACTCAAAGCTATTGCACAGAAGCTTCTAGATACTTTTAATCCAAATCTTAATGACAATGCTGTCAAAACATCAGTGGAAGATTATCAACAGCACTTGGAGAAACATTATGACCAGTACAATGAGCACACAGATTATGAAAAAGACCTATCCAGGATAACTTCTGAACTAGACAATAGAGACTATCATATTTTAGTTTCTAGGCTTGGGGGAATTTCAAATTCGTATAGTGTTGCACTGATCTCAAACAGCTATATCTTGGACAGATTGGCAGAGCTGGAGAAGATACTACAATACCTCATTGACAACTACAACCCAAACTTTAACGACCCTAATGTTAAGGAAGCAGTTCAAATATATCAGGACTACATATCTAATAAGAAGCACCCGCTGTCGTTGAAACCGATTGATCAACAAACAAGTAAGATCAATGGTTTGTTACAAGAATTGGGACAAATAATGCATACCAGAGTTGAGGTTGTGGAGAATAAGGTTCCATTGTTGGAACGCTTGAATATTAAATTCGGAGAACTTCTTAATGAATTTTTAGCCACTCCTGCTAAACCTAAGAAGATACAAGACTCAAAAGGACAGCCAGAAGCAGTTCAAGTGGCACCAGAACTAGAATCCAAAAAAGCAGAGAAAGAGAAGGAAATTCAAAAGCTAGAAAACAATCTTTTACGTGACCTCGGTCCAAGTGATGTACTTAGAGCGCTTGAAGGTGTGTCTATCAGTAATAAGATCGGGGAATATGACTATGAGTTGAGTTTTGTTGGAGAAATCAAACAGAAAGGTCATGGACACACGAGTATTGGAAAATTCTCCCGCTATGAATTGGTAGATATAGATGCTAAATCACAGCAATTTGTTCTCTACTACAGCGATGGTCAGCGCTGTTGGAATGGACCAAGGAGAAGTGCCGTTGCATTCATTGAGTGCGGTGAAACGAATGAGCTTGTGTCCGTTAGTGAACCGGAGAAGTGCGAGTACCATTTTAAGGTTTTCTCTCCTATTGGTTGCAAGTCTTAGCCGCTATAACACTGGATGTAAACATATCGAAATGTAAACAAAGGCATAAATTTGGGAGTTAATTAGTCAATCTTTGGGCGCTACACCTGTTCAACAGAGCGGTTGAAAAATTGTTTAGTTTACCATTTTTGCACTGTACTCTTTGCTTAGTTCAAATTATCGTTGTGCTGATTATATCTATCAGCGCTTTTATTTGAATACTGTAACCAACAGGGCGGCTAAGAAACTTAAATTTTTTAGCAGAATTGTATAAATAGACCTAAATATCCCTCTTTTGTTTCAAATTCTCTTCTATTCCACTATACTTAAGTCCACTAGGCTTTCTACTACTTTGCTAATTCACTACTCCACTACTTCACTACTTCACTACTCTACTACTTTGGCACTTGCTTCAACTTTAGTTACTTTTTTTTGCTTGATTCTTACGGGAATGTGGCCGAGCGGTAAAGGCGTCAGCTTCAGGTGACCTATGTGGATTTCCGTTGCTTATCAACTGTGATAAATGGTCTTCTACTCACTGAACACGCTGATCTCTGTTTACAGGGATGCGAGTTCGACTCTCGCCGTTTCCATGAAAGTTCAATCCTAACACTACTTTTGTTCTATTTATTCATTACACATTGAAGTTATTGTGGTTTGGCCTTTGGGCCCCAATTCTTCGTTGGGTTTTCTTGGAATCTTGTAATTTTTAGCTTTCTCATCTTTTCAATCTTTCTACTTAGTTGATTTGGTTCAAAGGACACTTCGATAGGCTTGAAGTTCTTGTTTGTTTGTATTTTGTAACCAGCCGTGTTTTCTCCCAGTTTACTGACATCATTTGGTGATTTTTGTTTGACATATTCCATGAAGACGGTCCAGATGGTATCCCAATCGGCGTTGGTCTTGATTGCACTTGGGCCACAGTGCGTTAAAGAGGCATCATACCCGAGGTTTCCCAGACCAGCAGTGATGACTTTGGTGGAAGGTGCCTGACATTTCAAAACTGAAGATAGTCTTTGAGGACTAATATAAAACTGAGAGTCCAATTCATTCAGAGCAAGTGTCAACATACCTTCAATTCTCTTTCTTGTCTTGTATGTTTCATCATCCAGTTCATTCTTGTTCAATTCTAGAATCTTTTGGACGAACCCTTTATTATGCAATGGTCCATTGTACATTGGCCCAACAACGTGTTGAACAAACCCGCAATATTTACAATTGGCAGTGTCAGCAGTTCCTTGAGCTAAACCATACTTTAAAGTTCCGTTCTCCCTAGCTGAGACTTTACCCAATGGTTGTTCTTGAAGAGAACCACAGCCGGAGCAAGCGTAATGGATTGATGTTTTTGAAGCTAATTTCTTGACTTCAATGGGAGACGTTTTGACTTTGATGAACAGCCTAACATAAAAGTCGATAGATAAGGACAGCAATGGCTCGATGCTTTTTTTATGTTTAGCAGCACTTGCTTGGATCATATTCAAGACCAATCTCAAGGCACCTTCATGACAAGCTTCATGGTTAGCTAATGGAGTACCACCATATAAAGCGAAAGCCTTTTCAGTGTATCCACCACCAGCAAGAACAGCAAGATCGGTACACGTCACAAGTAGTAAACCATCGTTACTAACACTTTGAATGGCAGCATCAATGAAAGGAGCTGCTGTTCCATATGGGTCTAAATCAATAACGTTGAACGATCTACTCTCTGCTTTGGACTGGTACATGAATGCATTGGCATCACCTCTGTTGGCTTGCAACAAGTCATTCACGCCATTATATCCACTGTTTCTTTCAATGGATTTGACAGCTTCTTCCAAGAAATCATTGGCAATGACTTTCTTTATATGAGGAATCTCTTTCGCATAACGAATAGCACGAAGTCCAGTCGCACTTAAAGCTTCAAGAATGGTAATATAAGGTTTAACCTCTACTTCTTTAGGTTCTTCTTCGTCGTGTCTTCTCTTCTTGTTAATGCTGGAAGTCCCGTAAAGGTCACTCCATGCCCTGATTGCAGCGACACTAAGATCTCTGTTAAACTGTTGGATCGGGTTATAAAAAACATCCTCCTTTTTAGGAAAAAGAATCTTGGCTTGACCTTCCTGTATGATATTGAATTCTGATGCAACGTTTTGACTCATTCTTCTTACAACTCTCCTAAATGCCATGCAAATTTAAACTGTTTGTTCAGCAGCTCATTACTAAAAAAGATTTTTTTCAACAAGTCACCATCGCTTCCCAACCATACCAAAATCATATTAACGAACGCACGAGCTTGTTTTCACTACTTCTTGTGCTTTCTGTTCATCATATATAGCCAGGATGGAAGCGACCGATGACGTCCTTGGGACAGTTTTGCCACTTCCTGCCGATACAGAGCTTGAAACGGATTCGGTCTTCGGCACGCCTGACCTGAATGGTGAAGAATTCGATCCAATGGACCCAGAAACACCCTTTGACATTGACGAATACGATTACGAGAGTGAGGATGATGATGATGAACTTCTGGATTCAGAGCTGAAGCTAATTAATGCACAACTCCAGTGGGAAGAATCTCTTGATCAAGTTAATAAATTGGTGAGTTGGGTAATATTTCCCTTGATAGGGAAAGTTCTGGGAAGAAGAATGGCTGGTGTGATATGGAGAAGAATTTGGGACTACTTTGGGTGAATTCTATTCAGATATTCAAAAACTTCGTATGTCTCAAGTTAGTAGCGATCATCACTCCAGGATGGCATTTTCCTCTTCACCAAAACTAGAATTCTTGATCGTCAAAATTACATATATCATTGTCAAAATAAGCTCACATTGCTATAATCAGAAAGTCCATAAGATTTCTTTCACTTAACGAAGTGATTTCAGCTAATCAGAATGTTTTGATATACTTTAGCCGTGAAGGTACCTTAACAAATTTAGTAGATCTTATAATACAAAGTTTCATCATTCATTACTTCACTGAGTAACTTACATTGAACAACAAAAATCCCCTAATAATTACCTTTCGCATTGGAAATATTATTAGCGCCATTCTTCAGTTTTAAGTACTTATGTATATTATAATTAGGATCAATAAATTATATGGCCGATTGTAATATATCAGCCAATTATATAATTAACGCCGTTCATCATAATTAATATTATTTAATGATTAATATATTCGGTGCTGGGTGAGAACAGCTAGATGTACGTCTACTGCAAGACGTTGATTTGAAGTCGAATAATCATAAGTGAATCTAATTATCTATATTATTTCATGCGTTGAAATGAATGTTGATGGCCTATCGTTGTTGTGGAAGATTTACAGAGAGCCTTCCGCAAGCCTGGTTCATAAAAAAATCTTGTTTCATAAGAACAAGTACACCATAGCAGCTAAACCTCATTTGATGTAATCACATCTATCCCTGGTACATCTTATTACTCCAATTTGTATCTAATGCCAGGAAGTTCCATATCAAAGCAAGCAAAAGCCTAAGCACCATCCCGGGATCACCTTTATTGTGCAGCCACAACCTCTACAGCACTTGTATCACAAGAGTATAAAGAACAATTGCCATTAAACGGTCCCTCAATGAACATTTCGATCCAATGAAATGGTAAAAAATGACAACATTTTAGTTTTCAGAAGCTTCTTTTTGTTTGAATATTACGATGCTGATTCAGAATTCTGGCTCCACAATAATAACATAGGTATATGGTTTACTTAACAAAGCATATGTGATATATGGCTCTCATCTTGCCAAGGTAATAAGAACCGCTGTTAAGAAAACTCAGAAAGGAGAAAAGCAAAGGAAGTACAAAAAAACAGGAAATTGGATAGTTGCAGTGACCATAGCGGCCGCCGGCCACGTCATTACTAGCTGAGTTCGAACCATTAAGCTTCAAATTTCAACAGCTGATGTTATTTCCCCTTCAGGCAACTAAGGGTGTTAACTCTAAATTCTTTTTGAAACGAAACAGCAAAACACTATGCATTAAATCCGGAAATTACCCCTGGACAACGAAGATCTCAGGAAGAATAAATTCGTATAATGAAATTAGCGCACCTGAAACATAGTTGAATTGAAAATGTTGGATTGCCTGGTATTTCTCTTTGTCCAGTGGCCACTAAGTTACCTAAGATTAAATTCTACTCTATTACCTCAGATCTTGTTTCCCCGCTGATAAGTCCTAGATTTGGTCACAAACTACAGTTGCAGAATTTTTGAGCCTGGCTTCGCTTATGAAACATCGTCAACAGTTTGACAGACTATATTGACGCAGCCTATCGTAAATGTAGAGCCGCTATTATTGGCCAAGCATTTCTTTTTGTTGAATCCTTCATAATATGAGATCTGAAAATTTTGTCTGAGTTTATTGGATGAGCTGCTGCTTTTTTCTCGACAAATGCTGCGATGACCAGGGTGATATAGAGAGACTCTAGATTCTATAATGGTTGAACTTGAATCTTTTTCTGATATTGCTACCTGGTACTGCAATGTATCATCTCAACTCCCCAGATTTTAGAAAATTCAGCCGCATGTAGACTCTAGAGGATGGAGAAATGGGCAAAAACAAGTAGAAAAGATTTTCCGTCGGGACAACTTCCATGTTCCCAACCAGCTGAGTCTTGACCCTTTCTTATTCTACCAATTTAGAGACCCCCGAAGGTGCTAGGTTGGTGAGTCCTCAGTCGTGCCACTGGGGGAAGAAATTCCTGAATCTTTAGCGCACCTAATGACTTGTGTCATATCCGGAGTTCACAGACTACTGCAAAAAAAAATCCCTGACCCGTTGTCACCCGAGGCTGTCTTTCTTTCCCATAAAGAAAATGATTTTGAGTTTTCTACGATAATGAAGCGTTGCTGGTTTTTTTAAGCGTTGCTGGTTTAACTCCGCAAGGCAAAAAAGTAGCATTTCTGTTGGAACTTGGACCTGGCTAGTAGCTTATAGATACCTAAGCACTGGCCTAAAGGCTGAAACTGGTATGGCTAAATAAAGCTAAGGCGGGGCTTTTACTTTAAAGTATCAACTCTTAATATCGGCTGTTATTGCCCAATGTAGAAAGTCTGTGTATATTATTAGGACCATAAGGTCGTATAATGAAAAGGTTACTACGTACGAATTAAACAGCATGGCTCTGAAATGTGCATCATCCTATATGACGCTTTTGACTTTCTATATTTGACCCTGAAACTTGTTGGTCAACCAAAGTTCTCACTCATAACTCGTGAGCTTCCCTCTATGACGACCAGATGAACTCCCGCATTTTTACAAGTCACTGTCATTCAAATCAAACTGAGCAGTGAGGAGGCGATTTAACTAGAAGCGGTTAGGTAGCCTAGTTGCCGAAAAAGAGATTCTAAGTTTTAGCTGTTGAATCGTCCAACATATCTACATCAGGAAGATTAAGCCGGCTGCTGGCCACCACAGATGAGTAATGACCAACACTCTTCAGTTTTCTTAGAAAGTAAAATTTTGGGGTAACGGAATCGATTCATGCATGACTAAACCGAGTCACAATTCGTCGAGATTCGGGAATCAGGACTCATGACTCGAGACTCGGGAGTCCAAATTCAAAGATCGCACCTGTAAACCATAGGCACCTAACCATCAGAGAAATTTCTTCCCGCAAACCAGCTTCGCCATTAAGTAAAGTCACACCACAGGGCACTCACTGGCAGTTTGTATTATTTTGACTTCTTTGAAATGCCAACCCCAGTTTCGCCTCCACTTTTCCGGAGTTAATTGTCTTTTTAGGACTTGACCCATTTCTAGGGAATATGCACCCCAGATCCAGTCCCCGAGAAATATTCCACCCCATTATTTCGATCGAGTCCTGACTCAGAACAAGTTTGAGGTCAGGTCTGGGCCACGTAAACAAACCCCATATTTTGTCCGTGTCACCCATACATGATTCATGATCTTGCAGCTAAAAATATTATATGCAAAAATTACTATTTAAACCCTCTCATTCCCTCATCTTAAACAACTCTCACAATCCATAAACAAATACAGAAAAAGAAAAAACAACTATACAATAACACAAAAATGGTTGGTTTCATCGCTGATGAGGTCAGAGCTGGACCTTTCAATAGATCCAAAAAGAATCGTGCTGCAGCCATTGCAAAAGAACATGATTTAGAAGAAGCCCAACAGACTGAAAACTTGAACAACTTTTTACCTGACCACGGTAAGCCATGGTACAAAGTTCCAAGTTTATTGAAACTTAATAGTTTCGTCTTGATCATCTCTCTTACTTCCACAAACAGTGGTTTTGATGGCTCTCTTTTGAATGGTTTCCAAGCTTTGCCAAGTTGGAATGCTGCTATGGGTTATCCAACTGGTGCTGTTTTAGGTGCAATTGCCAACGGTGTCACGTTAGGGTTCCTTTTAAGTACTTTTGGTTTCAGTTCATTCGTTGCTGATAAAATTGGTAGAAGACATTCTATCACTCTTGGAAACACTATTATGATCGTTGGTACTATCATTCAATCATGTGCTGGTGTTTGGGCAAATGTTGAGGAAGAAACTGCCGACCCTGATATGAGGGCTTATGGAATGTTCTTAGTCGCTAGATTGATTATTGGTTTTGGTAACGGTGTTTCAAGTATTTCCGCTCCTCCTTTGATTGCTGAATTATCATATCCAACTCATAGAATTGCAACCACTGCTTTCTACAATTGTAACTGGTACTTAGGTGCTGTTGTCTCTGCTTGGGTTACCTTTGGTACCAGAACTATTGATAGTAACTGGGCTTGGAGAATTCCTACCATCCTTCAAGGTCTTTTCCCAATCCTCCAAGTGCTCTTGATGTACATTGTTCCTGAGTCTCCAAGATACTTGATTTCTAAAGGAAGAAATGCTGAAGCTAGAGAAGTCTTCTTGAAATACCATGGTGCTGGAAGTGAAGAGCTTGGTGGTGCTCTTGTCGATTTTGAAATGTCTGAAGTTGAACTTGCGATTGAACAAGAAAAATTCTCCAACAACTTCAGTTACGCATCTCTATTCAAAACTCCAGGTAACCGTTTGAGAATGTACATTGCTTTTATCGTTGGTGTTTGCATGCAATTATCTGGTAACGGTTTGGTCTCTTACTACTTAAGTAAGGTTTTGTCTTCTATTGGTATCACTTCAACTTCCGAACAATTAGTCTTCAATGGTGGTTTAATGATTTACAACTTTGGTGTTTCCCTGATAATCAACTTGTTTGCATTCCAATACTTCAGAAGAAGAACTGCATTCTTGATGTCCATTAGCTCAATGTTAGTCACGTTCGTTATTTGGACTATCTTATCAGCTATCAATCAACAAACGAACTTCGAAAATAAAGCTCTAGGTAAGGGTGTTATGGCCATGATATTCTTATACTACTTATCTTACAACTTTGGTTTGAACGGTTTGCCAGTATTATATTTGACTGAAATCTTGCCATTCACCATCAGAGCCAAGGGTTTAAACTTCTGTTATCTTGTTCAGATGGCAGCTGCCGTTTACAACGGGTTCGTGAATCCAATTGCAATGGACGCTATCGAATGGAAATACTACATTGTCTACTGCTGTATTTTGGCCGTTGAGTTAGTTCTTGTCTATTTGTCATTTGTTGAAACCTCAGGTAGAACCCTGGAAGAAGTTGCTGAAGTGTTTGGTGAGAGCATTTCTGATTACGACATTACTAGATTGAAGAGTAAAGGTTCTGTTGAACATGTCGAAAACGATGACTCCAGCTCTTCAGGTCCAAAACACGAAGAAAAATTATTTGAATAGTTTGATCTTTTGCTATTTTGCTCTCATAAACTATAGATTAGTTTTGGTTTTAAAATTTACGTTAATTTATTTTACGAGTTTACTTTTATGAATTTGTTTTGTAGAGTCACAGCTTATCTGTCTAGTATCGTTGCTAATTTAAGCAGGATTTCGCTGTGTTTGGTGTAATAAGGAATCCTCCTTATAAATTGGAATTGATATGTATCATTTCATCTCCATTTGCTGGTCTGCAGGAGGTAAAAATATCTGAATATCCTCATTCAAATACAAAACAGTGATATAGGAGCCACCTTGTCGTTTGATTGTTCTTTTCCATCTGCAAAACAATGATAAATAAATTAGATGCAGTTTTTTTCGGTTAAACTGGTTAAATAAACTATAAAGCGGAGCAATTTCAACGACGGGTGACTTCATCTCAAAATTTTTAAATTTTTATTTTTCTTCGTTCTGATTCCTTTTAGTGTCAAATTTAAGTAGTTTAATTTGTACAGAGAAAGATGCCTAGAAAGAAGTCAGCCTCCAAAAAGGCCGCTGAAGCACAGACGAAAGATGAGCAATTGGCTATTTCTGAAGATTCAGTAAAAAAATTAGTCGATGAAGAGTTTGAATCTGAATCTGAAAGTTCAAGTGAAGAAGAAGACGATTTCGGTGATTTATTGACTGAAGATGTTGAAGAGGGATTCAACAAAGTCTTAGAAGCCATTAAGAGCAATGATGAGACATTGAAGGATCCAAATGTTAGATTTTTTGGAAACCCAGAAGAAGCCAAGGTCAAAACTAAGCCGGAAGGATCCAAGGAAAAACCCTTATATTTGAAAGATTACCACAGAAAGAATCTTTTGGAAGGAAACTTTGGAGCTGAAGATGATGGCGAGATAGCTGATGAAAATACTCCGAAAACTTATGCTCAAGAAAGGGAAGAAGAACGTAATGAATTATTATCAGAGATCAACAATGCGTTCAATGGTAATGAAGATGAGGATGACGAGGAGGATGATGGATTCTTGAAAAAGAAAATCACAGAGGAAGAAGATGGTGATAATAATTTTGTTTCATCCAGTACTTTACCTGACGCTAACGAAGATGGTGAGAAATTTTTGATGGAATTTGCCAAACAAAATGCATGGATCTCTAAAGAAGGTGACAAAATCATCAATCTAGACAGAAGAGGTGAAGATGACGATTCATTTGACGAAGCCGCAGAGAAATTTGAAAGTGCGTATAACTTTAGATATGAAGATCCTAATGCTGCTGAAATCGTGAGCTACGCTCGTAATCAGGCAACCGTTAGAAGGGATGAGTTGAGCGGTCGTAGAAAAAAGAGGGAAGAGCAAAGACAAGAACATCAAAAAGCCGTACAAGAGAAAGAAAAAGCCTTCAAGAAGAAGAAGACCGAAAAAGTCAACAAGTTGGCTGATATTTTAGAACAAGTGAAAAAAGAATACGGTGCTGAGATTAACGAAGCTACAGTGGCTAAATTAAGTGCCAGTTTATTAGATAAAGATTTCGATGATTCCCAGTGGGATATATTATTGGCGGAGATATTTAATGATGACTTTTATAATGAGGATGGTGGAAAGCCAAAATGGGATGAAGATGATGAAATTATGAAAGATTTTAACAATGGCAAAGGTGAAGAAGAGGAGGAAAAAGAAGATGAAGTTGAGGGTGAATCTGAACAACCACCAAAGAAGAAATCTAAGAAAGATAAACTAAAAGAAAAGAAAGATAAAGTGAAAGATAAGAAGAGCATTAAACAATTAGCAGAACAAGCTGTCGAAGCAAATAAATTGAAGATCATTGATGAAGTTGAAGAGGAACGTGGTAGATCAAAATCCAAATCAGATTCAACATTTAAATATCGTGAAGTTTCACCAGAAAGTTTTGGTCTAACTACGAGAGAAATATTCATGGCTAATGATAATGATTTGAATGAATTTGTTGGTCTGAAGAAACTGGCCACTTACAGAACAAAAGAACAAAGACTCAAAGATAGAAGAAAATTAGCCAAAAAGCAAAACTTGAGAGAATGGAGAAAGAAGGTGTTTAAGAATCCAGAAGGTCCAGAAGGTGATTCAGATGAAATCAAAATTCCTGTTAACAAGAAAGGCAAGGCGAAATCCAAAAACAAGCCATCGACAAGTCATGATCAAACGATATGATTGGCTCTGACAATATTATAATATAATTGCATGATTTTAATTATGTACTAATAAACCGGCATCAATATATACCAGTTATTTCGCTCGGCGGGCCTCGCTCTTGCAAAACATTGTAATTGACTTTATATTCTATATCACTGCTTGTAAAAGAAATGTACATTCACATTACCATTTCTACAAAATCCCAAGACATTGATGCGACATTAATGATTAAACCAACCCCATATCTAAATATTAAATAAGCGTTGAATGTATTGATTGCACCTTTAACATTGTCAAATACCTGGTTAAAAACGATTTTCTGATAACAGTAGTATTATTCAACGTTTGTTCCTTTCGAAACTCTCTCACACAAATTTCAGTACCTTTTTCAAATATTCTTAATTTTGATAAAGCAACTGATAGTATGTTTAGATATTTCAAATGATTCCAAGTCGTCATTTCATCACAGACTTTTGACACTATGACCCGATTTCCCACCTCCGACTTCCGACTCAACATTGCATAAAAACAAACTGTGTGCTCAAAAGACTGGTCGCATATTAGCGGGAAATGATTTTGAACAGATTCTGTGGAGAAATTTTTGATAAATAATTAGGTCTTATAATTTATTGAGCTGGAAAGGGGACTTAGGGCTTATACGCGACAACTTGTGTCGACGGTTGAAAAAATATATATTAATATATATTATTAGGGACGTTGGTATAATATAAATATAGGGTTGGCCGTAGTAATTAGAGTTGGTAATACATATATGGGGACGTCTTTGGTATAATTAATAATATTATTAATTAAATGTACAAATATTTAATATTATAATATTAGTAAAATTAGAATTTATAAATTAATAGAGTACAGACACATATATATTATTGCATATTCGACCTTTTCATTATCATGATGAAAACTCTAATATATTAACGTGAAACATTTATAATAAAAAACGGTGGCAAGAATTAAATTACAATAAATAAATCTCGAATAATGGGACAACAAAACAAAATTACTTTTTTCTTAACATTTTGATCATTCATAGCGACCGAAGCGACTTCCCAAACTCAACATGGATCTGTTTTCCCTGTTTCTGATTTCATTTTGACGTTGCTGTCTTCTTCTGCCCCAGTTCAGGACGGACCGGCTAGCGCTGAAATTCTCCTCAGCTGCCAATCTTGAATTTCTAGTCAACCACCAGTTAGCACCAATTGAAAATGTCAAAACTAAGAAAACGATAAAACCAAAGATACCAAAAAATGGGCCCAATCCTGTTTGGTGCTCACCTGGAACTTCCACATTCATACCAAACATACCAGTGATTAAATTCAGTGGAACTAAAATTGTACCAATCAATGTAACTTTTGACAACATTTCAGTGACTTTGTTATTAGCGTAAAAGGATTCCACTTGTAATTGGGCCAAGTAATTAGAATGGGAACGGGAAAAAATTTTCTCATAGGAGGACAAACTTTGATACATAGTGACAACGTGATCCTGAATATCACCCAAGTACAAAGCAATATCACCTCTTGGTTGAGCTTGTTGGACAGGAATGTGGGTTGAACTTTGACTGGTTGTGAAATTTGCGGTCTTGTTCAGTGGTGGATTAGAAATACTTTGCTGGTATGCTAAATTGCCCAAATTGCCCAAATTGACAGAAGACATAACAGGTACGACAACTTCATCTTGACAACGTTTGGCAAACATTTTGATGACATCGGCTTTCCCTGCAAGTAGTCTCATCAATGTCATGACTTTTCTTCGAGATTGACCAATTCTTTGCAACATGTGGGATAGATCCATTTCTCTAGTTAAAAACACTTGGTCTTCAATAGCATCAGCTTCGTATTCAATAGCATGAATGACTGGAGCAAAGCTATCTGTAATGTCATCAATGATGGCATAACAAATCCAATCAGGTGAGACGTCAACGTAGTCACGCAGTTGTCTAACCCGTCTTCTAACGTTGATGGCATGGAAGATAGGATTGAAATGGAAAGTCAAGACACCATTTTTGAAAACAACAATGTAAATGTTGATTGGTTCCAAAAATTCTTCAGACTCATGATCGGGTTCAAAAGTATGAAAACAGACAAAATAATAGCTTTTGAATAACTCGACTTTTTCCCGAGGTTCTTGCATTCTAATATCTTCTGCTGTCAAAGGATGAATTCCAAAGGCTTTGGCCAAGACTTTCATTTCTGCATCTGTTGGACAACTGCAATCTAACCACCATGTGGCTTCACCTTTGTTGAAGAAGTCTTGAACAGATTGACCAGGCTTGATCAACGATTGAATATCTGGGGCATGAACAGTTTCTTCAGATTCTGATGAAAAGAAGCTGTAACGATCAGGTGCTATCGCTTGACCTTCAATTTTATTGACACCGAAAGAGACACCAGGTGTTGCTGTTGTTTCACCTTGATTAGACTTTGGTGTATATTTCAAACCAGCAGAGCTAAGTTCTGAGCTTGAGTTCAAAAATTCACGCTCTTTGCTATATTTCATGTCTTCCATGCGTGCCTCCTCGATATATTCCTCAATTTCATCAAAATCAATACCGTTAATTTTAACATGCTCTGGAAGCATTGGGAAACAAACATCTTCTTCTGTTTCTTGAGAATCCCTTGAGCCGTGAGAATCAACGTCAGAGTCAACTGAGGTGCGGGTTCTGCGACGACGTAAAAATTCCGCCATCTCAGTATCAACGTTTGGATTTAAAGAGGCTCGTGAAGTTGATTTTTGCAATGGGTAAATTACAGGGGTGGTGGTTGCAGAGCTCTTATCATTTTTGCCTTTGTTGAAGTCACCAACATCTGATCTTGAACGTACCCTTCTTGTGTTTTCTTTGATGCTTGATGAGCGGGAAATGGAATCTGGTACTAATCTTGGAGATTTAATCTTGTTGCCTCTTGAAGTAGAGACAGCATTAACATGTTCAGTTTCATTGTTTAAATTGCTCGTCTTTTCAATAGTAGCAGCAGCCGCATGACTGAGAGCAGCAGGTGGCAATGGAGCAAAAGAGCCGCGACGGATAGGAAGTGAATCCTGGTTACGATGGTCCAAGAGACCGGTCGTCTTCATCGTTTCGTGTGAGTGAGCGCGTGACAGTCCTTGGTGATCATGGTGATCGTGGTTGCTTTCTTGGTCAGACATTGCTTAACTGTGTTTCTTGGGGTGATCTTCTTGCTTGTATTACGACAATAACCAGGTCAGCGACAAGATTATATCATAGGGGGAGGTAATGAAGAGCTGAGAGCTTAGAGAGCCAGTACTTTGTTGTTTGTATTGACTGTAATGGTGATAATCGGTGCAGTTGGGTAATTTTGCCGTTCAACTGGAGAAAAATGGGCCTTGATTAGCAGAGATGCAGCCAGGAGAGGAAGTCTTCATTAAGGGGGAAACAACGCGAGAATCCTTGTGACTGGTGAAGTTTTGGTGCTAAGAGAAGAAGTTTCACATTATAAAATGGGCCAAAATTTCTCTCTCTCTTGAGAAAAAATTTGTTTCGCGAATTGCAACGTGCCAAGGGCCAAGGGCCAAGGGCCAAAAAAAGAAAATTAAATTTCTCTCTGAGGAAAAAAATGAGCTGCGTCTTTGTTTACGAAACTGACACAAAGAACATGTCCGGATGGAGAAGCCAGGGGTTGACGCTCATTTTCAAACGATTCAGACACCACTATCCACACCAGAAGGGCAAGTTTACCTTAAGCAAGAACTGGCACCTTGCTCTCGGGCTGGCTCTCGGTGGAGGTGTGGGGTTCTACTACGGGTACTTTAGGTTCGAGTCTCCTGGGTGGAAGTTCCCAGTGAGCTCTACTACAAAGCTGAGTGATCTGAAAAAACCTCAGTATGCGAGTCATGATGACACACATGCTGGATTTCGAAACATTAAGAGGTTTTTGGGCTCTGCATCGAAATATACACAGATCCCTGAAGAGTTAGATCAATACTCCACAAATGATTATAGCACTCATTTCCCAGGGAAGGATCAAAAACCTAGATTAGTGGTATTCCCAGAATCTACAGAAGAGGTGTCTGGAATATTGAAAATTGCACACGAGTACTCCATACCTGTTGTTCCCCAGTCAGGTGGCACATCAATTGAAGGAAACTTCATATCAACAAGAAGTGGGATTGTTTTATCATTGGCTCATATGGATTCGATATTACAATTTAACAAAGAAGATCTTGATGTGGTTGTCCAACCAGGTGTTGGATGGCAAGATTTGAACGAATTCCTTTCTTCTCATGGGTTTATGATTGGTCCTGATCCTGGTCCTGGGGCCCAGATTGCTGGGATGTGTGCCACTTCATGTTCAGGTACTAATGCTGCAAGATATGGAACAATGAAAGACAACGTTGTAAATTTAACCGTTGTGTTGGCTGATGGTACAATTGTTAAAACAAAAAAGCGTCCTAGAAAATCAAGTGCTGGTTATAACTTGACCAACTTATTTATTGGAAGTGAAGGAACCCTCGGAGTAATCACCGAAGTGACGGTCAAACTTCATTTAAAACCAAAATTTGAAAGAGTGAGCGTTGTAAGTTTTCCGAGCATCGTAGATGCCACAAATATGGTTACCAGCTTGATCCAAAATGGTGTCCAGGTTAATGCAGTTGAATTGTTGGATGAAAACATGATCAATGTCATTAATTTGTCTGGACAATGTAAAAGGCAATGGTTGAAAACACCAACTTTATTCATGAAGATTGGGAACAATGATGAAAACATTTTAAAGAACACAATTGAAAAGGTTGAAACTATCAGTGCTTTGAACAATTCAATAAGTTTCCAATACGCTAAAGACTCTAATGAAAGTGAAGAATTATGGCAAGCTAGAAAAATTGGATTTTGGTCAACAATAGAATATGGTAAATCCAACATATCACCGGACGTTAAAGTATGGACAACTGATGTTGCTGTACCAATTTCCAAATTATCATCTGTGATTGAAGAAACCATCGCAGAAGTTGAAAAATCAGGAGTTTTCAGCACAGTGCTGGGTCATGTTGGTGATGGTAATTTCCATGCAATTTTAATTTATACACCAGAGCAATACGAAGCTGTTAAAATGCTTAGTGAGAAAATGGTGAAACGTGCACTTGAAAACGAAGGGACATGTACTGGAGAGCATGGTGTTGGAATTGGTAAGAGAAATTATTTGCAAGATGAATTGGGTGAAGATGCAATTGACTTGATGAGAAAAATCAAGTTGTCACTTGATCCAAAGAAAATATTGAACCCAGATAAGATTTTTAAGATCGATCCTCTTGATAATCATTCAACTTAATCTTCAAGCATATAAAACTACATTATGAATATAAAATGCTTTAATTAATTTCGTAATTAACACCCCTGATATTTTTATTTAATACATAATCTTTTTTGTTTATCTTTGATCAAAAATTAGTTCTTAAATTTATTCGTCATCTTCCAAAGTTTGAGCAGCAATACGATCCAAATCTCTTTGACCGTTGTCAGAGATTCTTCTACCACCTTTTGGAGAGATTTCAAGGACACCAATTTTTTCTAAAGCTTGCAAGACTCTTCTGTTGACGGAACCGGAGGCATCAGCGTGTTTAGCTGGTCTACCACCTCTGTTGATGGCACCACCATATAATTTGTTTAATTTACCAACACCAACTTGCTTTCTCAAGTAGACGTGACGAGCAGCAGAAGCAGCTCTCTTGTAGAACCAAGTTTCAGATTCTTGTGGTGGTAATTCGTTACCAGCAGAAGTTTTGACCAAGTCAACGTAACCTGGAACTTCTAATTTACCTTGACGTTGCAAGAATTGTGCGTAAGCGTTGATGAAAGCTTGAGCTGGGACGTCTCTGTTTGAATGAATGTTAGTAAATAAGTCTTTATAAGAAGGGATCTTATTGTGATAGGGGCTTGAAGGGTATCTAAGTACTCAAGCCAGAAGATAAGACTCGAATCTGTCATTTGCTTGATGCTTTATTAAAATAATTGGCGAGTTTAATCAACTTGTGTCTTGTTGAGATTGTTTTATTGAATTTGATGAGCATCACTTTAGGGCGTGAAACTTGATTCTGAAAGTGGTGACTCACTAGCCATCGCAGTTTGGAAGCTTTGAACGGCGATTTTATTTTGCATGTAGTTTATTCCTCTTGAACGAGTACTTTCCAGGCTTGTTTCTGATGATTATTGTTGATAAAAAATTTGAACAGATCATTGGTGGTCCAACTCTTGCAATAGTCTTTCTTTATGGTTCCTTTTCTCAGATACTCTTGGGTCCCTACCATTTTTATTGATTCGTCGACACGTACTTAACTGAAACACCGGTCATTTTGGAGATTGTTGTTGTTATTCTAGTTGGTGGTAACTAACAAATTCGTTACTTTTCACTTTTCAAAAAAATGTTTGGTAATTTTCGCTTTACTGTTGCGCGTACCAGAGTCTTTGGTGTAAAATTCGCGAAGATTTTTGTCTTGATCACGTGAGCGAATCTCAATTTTTGCTTGTTTTCAGAAATTTTCGCGGATGTGTTGGAAGCCCTCTTAAAGTTCACGTGACAAAGGTATTAGGGCATATATCTAAATTTTGTGTCAAAAGTATTTAGGATTTTTTAGAATTACTATCTCGAGAATCGAGATTCAAATATGCTCGATAATTTGCCTTATGAAGTTTCATTGAAGGTTCTATGGATACTGGATCCGGAAGTTTTCCACAAAATATATCCAGATTACTTTCTCGTCCAATTCGTCCCATTCTACAGATTCTACAACTGGTTTCTGAGAGTTATAGGAGGTTCATCCTTCCGTTAGCTATCAAGAATTACTCACTAGTTAGACTGTATGAAACTGAAAGACCTCTTGAGTTTCGTGTACCTAGTTTTGCGAGAAATATTTTGAAAGAAATTTTGGGATTTGAAGGAGTAATTGAACAGTTGGAGATTCATGCTACCATTCTTGATCTCAGTAGATCAGAGAGATTCGGGAGAGTTGAATCATTGACCATCTTAGGATCAATTGACAAATCCTTGGATTTGAACGAAGTTTTGGAAAATTATCCGAACTTGAAACACTTGGCTCTCTATCTGAATGTTGATACCTATCTAAAGGAATTAAAGAGATTAGATTTGTTGGTAGAACCTCAATCTTTGGCTAATTTGAGTATAGAAAACAGTTCCATTCTGGAGGAGTTTAATGTCACTGCTAAAGGGTTCTCTAAGATTCCAAACTCTATCATATTCAATGAAAAGCTACAACAGTTCAAAAAGCTTAAAAAGCTTTCTATCAGAAAAAGAGGATCATTTGGGTTACAAAATGCAGACTACAAGCGGATAATAATGTTTTGCAAGACGTTAAGCGAACTGCCATTGGTCTCGTTTCAAGTTGATAAGTCATTCATAAGTCAAATAAACGAAGATGAAATGAGAATAGGTTTTGGTGCTACTAAGAGATCTACTGATCTTTCGATAACTGTTATCGACAAAGACTTGTCTGATCCATTCACAGTCTAAGAAAAGAATAAACTTATGAATTTTCTTATAAAGGTTGGCGGGTTATTCACGATCAAATCCTTTAAGCTGGTATATGGAATGCAGACGGAGATTGGATCATATAGTGCTTTATACAATTTGAGAATATTATATGGTAATATTTACGAAGGACATGGATTCATGAAGTATCCTACGTTGAGGGAAATTGATTCATTTTCAGTATTGATGGCATGGAATATTAGGGATGATGCTGATCTAGCTGAAATTCAACAAGGCAACCCATATACTATTATATCATCTGACAGAAATTCAATTAATTCACCAAATTATAAAAAGCTTATTAGGTATAATATCACACACGAGGACAGTGTGTATGGTTTTCATTAAGACACGACTCAAGAACAAACAGATCGTAGATTTTGGAGCTCTGAAGTCATAGCTAAAGATCTGTTACATTTTACAGAACCTCCAAAAACATCCATACTATGGGATTAGTATTTATTTATAGTAAGAAAATGGATAATTTACTACAACTCAATTAAAAGGAAAATTGACCAAATGTATAAATAAAACAGAACAAATTATTAAAAATTACTCTAATATACATTAACCATAACCAAGCTTTTTAAAGGAACTAAAAATCTATTTAGAATTTCATCTAACTTAGACTTTGAAACCTCTAGAGTTTCTTTTACCTCTAGCTCTTTCGAATTTTCTACCCTTGGACAAGATTCTTGGAGCTTTGTTTTTGTGTGGACCCATACCGAAGTGTCTGACAGCTTCTCTGGAGTTTCTTGGGCCTCTAACAATCAAAGTGTTTTGACCTTTTGGAGCTCTGACAGCCAATTGATCTAAAGTGATAGCTTCACCACCAGCTTTGATGATTTTAGCACGGGCACCAGCAGTGAATCTCAAAGCAGCAATGGTAGCTTTTGGGAAGTCGTAGATTCTGGAGTCATCGGTAACGGTACCAACAACAACAATGGTTTTGTCAGCAGCACCTTTTTGTTTCAAAGCTCTGGCGGCTCTGGCAACGGAGACTGGTGGTCTGTTGATCTTGGACAAGAATAATTGTCTTAAGATAACTTTGTTGAATGGAGCTTCAGTACGACCTGTGAAAAAAAAGTTAGTAACGTGAGTTGTTTTGTTATTTTGCTAGTTGTAGAATATTCTGCGCCAATGTCGCACAATTTTGATTGCACTTGCAGAAAGAAAGCAGAACTAATGAAGTTGTATTGGTGATGAAATTTTTTGCAACCGATACTTAATGAGGATAAAGGATGATGAAATCCATTTATATCAACCCAAAAAGTGTATCAAGTTATTCAATCACCATTCTATTGAAAGTTTGGCCGTTACAGCCTAACTCAACAGTCTCACAAATCTTCATAATAAATGTCCAGCCAACATTTGATTGTTCGTTAGTAAAAATCAAAACCTAGCATTCGCTAGGCAACAAAAACACTTAGATGCTTGAGCAGGGAAAAAGAACTTCTTCGAAAAGAAAGGGCATCAAAATCAATGGAATTGGAAGACAAAATATTTGACAAACTAAAACTGAGCAAAGATACATACGAGCTAAGAAAGCATAAAGTTTGACTAACAATTTCAAGTAGACATTGTCAGATTTTGGAGCTTCTCTGTGACCAGATCTTGCGTGTTGTTTGACGAAGTGATCTCTACCCATTTTTGAATTTTATGTTGATGAAGTGTTCAATTAGAAGGAGAGGAAACAACAGAATTAAATTTTTCACTTGAAGGAAAATCGAGACAAAAAAAAAATCATTCACACCCAGACACCTATTATCTGGATATATTTTCAAAGCCCTCAAGACTCACGTGATTTACTATAGGGCTAATAGGTTAGGGAGCGATGTTTCTGATGATCTAAGGAATCTGAATTGGAGTTTTAGTTATAATTCGAACAGAACCTTAGATAAGAGACATATATTCAAATGGAAAACTTGATAAATGCCAAAGTGCGTAATGCTAGAGGAATTCCAGCTGCTCCATTTGTGGAGAAAGTAGAAGATTACGTTAAAGTCGACACTGATTTCGAGAAGGTGATGTCTGTCTTTCAAGAACGTTTACAACAATACAAATACATGGAACAAAGCAAGATCAACTCGATCAAACAGTTCAAAAGAAAAATACCCGAAATCGAGGAGACCCTGAAAATGGTTAAAGTATTGAAGACTAAAAATAAAGCACAAGAAACTTTAGAAACCAATTATCAGTTGAATGACACCTTATACACAACTGCTGAAGTGGCACCAACCGACAATGTTCTACTTTGGTTAGGAGCTGATGTCATGTTGGAGTATCCAATTGATGAAGCAATTGATTTGTTAGAAGATAAATTGAAAACAGCTGAGACGAATTTATCTGTTAGTGAGGAAGATGCTGAGTTCTTAAGAGAAAACATAACTACAATGGAAGTCAATACGGCAAGATTGTATAATTGGGATGTTGAGAGACGTAAAAATTGGAGACTTGCTCAAGAAGGGACTAAAAACTTGAAAATATAGAAACAAATATAACATGTGAGAGCGAAGAAATCAGCTTGTAGTGGCTTACACTAACTTCTAAACGTATCCAATACCTGGGTGGCCAATGGCCTAGTTTCAATGTCATCATGATCATCATCATTGCCATCTGTTGATAGTGGAGTAGCTTCACGATTTGTCTCATTAATCACTATATCAACTCTGCTCGGTTTGTTGATATACGCCTCTATGGGTTTCCAGAAAGGTAATCTCCATGTCTTTCCAGGAATAATTCCTCTTACAATAGAGGTGCCAATGATCCAGCCCATGAAGGTAGCCCC
This sequence comes from Gotozyma siamensis, assembly GCA_030579035.1. Classification (NCBI taxonomy): domain Eukaryota; kingdom Fungi; phylum Ascomycota; class Saccharomycetes; order Phaffomycetales; family Phaffomycetaceae; genus Gotozyma; species Gotozyma siamensis. The sequence continues at coordinate 132,953 of JAKTZZ010000006.1, forward strand.
AATACTTCTCCACCCTTGTGAGATAGCAAGTTGAAAACTAAGTAAGTTCAACAAGAATTGATCTGTAAGGACTATCTTGTTATTGTCCTTACCATATACTTCAAACTTATAAATAACAGGTATGTGCTCTCTGTAATGGACCAACAAAGCAAATATTATAGATGTTGGACCTGTGCATATGTTATCAATGATGGTGATGTTTGTGTAGAAGTTTAATGGGATGGTCATCGTATCTAATAAGAGGTTGTATGCGTAGCAAACCGCTATCAATGATAAGTACTTGTGTGGAGAAAACAGTCTCTCCAGGGCCCTAAATTGGTACAGCAGTACTACCGATACAAGAACCTCACTCTCATTCACGTAAGCAAGCTGATGAGTCAAAAGTCTCCAAAATTGTCGGTACTCTTTGATGAATGGATCATATGAATAAAAAAACACGTACTTCATAGCGAGCAGGGACGCCACTAAGGGCACCGCGACGGAAGTATAGCAAATGGCACGAGATACAGGAAAGCTCTTGAATCCAGACGCTATTGAAGACGCCATCGTCACCTGTGAATTTGATCTTTGACTAATTCGATCTAGTTGACTGTTACAACCTGGCTTACTACAATAAATCAGTCCAAATTCGCAAAGTCTTTATCCGGGGTTTCTCGGGGGAATAACTCTGAGTCGGAAAGTGACTAAAACTGGAGAAATGAGAAATGAAAATTAATGTGTCGGTCATATTCCCTACTGACTCTACACACCCTAAAACTGCAACTAAATATGTACAGATTGGGATCACAGGGTCGTGCCACTCAAAAAAAACTAGCTACTCAACAGCCGTATCCTTCAGAGATACCATACCGGTTTTCTTTGGACTTTCAGCCCTCTTCTAAAGCACAGGATGATGTGAATATGCTACTCTCGGTTCTCAGATCAGACCGTTCCAGCACCGCACAGGTTGCCACTCTGTTGTCATACGTTGTTCACTACTTCCCAAAAGTCAAGAACGAAGAGAATCTGAAGCTTCTTTCGAAGGCCTTGTTTGAAAATGCAGTCATCTTCAATGACTTTGCTAGTATTGAGGATAGTTATATGATTTTAGAAGCTATCAAGTCTTTGTTCGACACTAAAATACAGATCAGTGAGCCATCACTTCATTTGCCTCAGTTCTACCATGGAATCATATCCTCTTTGTTTGAATCACAGTTGGCTCCTTGGAAAAAGTCCTTGGTGATTACTGGTATATTGTTATCAAAGCCGTTGTATGACTCTCAAGCCATTCCAGAAACAAGTTCATATTTTGAAAAAACTTACAATTCTTTGATCAATTTGAACCATGAACTATTGACTGTCGTCTTTCTTAATTCACAAATCAATGGATTTCATATAAACGCTTTGAGTTCAATCGCCCTTTCATGCTCTCTACCGTTTTTCTCGAAATCACAAGAATCTCACTTACCCCATGATTCCATCATCCTCTTCACCAACGATCTGATTTTGAAATCACCTTTAGGACTAAGAAGCGGTAACACTGAAGAATTGAGTGATTCCAAATCTCCTGTTTTGAAACATTTAAGCAGACTTTCATTCTTGATTGAGAATTGTTTATGGAATGGTGTATCTCATCCAATAGTTGATATTTGTTTTCAAGATATTTTGAATTTCAGTTCTTCATTGAACAGAAGGGTTGTTAACTCACCTAAGTCTTGGGATTTTTTGAAGAATATTTTGTTTTCCACTATCATCATCTTTCAGGGGTTTAGTTCATTCGCATTAAACTTATTTAATGGTTTGGACTCCAATCAATTCTCCAAAATCTCAGAGCAAATCATGAAATCGTTATTTCATTTGAACTTTATCATTGAAAAGATCGGAACTGGTGGATTTCAAGCTTATAACTTTGTCTATTTGACAATAACAGATGGTTTACTTCAACAAAAATTATCAACAGCAGAGTCATTGGGCGTGTTTTTCATTAAGCATATCAATGTCAACGAGATTATGAGCAATCAATACGAATCATCAAAAACTTTATTTGCTTTGACCTATTTCGAATCATTAGTGAAAAACTGTTCAGAATACTACTATAATTCAGTGATTCAACCTTTTGTATCCGGTTTGATTGAAAAGCCATTAAGAAATCGTCAATTATCATCTGAAATCATCCAGACCCAACGCTCTATTATAGAAGCATCGCATTCAGTGGTGTTGTCAACCTTCAAAAATCCCAAAAATGCACTGGTTGTAACTACAACATCAATATCATACTTACAAACAGTACTATCACAATTCCCAATGTTTTTATCAGCACATCAATTAAACTTAGCCGTGCATACCATTGCAAGCGCAATCTCTCCACCAAACGAAGCATACTATTTGAACAAGGATAATTTCAGAGAATTACTTCACGTTTTATACATAACCATCTTAAACACGGATCCTAGATTACCATTACCATTACCGGTGGAGGGTGCCAGTGGTCTTTCTACAGTTCGTGGTTCTTTGGTTAACTGTCTTATTACCATCCTACCATTTATTCATGTGTCAAGGTTTGGTGGTTGGTTGAACAATATCTGGGGATTGATAGAGAAATCAAGCACCAGCCAAGAATCCCAGTTTTTAAAAGATAAATTATGGGAGACCTTGAGTGATGGATTAGACATTCAAAGAGGTAATATCGGTATTCAATGGTGGTATTCTATTCAAGATTTGAAAGCAAAAATGTGAAACGATTACGAATTTACGAATATGTTATGTAGCTGGTCTATACTTCTATTTTGCAGATAAAAACATCTTTTCTTTTGAATTTTGTAATCATCTTGACAAAGGCGCATCATTCATCAGGATTGTAGATGATCTCAGTGATACTTTTACCGTTTTGTGTCAAGATATTTCTCAAATTTTCCATGCATCTAATGTTAGTATTGATTAAGTTATCAGTGGTGACATTACCCAAATGAGGTGTCATTGTGACATCCCAACGTTTAGCGAAAGCAGGGTTAACATTAAATGGTTCGTTTCTGAAGACATCCAATCCAACTGCATTAACAACACCACTATCTAGAGCTACTATTAGATCTTCCTCATTGATAGCACTGCCTCTTCCAATATTAACAATGTTGACACCTTTCTTCACTTTTTCTAAACTTTCCTTGTTGATCAAATTCGTTGTCTCTGGAGAGTGTGGTGTAGCAATTACAATGAGTTCAACATCAGAAATCAATTCATCGAATGTTGGAATGAAAGTAGCCTTATATCCCAATTTTTGCTCATCTTCCTCTGACAGAGGTGATCTTTTAGTGTAAACAACTTTCATACCTAAAGCTATTAATCTTCTTCCAATTTCTTTACCAATTGATCCAAACCCAACAATACCAGCGGTTTTACCAGTTGGACTGTAGACCTTTTTACCACCAACGCTTGCTGATAGGGCAAGATTTGTTCTTTCTGGAGGTGGTAAAGGCTCGCCATCCTCATCCCATTTCTCTGATCCCAAAGTTTTTCTACCAGTGAGAATATTCAATGTTGGTCTAAACTGATGCTCAAAGAAGTTGCAAAATCTGAAAGCTGACAGCGTGAGGTATAGTGCAATGTCCGCAACGTCATGGGAAGAGATATCACCAGCATTACAGAAAGTTATGTTCCTTTCATGAAACAATCTAGCTTCTTCTTCAATATATCCCACCCATGGATAAACGTATGCCTTCACCGTGTTCGGAAAGTATGGAATAAATTGCGCAACACCTCCAAATTGAAACATAGCTGTAGCTGTTGTCCAAATTGCAGAAATGTTGGTATACTCGTTTGTCAGTTTATCAATCAGATCTTCCTTCGTGGTTGGTTCATAAAAAACGAGAGAGAATTCTGTTTTGAACTGCTGGTACTCTGGAGTATGGAAGGGAACTTCGCATAACTTTGTGGTCAATACTAGAATTTCATGTTTTGGTGGAGGAGTCATGTTGATGAATTATATCTTTGATCTTGGATTATTTGTAAACTAGTACAAAAACTCATTGAAAAAAAAAACTCTTATCAATAATATTTTTCCGTTTTTATATTTTAAGGGTCCACAATGACTAATATCGAAACAGAAAACAGAGCTAACGGTAGTTAAGAGCGAACCAGTTACAAAAACAGAAGATACGTTTGTCTTTAATGGCCTGGAATCTCTATTGGCTTTGTGATTGGTTAGAGACTCAAAGTTGTGGAAATACAGAATTACTGTATCTAACCGCTTCAGATCTCAAGGCTGAGAGTGACACAGGAACTTCAGAAAACTTGTGATATGTGTACACCCGAGACTAAGCGCCGCTGTTTGAGCCTGATTTACCACTTTTACAATGATTTATCATAACACCCAATAATTCACGTAATATTTACTACCGCTAATTAACAGCTGTATGGCCAGGACCACCCTCCAGTAAAACATTGATGATGTTCTTCATACTCCTCAGATTGACATTTACAGTATTATCAGTTGTCATACTCGCAATATGTGGAGTGATAGTGACATCCCATCTAATAGAGAACTTCTCATTGATACTAAACTCCTTTTCGAAAACATCCAAACCAGCAGATGTAACGACTCCACTGTCTAACCCATCCAACAATGCATTCTCGTCGATTGCTGATCCTCTGCCTAGGTTGACAATTCTGACACCAGGTTTCACTAACTTTAACGTGCGCTGGTTGATCAAATGGATAGTTTCAGGTGTATGTGGGACAACAAGCACAATTAGATCAACTTCTGGAATAAGTTTCTCAAAAGATGAATAATATGTCGTCTTATATCCAAGTTTAATGGAGTCTTCTTCAGACAGCTTTTTTCTCTTCGTATATCTGATTTCCATCCCAATTGCAGATAGCCTTCTCCCTACCTCTTTTCCAATCGATCCAAGACCGACAATACCTGCAATTTTACCACCTGGGCTCGACATCTTCTTGCCACCCACACAAGTTGATTTGGCAAGGTTGCACCGTGTTGGGGCCTCCATTGGTTTTCCAGTCACTTTATGGAATCCTGTAGATCCTAGAACTTTTCTGCTCTCAGTGATATTCAAACAAGATCTGAATTGTTGTTCGAAGAATGAGCTCAGCTTGAAAACACTTAGGGTCAAAAACAAAGCATGATCAGCCACTTCATGTGCAGAAATATCTCCAGCATTGCAAAAAGCGATGCCTCGCTCTTTCATTGCCCGTGCTTCTTCAGGGAGATAACCAACCCAAGGGAACACATACACCTTCACCGATTTGGGAAAATAGTTGATGAATTGTAAAACTCCACCAACATCGTCGATTGACTCTCCAGTAACCCAAATAGCATCAATATCAGTGAACTCCTCTTCAAATTTGCGAATCAACTTTTCGCGTGATTCAACCTCGTATACAATGGTATTGAACTGTTTTTGGAAAGTCTTAAACTCTGGTAAATGTTCAGCTAAATCTGATTTTGGAGTTGTGGTGATTAGAACTTTCTGCACAGTCATTTTGCACTATACTGCTAGGAATGAAGAGGACTCATTGAGCAATCCCTGAGATTTTATACCTCTCAATTACGAAGAAAACAAACAACTCATATCAAGCACCACTCTTAACCATCAATGTGGCAACAAGGAAATCTGTCACAAACAGAAGTGTTTAGAGGTTATTGGAGCCTTCACGGAAACTATCTCCGACCACGCTTTTCGCTAAAAATTACCGTTATGGGAATCAGTAACTCACACCGAAGATATAATCGAAATTGAACTAGAGAAAACGACTATGTCCGAAGATCTGTGCCCTATTGATGAAAAGTTAGTAGTTTCTTGTTGTCAGTATGCTTCCTGAAAACCGAAAGGCTGAACAGTGAATATTATTTTCAGCCAGCAGTACTAAATTTCTGGTGGCCTCAAGATTGTTGAAGTGAAGCACCTTAATTTCTCGTTTTAATTTTGTGTCACTTTTATGTCAATCACCAAACCCACAATTTTTTGATATACTAAAACACCAAATGTTTTTGCTCTCCGAACAACTTCACTCCCACTTAACCTTTGTGAGAAGTTGCTATGGAATCAGTACTGAACCTCACACTTGAAGTGAAGCAACAGTATGAACACCAAGACGTCACAGATTACACAGATGATTTGTTGAGCAAATTAGAACCCACTACTGAAGAGCAAGAACCCACAAGCCAAAACATTATACAGCATTCATCATTTCAGAGAATCCTTGAGGTTGAATCGAGTTTGCGAGGATATCTCAAATTGCAAAATGCGTGGGTTATTTCCCATACTTTGACTGTGGTCGGTACGTCGTTATATCTGTGCGGTTTGTTTAACTCAAATTTAGCGCTTTCATCAAAAGCTTACAGAATTGCCACTTTAAGTTCTTTACTCACCTATTTCATTGTTTTACAGAGAAGTTTTGCTACTGATGAGGTATTCTTTGATGAGAATAACAACAGAGTTAAGGTAGAAAAGAAAGTTCCTAAATTGACTGATTATTTGAAGAATGAAAATGCCCATCTTCTAGGGTATATTTTGTTGTGGAACTTTACAAATCAGTCAATCTTCAAGTTGATCCCATTTTTTATCTATTCATTTTTGAATATTTCCAGTTTTTTCATCTTGGAACTGTATCCTGATAATGTTTTAAGTGTTGCTGTTTCACCTTTGTTGAATTTGAGCGAAGTGCCATTGATGATCGTAGCATCATATACTGATTTGTTTGTGTTTGGTGTTCTTGCAAAAGAAACATTGTTAACTCACAACATCTACCCTATGATTATCTATTCCTTTATTTGGTCATTAAGATTTGAGAACTCTGAAGCAAGCAGATCATCAATTGCTTCAATCATCAAGTTCTTGAACAACCATATCTTCAACAGTCCATTTGTTTCTGATGGGACTGAAGAAATCTGGAAAGATCTCAGAGAATTATTAAAGTTCTATTTCCCAATCGAGAACAAAGAGTTTATTGACGCTGAAGATTTGTTAGATTAGAAGATATAATCCCGAGAAATTCTACTCAACAAAGGATTAAGGCAAGATGAGTCTGTTTATACGTCACTATATACCGCTCAGAAACTCGTTTTCAATTCATTCAGTCTATTCCAACCTTCAGAGTCTTCCCATGTAGCTTTTCCTTTGCTCATCAATGATTTAATTGTTGATCTAGCTTTGTATTTCCAGTCTTTACAGACTAAATCACCAGCACCATGTTTTCCAGGCAATTCGCCCAATGATTCATAGGAGGCTACTAAATCAGAGCAAGCATCAACAGTTTCATTCCAAACCGTTTGGTCAACTTCTAATTCTGGATTGTGACTCATTGCACGGTATGCCTTTTCATGGCATTCCAAACTAGCCCATGGTTTCTTTCTCCAAAGTTCAACTCTTGAAATGATTCTCCATAGTCTCGAAGATGAATTGATCACATTAGGTAATGTTATGGTCGTAAATTCAATGCACGATCTTTGGAAGAATGTCAACTGATCTGGATTATAATCAGACTTGACTAAAATTTCAACCAGTTTCTCAACTACTGGAATATCTATCGATCCTTCACCATTTGAATCTTTTTTGAAATCAACCAATTTCTTACATGCTGTAAGAACCTCATCCCATTCACTCAATTTTGCGGCAACAATAAGATAATTTTCCCATAATCTCCAGGAAGCTTTATTGTCGGATGTACCCACTGCTTTCTTCAAGGCATTGAATGCTTCCCTTGTCTTGTTGACCTTCAACAAAGATGTTGCCAAGTTAGACCAAGAATTGGAATTTGTATCATCGATGGAAACACATCTAGTGAATGCTTCACCAGCTAAATCGAACTGGCCAGTTTCCAAACCTAAACAACCATAGAAGAACCAATTTCCAAAACTAACAGGGTTGATGATCAGAGCATCATGGAAGTGAGAGATGGCTAAATCGAGGTTTTTATCAATCCCTTTTGGTGGAGCGTAGTAATATTTACCTAGAGAAACTTTAGCGTTGCAATATTTGCCAACTTCCCATGCTTTTTCCCAAAGGGCAGGATCTTGTGTTAAATCACCCAAAATTGAAATGGTTCTTGCTTCATCTGGAAAACTTTCTAGTCTCTTTTTGATAATATCAATAGCAACGTTTTCTTCACCGATAGCAGCGTGACATAGAGCAACTTCAGTTTCTAGGTTCAAACGTTCATAAATTTCAATGGCAGATTTGACAATACCCATAGACATATACTTTTCGGCAAGTTTGGTATCCAAAGACCAACGTGGCAATAATGGGAGCTGGAAAATGTAACGTAGCCTTGAGTTTGAAACGACTTCTTTTTCATTTCCGGACCCATCTTTCTTTCTGACTTCAGCAGGGATGAAACGAGATTTTATCTTCAAACCAACTTCTTCCACTAATGTTTGCATTTGAAGAATGCCCCTCTCAATGGTTCTTGCCTTTTCAGTTTCTAAGATGGAACGTTCCCACAAACCTCTTGAGAAAACAGAGTAGTTCACTTTGGTGGTGTCTTTCTGATACAAAATCCTAGAAACCAATGAACTCATTTGTTGCTCAACTAAAGCATCTTTGGCGGGAGAGCTCTGTCTTAAAGTGTAAAGACGCAATAACAGTTGAATAGCATCAAAATCTGATAAATTTGGTTGATTGTTTGGGTCTAATGCTTTCAGTTCATCAGGTATGTACTCTTGACGCAATGCAACTGGTAATAATTTGGAGTAATCTATTTGGTCAAAATCGGTTTTTTGCTTCTTGTAGATTTGATCATCCAAGTTTTCTTCACCAACGGTCTCAAAAAACGGTCTTTCTAAAAGCAAATCTGAGTTCAATTCGAAATTTTCTGGTGATTGATTTGATGATTCTTTAATATCATTGTTGAAATAAGTGGATTTGGCAAGAATAATAAGACTCGAATGAGCGTCCTGTTGAAACTTAGTTCTCTTTGCTCTTCCACCAGTCAAAACAAATTCGAAGTTGGTAATCTTCTGAACATTGATGAGATTAGGCAAAGCAAGATGCTCCATATTTGAATCTAAGTTATTCTTTGCCTTTTCTAGATAGTAGACAATTGACAAGTCCTTCTGTATTTTTTCTGGCATATTGAATCCTATAGATTTTGCTAGTGTGACATTGAATATGGAAGCAGAAACAGCGACATGGGGACCTGAAGTCTCTGGGTATAACGATTGTTGAATCAATAAAGCTCTAGCTCTCCACCAGTAAACAGCAGCAAGGAAAGGAAATTCAACATCAAGTTCGTATTTTGATTCATCACCAACTAGTTCTTCGGATGAGTGTGCTTCCTGTAGTAGTAGGGATTTTTCAGTATTCCCTAGTTTCTCCAGTAAGTGTAACGATAGTAATAAAAACAACGGATCACTCGACTCTTGGTATGCTGATTGACCGTAAGATCCCAAAGCTTTGATGGCATTCAATTGTATTTGATGATTACTGAATTTGGTTTTCGAGTAAAAGTATTCAAAGGAACTGATCGGGGTCTGTGGGCCAGTAAAGTTGTTTTGAATGAAGATTTGTAATGTGGTGATGGCAATAATTAATAGTATATCTTTCTTATTGTTAGAGATCAACTGTTCGCAATATTGAGATAGAACTTGATTGAAAGTGACAGAATCATCATATAGCTGTCCAAGGTATAATTCATTTAACAAGATCTGGGAAATGACGTCGTTGGTCAAAACTTTGTGAGCTTCACCTCTGGAAATATGTTGAACTAATTCAATTGATAATGAATTCTGCTCGTTCTCAGATTCCGGTAAAGTCAAAGTCTCAAAAGGAGTACACAGTAGTAGTTGTGACTGTAGCAGTCTGAAATCGTGTAACACAGTGTTCATCTTTAACTTGAAGTTGATGAGTTCAAACAATTAATTCATTTTGAATGTGCTACGAAATTTTTTCGAAAGAAAGCGATGAGCTATGTGGCCCCTACCTATAAATTCAAAAGAGATACCATGTAGGAGTGTGCAAGTATTTACGCAAAGTTTGGTACCATCTCAAGCTCTAAGCGATCCAAAAATCTAGCTTCATACTGCCACCAACCACTCCCCTAAAACCAAAAATTTTGCAAGCATACAGGAAAAAGAAAATCAAAATCTGCAAAAATGGTTACAGTATTCAAATTTCGTATATGGTCTCCCACTGTACCACTCACTTGAACAGCGAGCTCTTACTACTTAGCAGCTTAACTGCAATTGATTGGACGGGAAATGGTGTTTTCTGCTAGGTATGGCCGACGTAACCGAAAGCAGAATACTAGTTATATACTTCAAGGAAGAAAAAAGTCCAAAAAAAAATAACTTTTGAACCATCTCCCTCTGAAAATTTTTAATAATTTATAAAAGATCAAAGGACGGAAGGGTACAAATTGATAATCGATGCCATAGATAAGATTTGAAAGTTTGAACTTTGGAATAAGGAACCAATTCTGACTCCTTGAGCCTTGAGGTTTGAGAAATTGTTTGAGAGAAGGAGTTATCAAATTAGCTGCAGATACATTTTAGACATAAAAAAGATAATTTGTCAGGGACAAAAATGAAAGAGTTATGCTACCAGCAAGTGAGTATATAAATAATCTGAAATAATATAATCTATGTACTTTTATGGTTTGCTTAGCTCATTTCAGGAAAAAATACACCTTCTCTAATGGCTTCTTCTTTCAAACTTTTTGTACATTGCTTTAGAATCTTGGCCTGTTGTGCGATTTCGCCCAATTTATCAATGACATGTTTGTTCCCATTCACAAAACCATAAATAGAATATTTTAACCCAACTTTCTCACAAAATCTTAGCACTAACGGCTGAATGGCTCTGAAGTTATGGCGAGGAACTCTTGGAAATAAATGATGAATAGTTTGAAATTGCAACCCACCATGGAAATAGTCGAACCATTCTGGGCAATCAACATCCATTGTAGTTCTGACTTGTCTGCTAGGAAAAGCCTCTGAAACACCCAAATCGGATGTAGACATTGCAAAGTGCGATAGTGTGATTTGAACATGAACAATCATGGTAACTATATGACTGACCATCACAAACATGAATCTATTGGCATTGGTATCAATGGATTTGTAAACGACCAAATAAAAGAACCAATAGTTGAAGAATATCAATCCGACTAGCTCAAAGTATCTAAACCATGCAGCCTTCCCGTGTTTTGGACCTTCACCTAACAAAATATGTTGCCATGACAATCTATAAAGGTTGAATCTTCCAAATGAAAGAATAAGATAGTATAACTTGTCCTGGATAGGAATCATCATCTGTGCAAATTTATCAAACCATAAAAACTTTCCGTAGTAAGTGGAATAAACATTGTTGAATAATTCTGTTGAAACTGCAAAAAATGGTAAATGTTGAATATCCGGATCATGAATAGGATGATTGGTGATCAAATGATGAACATTGTGGCTTCTCTTCCACCACCCCAACGAAAGTCCACCGATATAAGAAGCAACAATCATACCTATTATATTATCTGTCTGATATCCGTGTGTTATAGCAATATGACCTGCATCGTGGGCTATGAAAACAAGTTGTTGCCATGCGAACCCCAAGGCTATGGCGCTAAAGAGGTACGACTTGAGATATAGTAGCGTAAATGACGTAGCAAATAAAAGTCCAATTCTCGTCGCTTCTTTAAAGTAAGCCCAATAGTTACATTGGTAGTGCCCACCATCTATGACCAATTTGTGAAGTTCGTTGTATTCTCGGGAAAGATATTCTTGGGTCTCATAATCTAAAGATGGTAGGTTTCTAAGATCACTTTGCACCAAACCTTTATCGTAGTTTTCTGCAACAATACTTGGATCATTGATGATGCGTTTCTCAAATGCTTCTTCTGACGATATTAAAGGAATCGTACCTTGGGGGATCTTTGGGATGATTGCGTAAGGCACTTCACCGGACATAAGAGGACTTCTCTTTTCCTCAACCAGTGTAGAGCCATCGGATGAATCTATACTCGAATTGAAGATGTTTTCTTCAGTCTTCTGTTCCTCCTGCTCTTCTAATGTTCTATATTTACCACCTTGAATCGGAGGTAGCATGTTCTCCCACTTACCTTCAATCTTTCCTATTCTCCATTTCAAAAAGGTTTTCTGGGTATCTTCACAATGATATGCTATCATCTCATCTGTTGCATCTCTTCCGATCATATGGTGAACGGCCTTATCCCCTCCCGGATGAAATCTTAACCATTTATCTAGCCGTAAAACATTGTTTTGAAATATCACGATGGCATCGCCTTGTGCAATTCGATGCTCTATTTCGCCTCTGGAAAGCGTTCTGGCGTTTGACATGTGCCAATTTGGGAATCGATGGGTAGATACCTGCGTCAATGCAGTGAAGAGAAAATCGCGTAGGTCTAAACTATACAGGATCATCTCATCGAAAAGTAGCCGCGAATTATAACTCAGGCTCGAAGCCTTATATTTCACAACAAATTCGAAAGAAGTGCTGGTTGTAGGACATATTGAGAGATCGAATTTGACCGTCCATTGTGGGAGCCAAAAACAAATACTGTGGAAGCTAAAGAGATAGTTTATAACTTATTGGTATCTGAGAATTCTTTGCCTGTCACGGTGCGTAGCAAATTGTCCTGGGATGAAACAGAATTTAATGAGCTGCTAAGTGCGATCGATATTCTTATGGAGGAAAGGGAGAAAATGAGTCAGTACCAAAGTTATTGCACTGGCTTTTGTTGGTGTATATGGAGTATTTACACTAAAAGAAGGTTTTTATCCTACGGAGAAACTGAATTTTTTAGAGAATATGGCATGGCCATCGCGTTGCTGGTGAGTTGTTTTCCTGAAGCCAGGGGCCTAAAAAGTATAACTAACAAATATTTCTATATTCAACAAGATCCTTTTGTCTAATCAAAAGTGATTTTCTTTGGTTTTTTGCTCATATCGACATCTTTGAAGAATGCACCATATGCACCGTGTTCTTTCTTTTTGGTGTGCGAACCGAACTTCAAAAGTTCGTCTGGAACTGGTTGATTAGCACCTTTCAAGACATTTATCAGAGCACCACTCAAGTGTTTCTCCTGCTCAGTGAATAAGGTGTGAGCTGTACCGGTTTGTCCTGCTCTACCAGTTCTACCAATTCTATGAACGTAGTCTTCAACAGTCAAAGGGAAGGTCAAGTTGATGACGGTTTTGACATTAGGAATGTCCAACCCTCTAGCAGCAACATCAGTAGCCAATAATAGAGTAGTCTTACCAGACTTGAAGTTTTCTAATGACTGGGTTCTTTGTTGTTGGGTCAAATCACCATGAATAGCAGAGACTTGATACCCGTTGTTCACTAAAAGTCTTTCGATCCTGGAAGCTTCTTTCTTATATAATGCAAAGATTAAAAGTTTGTCATTACTTTTCTTACCTGATTGGTATTGCCCCAAAAGTGAGAGTAACTTCTTTTCTTTAGAGAAAGGCTCAACAACTTCGACTATTTGAGTAATTCTTTTGTTAGCACTTAACTCATCGGTGTCACCAATGCTGACTTTAACGGCGTTGTTCATGAACCCGGCAGCTAATTCACGAACTTCTTTTGGCCAGGTGGCAGTGAACATCAGTGTTTGTCTGTCTTTACCATTGGATTGTCTCATGATATTTTTGATGTCTTCTTCAAATCCCTTTTCCAACATTCTATCAGCTTCATCCAAGACTAAGTAACTGACTTTTGATAGATCGACAGAACCTTCGTTCATTAAGTCAATAAGTCTACCTGGGGTAGCAATCACAATGTTGGCTCTTTTCAAATCTTTTCTTTGTTGATCTTTTGGAACACCACCGTATAAACACACGATGTTTAACCCAACTTTGTCGGATAATTTCTTCAAGTTGTCAAAAATTTGGGATGCTAATTCTCTGGTTGGAGAGACCACTAAAACTTTGATACCTTTGTTTTCACCGTTTGTGACCAAGTTATTGACAGCTGGAACACCAAAGGCTAAAGTCTTACCAGAACCAGTTTCTGCGACACCAACGACATCTCTACCTGACAACAAGTAAGGCCAAGAGACAGCTTGGATTGGAGTTGGTCTTTCGAACTTGGCAACTTCTGGTTGCACTTGGGGGTCAAGTTCAACATGCGAGAATTTCATTAAAGGTCTTAACTTCATATTATCAGAGTCTTCGACGGTGACTTCATTCTCTTTAAAGAATGCATCGATATCAGATTGTGGGAGTTTTGAGAGTTCAGGATTTTCAACATAGTCAGAGTTAGACAAAGTTGTTGGTTTCGATGGAGTAGCTGATTTATCTTCAGATTCTTCAGCTTTCTTTTCCTTCTTATCTTTCTTTTCAGATTTATCTCTCTTGTCCTTCTTTTCTTTCTTTTCTTTCCTTTCAGATTTATCCTTCTTCTCTTTCTTCTCTTTCTTTTCCTTTTTCAATCTTTTCTTTTCAGCTCTTTCTTCGTCATTGAAAGATTTTCTCTTCTTATCTTTGAATTCGTCAGACATTACCGCAGAGATCTTTGTTGTTGTGTTGTTTTCATTGAAGCTCATCTCATCAAATATGTAAAGAAAAAAATTTATGGGACAAGTTCGAGAAAGGAAAGGTTTGAGGCACTTGATTTTTGACATAAAAAGCCGAAAGAACTACTGTGTATAGTTTTACACTTGAGACTACAATCTCGGTCTTAAAAAGTAAAGGATATCTAATAGCAAAGGTTAAACAATAGTGAATATGAGCATTGAGCATTGAGCAACTTGAAAGTCATAATAATAAGCTGTAAATCCTAAACATGATACATCTCTATTCATTTTCAAACCAAAGATTGATAAACGGCGGTTTCAATTTCAACCCAGTTCTTCAACATCTGTGGGTCAGCAAAAGGCAAAACGGCACCATTAATGTAACCAGCAACACCAGTTGCCCTATCAATCCAGTAATATGAGTTGGTGATTCCTGCCCAGAAACCAGTTCCAGGTGCATGTCCGGTTTGGCCTGGTTTAGTGAATAATAAAAGACTTAAGCCCCATCCTTGTGGTGGATTGCCAGGTTCCGGGTAAAGATCAGCAATGTCGTTACTGATGGTAGGAACAGGAGATTTGATACCTTTTCTTCCAAAGTTTGGCCAGTCCGAAATTTGATTCTCGAAGATGGAATCAACAGTTTCTTTCTTCAAGATCCTCTTTTGTGTATGAGGAGAAACACCATCGTTCAACAAAGTGGCTAGAAACTTAATATATTCCTTCGGTTTTGAAACCAAACCTGCACCTCCTGAGTGAAATCCTGGGTTTTTGCCTGCAAAAAAAGTGTGATCAATGACACTGTTAGCACCGGTTTTAGAATCTCTCAAACTGATCTGTGCTAAGTTTTTCTTTTGTTCAGGAGTTGGCTCAAAAGTTGTCTCTTCGATTCCCAATGGTTCAAAAATGTTGGCTTGGATGTACTCATTTAAAGTTTGACCAGTAACTCTTTGAATAACAACACCAGCCCAGTCGATGCTGATACCATATGACCAGTCAGTACCAGGTTCAAATAGCAATGGATAATGTAGCTCCCTTTCACTTTGGACATCAAACTCATTGACATGGAACAATTCATTCCAGTCGTTATAAATCTCATTGAAGAACGCATAACCGAAACCAGCAGTATGTGACAATAAATGTCTGAGAGTGATTCCATTTTTTTTTGGTGTCAACTTCAAAGATCCATCTTCATTTTTAGTAGCGATTGGAAGCTTTGCAATTTCAGGAACCAAAGACTCAACTTGATTGGAGTCATCGAGTCTCAACTTTCCTTGTTCAACCAATTGCAAAGCGGCAACAGCAACGATCAACTTTGTAGTACTGGCAATCCAGAATAAGTGATCTTCAGTTAACTTGTTTTCGCCTGAAGCATCAGTGTGGCCCGAAGCATAGGTGAAAAGATCATCTCCAGCCGCGTTGGTAATTGCGACAGAGACCCCTGGGATTTTTAAATTTGGAGAATCAACGTTATTGTCAACGATTGATTTTAAAATTGATTGAGCTTCTGGTTTCAGTTGGCGTGCCATTGTTAGTCTCTTTGCTTTTAATAAGTTACTTCCTGTGCGATCTCTTACGGGGAACACTCTCAAGCTTTTATACCCTTTCGCTTCACATGGAATTTAATGCTCACTAAAAAAAAAGTCATTAGCATTTTGAATACCCCACAATGAAACGCATAGAGTGGGGCAGAAGTGGGACAGTTACATAAAATCTTATTCTTTTGCCAATTCAGATGGGATATACGGCTGCTTTCAACTCATCGTGGGCATTGGTGACAGAGGGCAGCGCAAGAATAATTACCTTATTTAAGGTTTAATTTGTGTCAAAAAACTAGAATCTTTTTTGATTATGGCCAAATGAGGTACCTACCTAGGTTAGAACTTACAAGCCCCATTTTTCATAAAAATAAACATGAAATTTGAAATCAGCGAACAAATGATAAGGCCCCTATTAATTATTTGTCATGCAAGATTCCACTGACCCGGTCAAACTACTGGTGAGTTTTTGTTGTTATTATAATGAGTTCCGTCACGGAATTCTACTGTATAACCGACAATAGAAATGATAACGGACCCGAGTTGAAAAATTCCTGAAATTGTTTCTCTGTGAATGTATGGTCATCTATATTATATGATCAATTGTCTAGTTGAGTCAGCTTGAAAGTAGAATGCCAGCTATATTTGAAGTCTGGGACATCGTGATATACATCCCGTTGAAGCTGTTCAAAACTATTATAGTAAATTGGTACTATTCGACAATATTACCAATTACCAACCCTATATTAAACCAGTTATTTAGCTCGGCAGGCATCGCTCTTGCAAAGATTTGTCCTAAGTTTTTTTTTCTACTCATGCGTGCTAGTTATAAAAGAACTGTGCACTCGCATTCTCATTTCAACAAAATCCCAAGACATTGAATTAGAGGCATTGTAATTTAATGATTATACCAACGTCCTTATATATTATAAATAAGTGCAATTGAATGTATCGATTGTAACTTTAATATTGTCACATATCTGAGTAAAAACGATTTACTTGATAACAGTAGTACTATTCAATATTTGTTTCCTTCGAAACTCAGAACTCAATTTACAACTGCTTATAAGCTATTTCAATTTTCAAATCAATTCTTAACCTTGATGAAGCTGAATTCCGATGGTATGCTCAGGGATTCCAAATGATACATTCTCTATTTGTTCAAGTTTAATTACGAAGGTTAATGATTTCCTTCCAGACATAGTGTCAAGATTTCCTATCAAACAATTCTGATTTTAGTTTAAAGATTGCATTGATTAACAATGACAATGTTTTCATAAAATCAATAGCTGGTCAGTTTTATGCATTCCATTTTGAGCTAGAAGTTAATGTTAAAACCACTAAAACTGTCAGCTTTGACCATTAGAGTGTTTTTTTTCTAATTGACACAAAGCAGTTGTCGATTATATCTTACAACTACATTTAAAATGCTCGAAATTCAATAGCAGGTATTATTCCAATAATAGAGTATCTGAGTGAAAGTTGTGTGGTTTTTCATGACTAAGGATTCAGTCAAGGTTGAGCAACATCATAATTCAAATTTTATTTAATTATTCTCTTGCAGTTGTAGTCTTACATCTTTCTTTCAAATTCTGCCATTTTGAGCATGGGTAGATATTTAAAGACAGTCACAAAAGCCAATGATGGTGTACAGGTGTACTATTCGCTTATATAATATTTGGTTGGCGCAACAATTTGGTTGAAGGTTTGAAAAAAAAATGAAAAATTTAACAGTAGTGCAGGAAGGTAGAACAAAAAGACTAACAAAATGGCTGTTGGTAAAAACAAGAGATTGTCTAAAGGTAAAAAAGGTTTGAAGAAGAGAGTCGTTGACCCTTTCACCAGAAAGGAATGGTTCGATATCAAAGCTCCATCTACTTTTGAAAACAGAAACGTTGGTAAAACTTTAATCAACAAATCCACCGGTTTAAAAAACGCTGCAGATGGTTTGAAAGGTCGTATCGTTGAAGTTTCATTAGCTGATTTACAAGGTTCTGAAGACTATGCTTTCAGAAATGTTAAATTGAGAGTTGATGAAGTTCAAGGTAAAAACTTGTTGACCAACTTCCATGGTTTAGATTTCACTTCAGACAAACTAAGATCATTAGTCAGAAAATGGCAAACTTTGATCGAAGCTAACGTTACTGTTAAGACCTCCGATGACTACATTGTCAGAGTTTTCGGTCTTGCTTTCACCAAACGTCAAGCTAACCAAATCAAGAAAACCACTTACGCTCAATCTTCTCACATTAGATCTATCAGAAAGGTTATCACTGAAATCATCACTAGAGAAGTTCAAAACTCCACTTTAGCTCAGTTAACCTCTAAATTGATCCCAGAAGTCATTGGACGTGAAATTGAAAAAGCCACCAAAAACATCTTCCCATTACAAAATGTCCACATCAGAAAAGTTAAATTGTTGAAACAACCAAAATTCGACTTGGGTTCTTTGTTAGCCTTACACGGTGAAGCCACTGAAGAAAAGGGTAAGAAAGTTGCATCTGGTTACAAAGACGAAGTTTTAGAAACCGTTTAATTTTTCGACATTGGTGTTGAAATGATTTTGTTACGATTTAGAAAAAAGAATGGAGGATAGGAAACTATTATAAAGCCCAAGGCATAATTGCGCTTATTTTTCTTTGTTTATAGATAAAGGATAATGTTCAGAACATGAATTCCAAGGTTTTTTATGTGCACTGTTGGATTTATAGCAGTTGGGTTTGTATTTATAGTTGTTTAGATAATGAACACGAAAAAAGAGATTTGAATTGTAAACACAGCACGAACCATAATGATATGAGCGAAAAATCGCTCGATAGAAGAATATACGATAAAAGGATCAATCTTAATTCAAAGCCCTGGCATCAAATTTTTGGTGTCTAAACTTTTCTATACCCTCGGGCGGCCATTGCTCAATAATACCCAAATTCGAAAAATATGTGGCGGTGAACCGTGAGTTCATCAAGCCACATGCGCGAATTATGAGTGGCTAGTGGCTCAGTGAACCGATTCGCTACATTATCACCTCAATCGAAGTTGAATGACCCATAGGAGAACAGTGTTATGGATGAGGAAGCCAAGCACACTTCACTCTCCGACTTAGATGTTCTTTCCAATATATCACCATCAGATTTAAGAAAGTTGATGCACCTTGAATGGAATAAGTGTGCGCAAACCATATTCTATTGGAAAGCCAACAATAAAGATGATGATAAAGCCGATCTTAGCAGCGCTTCAACAAACCAGGTGGTAGATGATTGAAAAATACTTCCCGTCTTACTATATCTTCTGTTTTTTGTTCCCTTAGAGTCCACGAAGAGAACATCTTATTTCAGGCTTCAGACTCGACGGTTTAATAAGGTAAAGTCACGTGAAATTGGCTATATTTCCAGCGTCGAAACACTATAAATTAATTGCTGACTCCCCTAATTCTCAATGTTTCTATCATAAAGCATCATCAATCCATCATGTCCATTCCTAAACCAGAAGGCACCACATTAAGATTAGGTTCTAAAGCCCCAAACTTTCAAGCCGAAACTTCTAACGGTCCAATCGACTTCCACCAATACGCAGGTGACAACTGGGTTGTCTTCTTCTCTCACCCTGATGATTTCACTCCAGTCTGTACCACTGAATTAGGTGCTTTTGCCAAATTACAACCAGAATTCGAAAAGAGAAACACCAAATTGATTGGTCTTTCTGCTAATAACACCGATTCTCACCAAGCTTGGATCAAAGACATTGACGAAATCACTGGTTCTAAATTGTCCTTCCCAATTGTTGCAGACCCAAAAAGAGAAATTGCCTACAAATACGACATGATTGATTACCAAGATGCCACCAACGTTGACGACAAAGGTGTCCAATTCACCATCAGATCTGTTTTCATCATTGACCCAAAGAAAACCATCCGTTTAATTTTGTCTTATCCAGCTTCTACTGGTAGAAACACTGCTGAAGTTTTGAGAGTCTTGGACTCTTTGCAAACTGGTGACAAAAACAGAATCACCACCCCAATCAACTGGATTCCAGGTGATGATGTTATCGTCCACCCATCTGTCAGCAACGAAGAAGCAAAAACTTTGTTCCCTAAATTCAGAATTGTTAAACCATACTTGCGTTTGACTCCTTTGGATGTTACTATCTAAGTAATACTCTTAGTTATGATGATGTGTATAAAGAAATGTGAAGTTAATTTTTAGTAAAGATGTGTTTGTTTTATCTCAAAAAGATTGATGTAACATCGCCCGATCTGCCAGAAATTTTCGCCTGATGCAAAACAAAATGTCAAAATTATTAGACCAGGTCTACAAAGAATCCAAGTAATTCAAACAATTAGAACCAACTGGGTGGAATAGTCCTGTTTATTACTATTTCAAGAAATGCATGTTAGAAGTTTGAAGTTCGAACTCAAACCGTTGTATTAATTAGATTGAGATCAGTGCATATAAGAATCAGAAGTTAGAACTGTAATCAAGGAAAGCCTTTACAACTTGTCAAATGAAAATCCCTTCAACAATTAACCGTTTGGTTTTAGCTTCCAGAATCTGACTTGAGGTAGTTCTGTGCGTTTACTGACACCAACTGTATCGTCTTAACAATGCTTTCTTTTTCGGACTTCAGCTAACATTAGAATTTAGCGCTACCGTTTCGAAATTAGAAGTGAGAACATGTAGAGAGTTCTAAATGTCATGTTGTGACGGGTGATTTTACAGATGTATTGTAACATATAAGCTTTTATATTTGAAAGCTAATTTTAGCTCGCTTCCTTACTAGTTTGTCATTCAGCCTTCAGGGCATGTTCTAACCTAACAACAGATCTCCGCTCGAAGAAATGCCTAAAAAAGTTCGGTTGAATGTGTCATGTTTTTTTGGTTTTTGCAGCTTTGCTACTTAATACTTAGTTATCCACGACTTCCAAGGTTTCCCCGAGTGAGGTTTGAAAGTTAGGTGTCCTAGGAAATAATTACTATTAAGTGTTAACTAATATCTGCTAATATCAATTGTTTGAGCTGCATCATGCAAGACACAACTTAGGCAGCGGACCCTACTTAGGCTAACAATGTTTTTCCTTTTTTTGCCCTTTTTTCGAACCCAGAACAACAGTCAACCTTTATTGTGGTCAAACAAAAAGAACCACAGAGTCACAGGCTCCCTTGACCAAATTTCTCTTCGATTTCACATGGTTCAGCTTAAATTAAAACACCCCCCCCCCCCCCAGACTTTAAATGGATATATTGACTCCTGAATCCTGACTCAGTAATGTACTTCTGGACAGCGCCTTTATCCTGAAGATGTTTGAACTTGAAAATTTGAAAGAAAGACCGTGTCAACTACAGCACGAAGAAAAAAGAGGACAAGAAATCCACATCATTCGTCATGAACCACTAGTAAGGGACAGCTGAAGAATTCTTATCTATTTACTATCGGGACTTTGTAAATAAACTCTCGAACCGCGACTTGTTTCATCTTGAAACAATTATGTAGGATAAATTCCCAGAAAAAGCCAGTCTTCTTATTTAGGATTTAGTTTTAGTCTTTAGAATCTTAGATACATAGTTGTAAAATTTGACACTTTTCGGATGACATGTTCAATAATTTTTTAAGGCGATTTTATGCACAGTAAACTGATGTACTTTTGTTTTTCCCAAAAGGGGAAGTACAGAAGTGCACCACTGCAACAAGCCAAAATTTCATCCTTGCAAATACCATGAAAGAAGGGTCTGTTCAGTGCTAGCTAATAATTTAGGCTTGGGGCCAATTGGTTCCAGTGGAGGCCCAAGTGCATTCACCATCAATTAGGAGCTCTTCGTGGTAGTTAACAGTGCAAATTAGGGAAATTTCTGTAACTCTGCCGCACTTTAGCGTAGTTAGTCGCTCATATATTGAGAGATGTCAGCTTCTCATGCATATCGAAAGGGTTTATGCAGAAAAATTTTTACGTAGAGTTAGACAAACAAGATGAAGAGAAATATGCAGCAGAAGGAATACTCGAAAACGATATTAATGAAGTCCTTTTGTCTCGGTATTTATATAAGCTCTTATCTACCTTTTCACTTCATATATCAATCCTCTCAATTTCAACATTTAATCAACAGTATCTATCAGTCGAGATTTAGAAATTTTTTTCTTTGTGTCACACATGTACCTCAAAATGAGCCAGATAATACACGAAGATACAATGTTTACTGACAGAGTTGGCAGGACGGATAACGGTTATAGAGAATACGAACCAAGAGTTAGCTCATTTGAGCCATCCTTCCCCTATCTCAGAGGACCAAACGACATACAATATAACTTGGTGCCTCCGTTGCCTCTTCCGGCCACTTATTTCTACCTTCCCACACCTAGCACATTAGAAACGCCATCAGTCACCAGTTCAGCTTTTGACAGAAACATTTCTCCATCAACAAATGCCAATGACTTTGATAATATGCTATATGAAAATGGATTCTCAAGTGAAGGAGAGTTCAGTGGGTTTGATAATATGTCACCAGAAAACAGTCAGATAATGTTACCTTTCCTTGAAACCAGTGAGAAGGTTTTTACTCATAACCCATCTGACAATGATTTGGAACATATTAAAAGGGTATATGAGCAAAAATCTCAATCCACGATAATTAATAATGATGAAATGAACAAATTAAGATTGCAGACAATTACCCCAGCAGGGATACCAGAAGAGAAAGTTGACTATTCCAAACTCTCTATATTAATCGATGATACGAGGAAAAACAAGATACCAACAAAGGCTAAAAAGAAATCAGAAAAACAACAGTCGCTTCATAAAAAAGGACAAAAACAAAAACAAGAGCCCATAGTCAACACTAAAACTCCATATGTTTCTGTTCTTGATCATATTTATAGTAACAATGTTATTTATGAGAAGATTTCCAAGATTAGAAAAAAAGGTATTTATAAATGTTCACACTGTCCAAAATTCTTTCCAAACTTAATCAAATTTGCAGAACATTTAGATGAATTCAAGATCATAAGGCCGTTTAAATGTCCTTTTATTGATTGTCCATGGTCAGTTTTGGGGCTTCCCAGAAAAGCTGAAGTCAGAAGACATTGTTCGGGACAGCATGAGATCCACATCGTCTCACCAGGGACCAAGAATTCAATCAAATCAGAGTTGTTTCCTTGTCCACATAAAAGCTGCAATAGATCATTCAAGAGGAAAGATTCATTCAGAAGACATGAACAGTTGGTTCATTTGACACCAACTAGCCGTTTCAATGTAAGAATGAAAAAACAGCAGGAAACAACTCGGAAAAAAGAAAACATTGATAAGTACATTGATGTTAAAGCCGTACTACTGGGCGATAAGAAAGCCAAACTCAATAACGAAGAATATTTTAATTAAAGATAATAATTTGCTAGATAATTGCTATTTGATTCACTACCTGGTACACTAAAAGTCATATATATATATACATCTGTAGAAATATCCAATCTAAGAAGTAAAATTGAATCTCCAAAAAAAGTGTATGATTTATGATCCAACTGTAACTGAACTGTATTAGCAATGTTTAGCTCACTATTGTTCAGTTGCTTTGACATGAAACTTTATTTTTATTGAACAAAGAATTTGAGACACTTGTTAAAACTCTAGGGTCGGTCACCTGAATCACTCTAGTTATCTGGGTCCAGCCCCATAAGAAATATTTATTTACTTGATTACCCCACCAAACGCGTGCTTTTTTTCATTGTCTTATTATTTACACTATCATTTACTCCACTCCCTGGCCAACTTAAGATTGACTTGAGAAAATAAATAATAATCACCGCTCAAGAATGGAACTGTTTCTACCATTCCAAGAACACAAGATGGACACTCTTAGTTCTCAGAAGACTCAATAAATTCTAGTCGGTCAAAGTTCGGTGTAGGCCTTGAGATAAGTAGCATCATATGATAAGCGATCCAAGAAGAGCTGTCCGATGATTTACACGCTTTAGGAGTCCAGATGACTTTAATATTTTCTCTGGAGAGGATAAGATTGTCTTACAATTGATATTAAAGGTACTCTCCGTTGGTTGAGTTACTTTTTTGATTACTCGAAAAAATAAATATTGAAAATCCCTTTATTCATATATTCAGACCTTGACATAATTCTGATGAGATTTATCTCAGTAACAGTAGAAATTCGGGTATTGGGCAATCATGTAGTCTCATTTCTTCTTTGGTGAAAATATCATGCTTGATTACTGAAAACTAACATCAGCTTCCACCATCGTTATCCATCGAAAAGCACTGTCTTCATATTTCTGATAAGGTCGGTATCTATCGCATCTAGACTAAGATATGTCATAAAAAATAATCATAAATTTGTATTTTTAGGCGCATTGATATTTTGTTGTTGAAACTCCCTTGCACATCAGATGGCATACCGCTTGTTATCAAAACTCAAAATTGTTGACAGAACTGCCAAAATTTAATGAATTTTGTAGGAATACTTGAAACGGTATTGCAAATATCTTGATTTGGTTGAAATTAGATAGTAGAGCTGCAGCCTACTACTCACATATTGCCAATAATTTGTACTTATCAAATTTAACCACAACTAAGTTTTGGACACATTTTTTGGTAGAATTTTATACAACGCGTGGAAAAAGCTTTATTTTAAACAATGAGGCCTTCCCTATTATGTGTTTTAGGCTCCAATATGACGGCCCATGAATTTCTCGAGATAGGAAAGGAAACCGTTTTTCAATAGAGAGCCCTTGAACCTAGGCTGGAAGACAGTTAAGAAAAATCTTCAAGGGTCTCATTGAATTTATGTTATGGAAATATCTGTACCTTATCACAAAAGTTTATTGACACAAGGTTCAGAAATCAGATGTCAAGAAGTCAGTTACCAAAATTTAAAAGTCGAAGTAACTTACTTACGAACAACTGTCCACGGTGCTCTCCGCTCGGCGAGTCTTACAAGCTGTAAAGCTAGAGATAATTCGTGACGCAAAAAGATCTTCATGGTATCGGTATATCTAACATTCAATCTTGGAGTCCTCAAGTCTCAACGTTACTTCTTCAACTGCGCTTCGGGTTCTAGACAATCAAGCAGGGGTCCTACTTAAGTTAACAAACACAAGTTTTTCATCAATTTATCTGGTAGAGAAAAGAAGATTCAGAAACTGTGATTCCACGTTCCCTCGAGGAGGTAAATATTTATAGACTTAACAGTGAGCACTAAGGACTCCCAGACATCAGTTAGCCTAGGGAATTACAAAAGTACATCAATATGCACACTAATGTATTTTAAGACGTTTACCGGTATACCGCATATAGATGCATTCTCCAACGTACTGACGCAGATGATGGTCCAGCTCTTTATATTTTGGAAAGAAAAAGAAAAGTCCGTAATCTTCCGTGGGTGAAGAAAGTTGTTCCTTTATTTATTTTGATTTTGGTGAAACTTGCGAAGATCAAAGCTAACGTCCAAAATTTGTGCCGTGTTCGTTTGATATGTTATTTAGAAGTAAAAAGCTATTTTGTTTCCCGACTTGGTTCAAACTTCAAACTCCGGAAATCGGTAAAAAAGACCGGCTTAAAAATGCTCGATATTACAGATCTAGATATCCATGTAAAAGAACTTGATAAATCCTTGCCAACCATGCAAAATCTAGTTGACCAAATCTATTAGAGCATTGTTATCTTGAAGAGTAGCAGACAAAATAACACAAGTTATCAAACAATTCATTAATTACCCCAAATTTTTGAGGTTAAGTCTTATAACCGAGACAAAGAAATTTTTTGGAAATGTTGTTAGGCAATTTGAAACAACATTGGTGTCAAAAAATGAACTAGAAACTTTTTTTTTTGTTTCATGATGAAACAAACAATCAAGAACACAATTATAATATACTAATATATCAAAAAGCAGGCATAGAAAATAAATTAGATGAGGCCCCAAAGTTCAAACCTTTGCGTAAAAGGAGTAGCCTTAGATTTGAACAGGGCTCAGGCTGTGGCGCTATAACCTATATTCGACTCGAGCCAGAAAACTGCCTTTTGGATTATTGAGATTTTTGCTGAACTCAAGCCGGCTATATATTTTTGGATGTTATAATATCGAATTCTCTCTAGAGCCGTTTAAGTGATGGCCAAAGGGTATTTTCATTCGATTTAGTGAGACCATTGGTGGAGCGACTCAATTTTCACTACCATGATCTATCACGGCCCTTAACCATTTTCAATCACAACATGTAAGTATAATAACAGCTTTGAGCGAAAACTTCCAGGAACCAGATCAATAAGTTAAGGTGGAACAGGTGATCTCATATTGAGCGGAAATTGATTTTTAACAGAAACTATTGTTGGATTTTCGATTGAGTTCTTAGTTGTTGACGGTTGGACGACGTATAGCTGGGTCATGAGACGTGGCCGCGAGTAAAATATTATTGTACGTAATTCGATCAAAAATTAGGCACCCACTTTTTGTGAATTAATAATAGTATGTTGAAGAAAACAAGCGAAAATAATCAAATTATATAACTTCATGTATTCATGACGTGTATTAATTAATTAAATCGTTGAACGTCCATCGCTTGATCAAACTATCATATACACTTGAACTGGGTGGTACTAAACGATCTGTCAGTTGATGTAAACGTTACTGGAACACAGATAACTAGTTTGGCATCTCAAAGCTGTTTAAGCGTGGCAGACCATGTAAAAATTTCTGTACGTTACTTTACTAGACTCTACGGTCTACTCACTGATGACTATCTAGTAAGTAGTTACTACGATCAGTCAATGATCGGTGCAATGGTCACTGAGTCTATTTGCATTCCTATTCAGTACTGTCATTTTGCACCTTGAAAAATTAAAACTAATTACATGTGATTTGGCAAGAGCAATTATTGGTCTCTCAAAATGATACTTTTCCAGCAACACTTCTACCAAATAGCAAGATAGATATACACCTACTAAACCGATAAAATTATTTCGATTCAATGGATTGGTGAGCAAAAGGTAAAACCCCACCAAGGCCAGAAGGAAGAAACTAAAAAAAAAAAAAATTGAAATAGCAATTGCCTCCCATCAGACGTGACAAGAGCATACTCAAAGCAAAACTACAACATGGGAACCTGTCTAGCCGTGATTAAAGTGGTCGGAATAACCTCTCTTGGTCTCTTCACTGGTGGTGTTGCCACCAACGTGTTGAATGGAACCGATATTGTCAAGTACGTGATCAGCACCTCCACCAGCTCAACCATCAAGCAAATCAATGCTCAAATCGTGTCCAAGTTGATTAAGAACGGCTCATATTTGAGTTTATTAGGAGGAATTTCTAGTCTTGCTTTCCAGTTAGCATACTTTGGAGCTCCAGCAAGATCTCAGCATCCATATTTGATTTACTCATCTTTAATTTTCCCAATTTCTGGATTAATTCACGGGTTGATAACAAGAAAAGAGCTTTACAAATACTTTTACTTGGACTGGTTTTTAGAATCATCCAAACCAGAGGCTAAGCCTAAGAAAGAACCAATCAAATCTGAGTTGGACAACTCAGTTTACAAAGATTTAGGAGACTCTAGCTCAGTTGATGAACACGCGGAGGCAGAAGATGAGGAGCTAGAAGCGGAAGTTGAGTTCCACCTAAGCAAAAAAGTGGCCATTGAAGCTGTTGAGACCGTTGCCTTCGCTAACAAGATCGTGGCAGTTATAAGTCTCGTCGGGCTCGTGGTGACCAGCGTGGGTGTCCATGGTGACTTTTAACTTCTAACACTACTTGACTAATTTGATACGACCTTTATACACAAATCGCTTGCTGGTAACTGTAGCCTTTCTGTTTCTCTCCCTTGTTCCGGCGATGGTGCGATAAGGGCGGATTATTACGTAAGCCACAGTAGTACTCGTGACTTGTAAGTTGTGAGTCGGTCAAGTTCCAGAACATTCGCGAAACACGTCATTTGTTTATCGCGTGTGACTTTCTTATCGGACGGTATTTATAGCCCACTGGAGCCGCCTGATAGAATTCTACCAAACAAAATTACCAACAACTAGATGAATGACTCCCTCCATCACTTCAGGCATTCACAACTGCTGTTGAATGGCCGCTACCGCTACTCCAGGGCACTCCAGGTGGGATCTTACGGCGAGGTCCTTCTGGCCACGGATGCTTCCACCGGCGTGGAGGTGGCCATCAAAGCCATGGCGAAGAGCCAAAAGGGATCGGCTGCCATTGCCAGACACGAACTTTCGATAATCAGACGCATCAACAACTCCCATAAACACATGTGCAACCTGCTGGAAAACTTTCAGACCGAGGCCCACTATTGCATGGTGTTCGAATACTGCTCCAACGGCGATCTTTACGATTACATCGCAAACACTGCAAACGACCAGCACAAACTCCATTTCAAGACCCTCATCAAGGAATTATACCAAATAATCACACACTCACACTCCAAGGGAATATATCACCGTGATATCAAGCCTGAAAACATCCTCATTGACGAGTCAAAGTCTATCAAGTTGACCGATTGGGGATTATCCACACTTTCTATAGATGCGAGTGACCCACTAATTGGAACTGAAAAATACATGGCACCAGAAACATTCTTCAGACAGTCTAAGAATAACGGCAGAACTATCACATACAGCACAAAGTACGCAGACTACTGGTCATTGGGTATCACTTTGTTGTACGTCCTTTTCAAAAGATGTCCTTGGAGAATGGCCAATATGTCAGATCCAAATTTCAGTAAATTCATCAAAGATCGGATGGTTCTGTTCAAATGGTACCCAAATCTATCAGCTTTTGGGTTTGATTGTATTATGACTTTGTTGGATGTGAATCCATCTTATAGAAGTTTGGACTATTTCTTTGAATTGAGTTGTCTCAAAGGATTTTCAAGTTCATTCCTCAGAGATGAATCGGATTCTATTGACGTTCTTCTCACTGATTCAGTGTCACCAATCAAGAACCATACAAAAGTTCAAGTCACAGAGATTATGCCATCTTCATCTTCTGATGACGATGATGATTTATTGTTTGGTTTGGAAATTGATAATCCTGTTGTTTCTTCTTTCAAAAAAGAATTTCAGCCAAGTGAATCGTTGGTTAAGAATGATCACATGGGTAATGACTTTGACATTGACCAGTTCTTAGAAGAGGATTTATTTGAGTCTCCAACGAGTGGAATACTCGACGAATCATTTACAAACTCACCATTAACACCAGCACTACAAACTCCAATAGATACCGGACCGGAAAACTTGAAGAGATTACCAACCTGTTTCCATCATTTACCTTCACTTAAGGGGGTATGCGTAAATCCGGAAATGGTGAATAATTCACCATTAAAGTTTGATAAACTGGATTGGTTTTAATTTTGGTCTGGCACTCAAATTTTCCGACCATTTTGTTTTCTCGTTCAAAAGCTTGCATCTAACTGGTTTAGATGCAAGTTCAAGCATAGAGTTTATTAGAGTTAATTAATTTTAGAATAGTAATATTATTTTATCGGTACTGTAGTTGAAACATATTTAATCCAATTTTACAAAAGACAGCTAATTATTAAAAGACTATCTACATTTTCACAAAGTTTTAATATTTACACAATTTTCCTCAGTTAGCACCTGTTGCCAATCCAAAGATATCATCAATCTTTTTATCTCCACCATCATTACAAACCTCAACATTTTCAACATTATGCACCATAATTTTATTGTTCAAGTCATTCAATTCAAATACATATATCCCCAAAAGCACACGATGCTTCTCAATGACATCCCCAACGCTCCTACTCCCACTCTGAACTCCATCAACACCATTAGGGTCCTCTGCCAAATGAGGACATTCTTCCTCACATGTCTTCCAATGAATAACTATCTTAGTGATACCAGACCCAAGAATTCCGTACCTATCCGAATAATCAACCTCACAACCAACAACATGAAACTTAGTATGTGAATCAAGCACAAAATTTTTGAATATTAATTGCGTCGCCTTCAAGCTGGTAAGATAGCTCAATTGGCCAGTGATAATGGGCACGTTACCGGTAATGGTAGGTGATATTCGTAATTGTATATGATCATCTAATCTCACACTTTGTGGCACCTGATTTAACGATTCTGGAATGATACCCTTGAGATATTCAACCATATCTCCTAAATTAGCTTTCTTCTCCAACTCTTTCAACTCTTCATCATTATTTTCACCTCCGCTACCTAATGATCTCTTAGACTTGAAGAAACTAACCACTTCCATCTTCTGATTTACCTCAGTGCCCATCGTAGTCACATGTGTGTGATGATAATGCGCTTTTCCAGCCCTTTGAAGCACCGGGAACACCACAGCTGTGAGTACTGACTTCCGCATCTCACAACGCGGTAAAGATCTCGCTAGATCTAGACACAAGCGTCTCATTTTGAGCTTTTTGTTCTCGTCACGTTAGTTAGGCAGTACCAATTCCTTTCTGGGGCCATCTCTGCCAGAAAAAAAGTGTCATGGGGAACAGAGATTTTCGCGAATTTGTTTATCTTAAGAGAGAGAGATGAGCTCCAATTAGCATAATCCGCAAGTGAGCAAGTTATCAAAAGGAGACTAAGATGCCCAACGCGCCAGTTATCTATGATTCAAACGACCCAAGACTGCCGAACCTCCCAAATTCGATGCTACACACGAACGAGAGTGACGAGTTTTCAGAAGATGAAAGCGACAATGGGCACTCTTCAGATAATGGAACGAGACATAATGAGACTGGGGGTACAGGGACGGGAAGGACAAACTCTGCTGAAGGATCCGCTGCTACGGATGCCTCAAAAGAGTCTTCAAGGGTGAGGTATCGTGGAAAAAAGGGAAAAAGAAACAGGAAAGGACGAAATGGAAGGAACAGAAGGTATTCTAACACGTATTCCTCATCTCAGGCAAGAGAGAGAATAAGTTGGGAACCAGGTATTGATATAAATGAAACAGAGGTTATATTGGCCTCAATGGGGAGCTCGGTTACAATAACGGACTATAATCAAGAGAGATATCGTGTGGAGAGGATTGATGTGGAGACTAAGATGAGGAGTGATTCTGATGATACCTCTGAGCTGGATTCTGAAGTAGACGAAGGTAAATTCAAAAGTAGTTTCAAAGATGAATTAGAGATCAAGGCCCAGAAGGATTGTGAAAAATTGGAAGGATTGTTGTCTAATAGACCTAGTTGGAGTAAAGTTCGGTGGATCAATGTGAATGGTATATCTTGGGACACTATTGTTGTTTTGTCTAACCATTTCAATTTACACAAGTTATCAATTGAAGATGTGATTGATATACCTACAAGAACCAAGATTGATCTATATCCTGATTGTTTATTTGGTGTGATTGCATTAACCAAACTGGTGAAAGAGACAAAGTCTGAGCAAATGGAAGATGAATACACATCCTGGCTGACGTCTTTGTTTCAAAACGAGCAAGAGGAGAGAATATCCAATTCTGTTAATAGTGTGATTAAGCCTCATGAATATGAATCCTTATCTGTTGATGAAAGGCTTTCCAAGTTTTACAAGATGAGACATCTCAATGATAGTTTCAAACCAACGTTGAATTCTAAAGGAGTATACAGCAAGAGGAGAAAAAGAAACAGCAAGTTCCTGAACATGCAGAAGCCGTTAAGTTATAGAAGTCTATTTATCGGTGTTGAACAGTGTTCTTTCTTTCTTTTGAAAAATGGTATTATTATAACACTTTTTGAAAGTTCCGGTGATGATATAGAGAATGCAATCTTGTCAAGAATATCAAAAAATGAAACGATCTTGAAGAAAAGTTGTGACCCTTCAATATTGTTGCAGAACATCATAGATGTTGTTGTTGATATCATATACCCAATCCTTACAGCATATAGAAAACGATTAGATGAGTTTGAAGTTGAAGCATTGATGAATCCTAATTTAAATCATACCAGATCATTGCATTTACTGTACGGTGAATTGGAAAGTTTAAGGGGCCAGATCTTACCAATTACAGCCCTTATCAATTCGCTTAGAGAACTATCACAACAGCAACAGAGGTCGCCACAATCACAGAGAAGAGGAAGTTCCATCAATTTTTACCACGATGACAGTTTGAAACTTATCTCACCAGTGTCTGAAGTTTACTTTGCAGATATTGTAGATCATACCTTAATGTTCACATCTGAAATTGAAGCCATGATTAACACAACACAAAATCTAATCGATCTAATCTTTAACACCATCTCCGCAGATACAAACAACTCTATGAAACAATTAAGTTGGATCACTGTGATTTTTCTACCGATGTCATTCTGGACAGGTTACTATGGGATGAATTTCAATATATTCGGTGATTTGCATAACAGTGTATCTTTATATTGGAAGATTGCCATTCCTTTTAGTTTTGCCCTAGTCTGTTTACTGACATGGAGTGTCGTTAAAGTCTATTACAAACGCGTGACTTCTTTTCTTTGGGATCTGCTTTATGTTATAAAAACCAGACTCAAAAAAAGGAAGAAGCATCGAGTTGAACATAGGGGTGTTACTGATGTTACACAAACTGTGTAACTATATACCCAATTATTAATTTCACGTTTATTCATTATTATGAGTTCTCCTCTTCTCTTTTTTGTATGTAAGATCTAGCTGGTCCTTTAAATTTTAACCTTTTCAGTCAATTCAGGAACAATTTCAAACAAATCACCAACCAAACCGTAATCAGCAACGTTGAAAATGGGAGCCTCTTCATCCTTGTTGATAGCAACAATAGTCTTAGAATCTTTCATACCTGCTAAATGTTGAATAGCACCAGAGATACCAACAGCAACGTACAATTCAGGAGCAATGACTTTACCAGTTTGGCCAACTTGTAAAGAATTGTCGACAAATCCAGCATCGACAGCAGCTCTAGTGGCACCAACACCCGCATTTAGGGAATCAGCTAATGGATAGATCAATTTTTGAAAGTTTTCCTTGTTCTTCAAACCTCTACCACCTGAAACAACGACTTTAGCACTTCCTAATTCTGGTCTTTCAGATTTTGTCAAGCTTTCAGAAACCCATTGAATTCCAACTTTTGAAGCATCAGCTGAGGATGAGTCGATTTCAGAAATCTCATAATTGTTTTCTGATTTTTCAACATTGGCTTCAAATGCTGATGGTCTTGCACTAATTAAAATTTTGAAATCAGTTGATTTAACAGTGGTGATTGCATTACCAGCATATATTGGTCTTTTGAAAGTAGTTGAGTTTTCAACTTTTATGATGTCAGAGATTGGTTGGACGTCCAATAAGGCACCAACTCTAGGAAGGACATTTTTTCCCACAGTTGAAGCAGGAACGATCAAATGGGTGTATTCCTCACTCTTGGAGATCAAATCGTTCAAGACTGGAGAAACAAACTCTGGTAAATAATGATCAAATTTGGCATCGTCTGACACAAGAATTTTTGAAAGTCCATTGACTTGAGATAGTTCGTCTTTAGCAACTTTGCTGGAATTAGAACCCAACAACACGGCAACGATTGGGTTTCCTAACTGTTTAGCTGCATTAATGGTGGAAAGGGAAGCTGACGAAATGGAATTTCCTGAAGTTTCGACAAAAGCCAAAGTGGAACCATTTCTGGCATTCGAAATCAAAGTTCTGAGGCTGTGTCTTCCTAAACAGAGGGCACTGTTACTGAATCTAAGCATTATGATGGAAAAGAACCTCTGGGTAGTGCTACCAATTTATGTCTCGTCTCAGTTTAATAAATTTTCAATTCACCTGAAAAAAAAAAGGTCGGTGAAGTACAAAATCCGAGGGTACACGTGACTCTTCTTAACCCCGGAATTTTTTTTTGGTAACGCTTGACAAGAGTCCGATTTTTTGTTTGAGTTTTAAACCGTCCCAAAGAATTTCGAATTGTTAAAATTGACACTTTACCAGGTGATATTCTCGGTTTTGAAGAGCAGGTGATATTTTTCTGAGCACTGTAATACTAAAAGTTAAGCAATTGTGTGTTTTAAGGAGTTATTGATCCTATTGAGATAAGAAGTTGAGTAATCGTTGTATTACTTGCATAGCCAGTATTGTTTGATTCGAGTGAGCTCTCATAAGTTTTACAGAACGGATCGGGATTCATTAAATGGCCAATGTGTACATGATGGAATCCACGTATCAGGATCTGGCGAATCGCACATTAAAATTGTTGGAGACATCAGGAAAGTACAGAGTTCTGATCTTGTTGATTGGAGCTCCAGGGTCCGGTAAGACGACCGTTGCCAAACGGGTCGTTGATATATTAAACAACAAGCATAAAGAGTCAGGAAAAGTGATACTTAAAGATGATGAGTCGCAGGGAACAGAAAAAGCCAAGTCCGTACTTGAAAACTTCAATGATGAGTTGGAAGTCTACGATAAAGATGTTGTTATTGACTACGAGGCTGAGGATTATTTGCCTAGTGTGGAAAAAACTGAAAATGATGAGATGATACTAAGGGGAAGGGGGGGAAACTCAACGATGATTAAGATATCCTCCAAGCTGAAAGATCACTCGAAAGATGAAGAAGATTCGTTTGCGCAAGTCATCCCGATGGATGGATTTCATTTACCAAGAGAAATATTGAAAAGATTTAAAGATCCAGAGACTGCATTCAAGAGAAGAGGATCTCCATTCACATTTGACTCTTCATTAATCGTGAAACTGGTGGAAAATTTGAATGAGACTATGAAAGTTCCTAATGACGAACACCTTGGAGAATTGGATATTCTAGAGAATAATTCGAAGATACCCGACATTTATATACCTGATTTTGACCATTCTGAACATGATCCGAACCCACTGGGCTGTCTAATAAATTCCAGCTCTAGAGTTTTGATAATGGAGGGATTGTATCTGTTATTGGATAATCCAATTTGGTCACAGATCGCAAGATGCCTAAATCCTGGTCTGAAGAGCCATACAAATAGAGATACAGCATACATACTCAACGATGATGAAAGAGAGAAACAGATAAATTTAGTGAAAAATGAGGAACTCATATATGACAGCATATACAATATTCCAATCGTGCCAATTGGAAAAAATTATGAAACATGGAAGATATTTATTGATGATAAGAAGATGTTGAAGAGGGTCAGCAAGAGGCATTTAAATGCAGGGATTGTTACGAGTCTAAAAGATGGCGAAGAAAGAGTCAAGTTGAATGATTTGCCCAATGGAACAAAAATTTATCGTGAAAGTTTTAAGAGTGATTTGAACATTATTAGTATAGATGACATCAGAGAAGAGAAAGGGAAGGTTTAAGAAGTTGAAGATTTCCATTATGTAGAACCTTTTTTCTGTTGCGTATAAGGTCTGAAGATTGAATGAAACTCAACTTATGTAGTGATTAAATAAATCAAGATCAAGAGCATAACGTAGAAATGTGAGGCTTTCCACAACAACACAATAAAAATTCAAATATTTTATGACACATGTATGATATACTCCTACAATATGGCACTATGCCCCATAACTGTCATAGTGCTGATCTGTTGCATTACACGGTATTACGAAAAACACATTTTGCTATCATCACGGACATTTCCTTATCGAGAAATACGCCATATCCTCTAGGCTCTCACTTATGAGACGGTTTACCTTTTTTAAAACTCATGAGTCACGAGACTACGACTTCATTTCCTTGAAGGTGCCAGTTCCTAGTCGTTTCCCTCCAAGATCCCCACGGAGCGCATCACCTTATGAAGTCAATCGGCCCAAATTTCAAGAATAAATAAATTCGCGCTTATGCGCTTGCTAAGCGCTTGCTGGTGGTTTCACTTTTCTTTTATGGCACAATAACTCAGAGGTGGGCTTAATCTCTCATGCCGATCATGGCTAAATATGATGATATATGATGGAATATTACTAGTTTAGTAGACCGTATAGCCACCAGTTATGTGACTTTCGTGTCTGTGCAAGTTTCTGGCTGCAGTTTGACCCTTGTTTTCACGTCAATTTTTGCAGCCTCATCTACAGCCATTCCATCTGTCTAGATCTACACCATATTTTATAGATTGAGAAGTTTCAAGAGATCGATAAAATTTTTAAACAGGTATCTTTGCCCCTTCTAATGTTGATCAACTAAGCATACTTCTGCTAACTAATGAGCTCCCAATCAACGTTTGATTTTTCGTCACTCCCTTTAGATGACAGCACCATCGACTGGTCTTCTGATGCTATCAAGAACTTCTTCAAAACCAGATTTTCATCCCTATTCAGGTTTCATTTGGAAAACCTCAACGAGATTAATCCAATACCATCACTTCGCAAGCTCACACTGCGCAATTGGAACTATTTTTTCATGGGTCAAGCTGCTTGGTTCAGTGCAAGTTTTGACTTCTTCCTCACAGCTGTCTGTGCCAGTCAAATCGCCGAATCTTTTGACGTTACCACAGAGAAGATCACTTGGGGGTTGTCATCTGTTTTAATGGTTCGTTCAGCAGGTGCAATCATATTTGGACTATGGACGGACAAATATTCTAGAAAATGGCCTTTCATAACAGCATGTGCTATGTTCTGTATTTTACAAATTGGTACAGGGTTCTGTCAAACATTTCAACAATTTTTAGCAGTGAGAGCATTGTCCGGTGTGGCAATGGGCGCAACTTATGGAACTGCGGCAGCAACATCAATGGAGGATGCCCCTGTTGATGCGCGTTCTTTTCTCTCAGGGTTCTTTTTCAGCGCATACCCGCTCGGAATGATCATGGCTGCTGTCTTTTGGACTGGGTTTCAACACACTGCCGACACGTGGAAGTCATTATTCTGGTTCAGTGCTGGGTTTCCTTTCCTCTTGATTGTTTGGAGGTTGTTATATCCTGAGACAACATATTTCACTAGAGTATTGAAGGCTCGTGAGCTGATCAAAGAAGAAGGGTTAAAAAGAGGAATCGTTCGTAAATTTTCCATTGGTGAAAAAGTTCAACATGCTAAACGCATCATTTCCAAACATTGGTTGTTATTTGTTTACCTAGTGTTGATGATGGCAGCTCCAAACTACCTTATCCATGCTGGTCAGGATCTATTCCCAACTTTCTTGAGAAAGCAAGTTGAACTTTCTGAAAACATGATAACCGTCACGGTGGTTGTTACTAATTTAGGTGGTGTTATTGGTGCGACAGTTGTTGGTCAATTGACTGAGATTCTTGGTCGTAGATTCTCATTAATTTTATCATGTCTCTTGGGTGGTGCATTTCTCTATCCAACTTTCATGATTCATAAACCAGAATCTAATATTCCTGCTGGATTCTTCTTATACTTCTTCATTCTTGGTATTTGGGGAATCATTCCTGCCCATTTATCTGAGCTATCACCTCAAAACGCAAGAGTTTTCATATCTGGGTTGGCCTATCAGTTAGGCAACTTGGCTGCTTCTGCCTCTTCAACAATCGAAACTAAACTAGCCCACCAATGGCCTGTTGGATTAGATGCATCAGGTAATGAGAAATTTAATTATGGAAAAGTTATGGCCATCTTGACGGGATCTGTTTTTATCTATTCTATATTCATCGTGTTTGTTGGACCGGAGAAGTTTCACAGAGACCTATCGTCACCTGAGATGAAACACTACATTGACAAGGTCATTCTGATGGAGAATGGTGACATCGAAAAGAGTGAAGAAGCATTCGAAGATAGCGCAGAGATTGAGAAAGTGAAGTCAAGAAGCTCAAGCTGAAACCATACTCAATCGCAATTATATTATTTAAATTATTTATAGAACACGCACATACCGTTCACTAATACGAGGACAATAGACATGACTCATTCTGTGGGCTGTCCTCATCCTTTCGATTTATGCCGTGCGTCGTTTCAGAGGTGACTAATATAAAGAGATACAAATACAAGGATTACCACAAAAGTAGAAATTATGACACATTTTTTGTCCGGTTTCAAACCCCGAGAATCCGAGTCAACTCGACTCCTCCCGAGTCAAAAAAGAAGTCTCTTCCCCAGTCAGGAAAGTTAAAGGCAGGTTGAATTGACACAAAGTTGGGGTTCAGTGAACCCAGACAACAGAAAAACATGGGATCCACCAGGAGTCCCGAAAATGTGCCCATGACCCTCAAATATAGCGCTGAGACCTCATATCCAGTCCCGGATGACTCATTCTCCGTCCCAGAAGCACGTGATTTTCAGTCATACAAACTCCTTTTTTCAGTCAAAAAAAAGAAAAATTTTTCGATAATTGAATCGAAATTAATCGTGTACTTAAACCCATTCAACGCACTAATTTTCTCTTCTTGATTTAGTTCAATTGATCAAACAAAATATCCCATAATGTCCTCTCCACAGCAGATCAGCAATCTTCAGGCCTCATTTGAACAGGCTACTTTGGGTTCCCCAGGTGCTGTTTCCACATCCCCATCACAATCATTCCTACAAAATCAATTTCGTCAGAGAGCTCTTTCAGTTTCCAAACCTACTAAAACTTTGAAACCATTCTCTACCGGTGACATCAAAATCTTATTATTGGAAAACGTTAATCAAACCGCTATTGATATCTTCACCAAGCAAGGTTATCAAGTTGAATTTTACAAAACTTCATTACCAGAAGACGAATTAATTGAAAAAATTAAAGATGTTCATGCTATTGGTATTAGATCGAAAACGAAATTAACCGAAAAAATCTTGTCACATGCTAAAAACTTGGTTGTTATTGGATGTTTCTGTATTGGTACCAACCAAGTTAACCTGGATTATGCTGCTTCTAAAGGTATTGCTGTTTTCAACTCTCCTTTCTCTAACTCAAGATCAGTTGCTGAATTGGTCATTGCCGAAGTTATCTCACTTGCCAGACAAATTGGTGACAGATCAATCGAACTACACACAGGTACTTGGAACAAAGTCAGTGCTAAATGTTGGGAAATTAGAGGTAAAACTTTGGGGATCATCGGTTATGGTCACATTGGTTCTCAATTATCAGTTCTTGCTGAAGCTTTTGGTATGAACGTCCTATACTACGATGTCAATATGATCATGGCTTTAGGTAACTCTAAACAAGTCCCAACTTTGAACGAACTTTTAGCAGAAGCTGACTTTGTTACTCTTCATGTTCCAGAAACTCCAGAGACTAAAAACTTATTATCTGCTCCCCAATTCGCAGCCATGAAAGATGGTGCTTATGTGATCAATGCTTCAAGAGGTACCGTCATTGACATACCAGCTTTGATCTCAGCAATGAAATCTGGTAAAATTGCGGGTGCTGCTTTAGATGTGTATCCAAATGAACCAGCCAAGAATGGTGCTGATTTATTTACCAATGACTTGAATGATTGGACTTCAGAATTAGTTTCATTGAGAAACTTGATCCTGACCCCGCACATTGGTGGTTCTACTGAAGAAGCTCAATCTGCCATCGGTATTGAAGTTGGTACTGCTTTGACTAAATATATCAACGAAGGTACTTCAGTTGGTGCTGTCAACTTCCCAGAAGTTTCATTAAGAGCATTGAATCTGGATCAACACAACAGTGTCAGAGTGTTATATATTCATCAAAACGTTCCAGGTGTTTTGAAAACCGTCAACAACATTTTATCAGATCATAACATTGAAAAACAATACTCTGATTCTCAAGGTGATATTGCTTACTTGATTGCCGATATCTCAGACTTTGACCACAACAACATTAAAGCTCTTTATGATCAGTTAGAAAACACGCCATACAAGATCGTTACTAGATTGCTGTATTAGATGCAATGCAGCACTCATTAATTTAAAACTTCTTCTATTCATCAAACTCATCACATCTTTAACAGATGTTCATGGAAAACCTTCCAACTCACTTTTTTAATTTTATTGTATTTCATCAATGCAGTGTATAAATTCAACATCTTACATATCCGGAATATTCGACATCATTTGGATTCCTTCAAATGATAATATAGACTGAGCTAAACATATACTTGTAGACAATACACACATTACTACCACACAATTCAGTGTCAGCAATATTCCTACATTCAAAAGAAAAAAATAATAGTCATTAATCATACTATTGCTTAACAAGATTTGCCATTTATAGTTCATTTATCGTCAAATTTATCGAACGCCTCCCTGCTTTTCATTAACAAATCAAAGATAAAAGTGTGTCCACCATTCAACAACATCGTTATTTTGAAACTTCTAATCAGCTCCATATATTTTGCAACAACGATTCTTTGTCCTAATGAACTATCCTTCTGAGTGACTTGTGGAAATATTTCAAACTGAACCCAGTTCTCCAATTCATTAATCAGCAAATTCGGCTCCGATTCATACTCTGTAAAAGTCTTATATTTGCCTTTCCGTACAAGAAACTCCTTAAACTCTTTCAGATCTTTAAAATAAGTGTCAACAAATTTGGAATCATCAGGGATCTGCTTGTACTCCGTCTGTTCCTTGATAAAGTCTTTAGTAGGAACAATCATGGTCATATTGGAGGCCGATGCGAACCGCTTGAAAGTGTACACTCTTCCTGGAGAGTTTTTCATCAAAGTTCTACGTATAATGTTCATCACCACGTAGACTAGCCCCACTAAAAAAACCAGCTAATCGAATTAAGTCCAAAGCCAGTTTTTAAGCTGTCAAAGTTTATTCATATTCAGGACACTTAACTCTCGAGTCACGTGACCAAGTCTGATTGGTGGCAAAATTCGACTGTTGAAAAAAACCAAAACAAAAGAGAGACACCTTCACAGAACTCTTCTTCCAATTCAACATGACCGCCGTTTCTGCTGCGCCATATCTGGCCTTATTAGGTGAGTCCGACAGTGCCTTGAAGAGCTTCGCGCTCCAGTCCATCAATACTGTCGTGGATCAGCTGTGGTCCGAAGTCGCCAACAGTATCCTCGAAATCGAAGAGCTTTATGAAGATGAATCGTTCAAAGACCGTAAGTTGGCCGCATTGATTGCTTCGAAGGTCTACTACAACTTGAGTGACTACGAGTCTGCAGTCAAATTTGCCTTGGTTGCCGAGGATGCTTTTGACATTAATGAAAAGTCAGAATATGTTGAGACTATCATTTCCAAAGCCCTTAATCAATACATTCAATGGAGTAAGAAGAACTATGAGTCTCCACAAGTCCAAGAACCAATCCCTAAGCAATTAATATCTATCTTCGAAAAAATGTTGAGCAAAGCTGAAGATTTGAAATTGACTATTGGCATTTCATTAGATGCATATAGATTAGACATTGTGGAAGAAATCATTAAATCTCAGCTGACCAATGAATCAGAGGAAACCGTTTTGAGTTTGATCAACTATACTTTGAACATCGCTACCTCAGATATAGACAATACTGTGTTCAGAACAAGCACTTTGAGCTTCTTGATCACCATCTTAACAACGTTACAAAACCCAGACTATTTCACCATTTTCAAAATCATTGTCAATTTGAACGATGCTGAATTATCAATCAACCTTTTCAAGGCTTTATTGTCCAGCACTGACCAAAATGGTAAATTAATCGTTTATCAAGTTGCCTTCGATTTGGTGAAATCAGCATCTCAAGAATTATTAGACAAAACCATTACAAATTTAGAAAGATTGAACACAAATGATGAGAATCCAACAATTACTAAAGTCGTGAAGATTCTTTCAGGTATCCCAACAAGTGATTTCAACATCACTTTCTTGAAAAAGAATAATAACACTGATATTCAAATCTTGAACAAATCAAAAGATTACTTAGACGGTAGAAACTCCATTTTCCACTCTGCAATCACTTTTGAAAACGCATTCTTACACGCCGGTACAACCGATGATTCTTTCATCAGAAACAATCTGGAATGGTTAGGAAAAGCCACCGACTGGTCTAAATTCTCCACAACTGCAGCGTTAGGTGTCATTCATAAAGGTAATTTATCACAAGGTCGTAAGATTTTACAACCATACCTTCCAGGTAGTCCGGGTTCTCGTTATACCATTGGCGGATCCCTGTACGCTTTAGGTTTGATCTTTGCTGGTCATGGAAGAGAGACTATTGATTATTTGAGAAAGCACGTTGTTGAAAACGGTGCATCTGCAGGTTCGCCAGAAGTTGACGTTATTTTACATGGTGCTTCCCTCGGTACCGGTGTTGCTGGTATGGGATCCCGTAACCTGGAGATTTATGAAGAGTTGAAAGTTGTTTTATATTCAGACAATGCAACATCTGGTGAAGCTGCTGCTTTGAGTATGGGATTGATTATGCTTGGTTCGGGCGATGAATCTGTACAAACTGACATGCTTTCATACGCTCAAGAGACTCAACATGAGAACATCATTCGTGGTTTAGCAATGGGTATCTCTTTACTAAACTATGGAAAAGAAGAACAAGCTGATGACATCATTGATCAATTGTTGGAACATGGTGATCCAATCTTAAGATATGGTGGTGCATACACTGTTGCATTATCATATGCGGGTACTGGGAACAACAAAGCCATCAAGAAGTTATTGCATGTTGCCGTTTCAGACTCCAGTGATAATGTCAGAAGAGCTTCTGTCACCGCTCTAGGGTTTGTGTTGATTCGTGATTACCAAACCGTTCCAAGAATTGTTGAATTGTTATCCCAATCGCATAATCCACATGTCCGTTATGGTAGCGCTATGGCCTTGGGTATTTCCTCTGCTGGTAAAGGCTATGCTCCTGCAGTTGAATTATTGGAGCCATTGACCAAAGATCCAGTTGATTTTGTCCGTCAAGGCGCCTTGATTGCACTGTCCATGGTGTTGATCCAACAGAATGAAAAGAAATATCCAAAAGTCACTGAAGTGAGAGAATTATACGCAACTTTGATCAGTAACAAAGGTCAGGATGCATTGACCAAATTCGGTGCATCTGTGGCTCAAGGTATAATAGACGCTGGTGGCCGTAATGTGACCATTCAAACTGAGAACACTGCGACTGGTACATTAAACACAAATGCTATTGTTGGTCTAGCCGTCTTTACTCAATTATGGTATTGGTATCCATTTACGCATTTTCTGTCATTGGCATTTACACCAACTTCAATCATTGGAATTCGTGAGGATTTTAAAATCCCTGAATTTGAAATAAATTGCCATGCCAAATCACAATATTTCGAATATCCACCAAAATTAGAGGAAGAGAAGAATGTGGTCTTTGAAAAACCAAAGAATGCAGTATTATCAACCACTGCTAAGGCTAAAGTCAGAGCAAAGAAATCTCAAAAACAATCCAAAGATGAAGAGATGGATATCGATAAGAAACCAACAAAAGAAGAAACTCTGGTCTCTGAATTACAAGGAGCCGAATCTAAAGATAACAGTAAATCCTCCGATGAAGAATCAAAGGATAAATCAGCTGAAGACGAGGATGATGAAAACATCAAATATATCAAAACACCATACAAACTTCCAAATATCT
The DNA here is from genome assembly GCA_030579035.1 of Gotozyma siamensis. NCBI lineage: Eukaryota > Fungi > Ascomycota > Saccharomycetes > Phaffomycetales > Phaffomycetaceae > Gotozyma > Gotozyma siamensis. Next base: position 176,273 of record JAKTZZ010000006.1, read on the forward strand.
CTCGTGTCGTACCATCTCAATTGAAATACATAGCATTCAACAAAGATGAAAGATTTGTGCCTGTTAGGAAATTCAAAGGCCACCACAATGGCGTTGTTATCTTGATTGATAAGCAACCAATGGAACCATTTTCGTGGATCAAAACAGTCAGACAAACAAGCAACAAAGATGCTCCATTGCCTAAACCTTTCCAAATCGAATTTGAAAATGACGATGAATAGTTAAAGGGTACTTGCTTATAGTATTAAAATATGAATGGTATCTCTATAATTTTTTGAAAAATATGTAAAACTATGTCTTATGGGCACCAGGAACGACTTTGAAAGATAAGATGTCATTCTTTTCTACATCAATTGTGTCATCCTCACTTATTCTCATTCCATCGATCCCTTCAACTGCAGCAATTGTGACATCTCCCATGATTTGTCTTGCAACTTTAGAAATAGGAGTTCCTCTTCTAATAAGTGTGCAGTCTCTGAACACATTAGTTCCATTACCACCCGTGAATGTAGTGATGTTACGAACGGTATAGACAGGAACCAACTCTAAAACTTGGGTAGCCGCTTGCAAAACTTGCACCACACCAGTAGATCCAAATCTGTAAAGGACTAAGTCTCTAATATTGTCTAATCTATTCATGATCTTTTCGTCAATCTCCTTCAAATCCGCATCATCCGGAAGGTCTTCCTTTGTGTCAACAAACTCTGTACCTTCTTCATACCTGATATAATTCTGTTTAGCTAGCTTTCTTAAAAACACTTCAGTTATAGCAGACGTTAAAACTGCTTTAGTATCTGGATATTTCAAAATAATTTTTGAAACATTTTTATCAGAGTCTGGGTGATCGATCTTATTCAAAGCCAGCACGGTAGGAAACTTTTCAGCGACGAATGCTTTGACAACCTCCGTTATCTTGGCTTGGTCCCATTCTTCTAATTTACCAACTTCAGGCAATCTTTCTAAAGCTCTGGCCACGGTAGTCGCGTTGGCAGAATAACCCGCAAACTGAGTGAGCAGTGTGTCTACAATCGAACTCTTGGTAGCAGTGTGTCGTCTCACAATAGAACCCCATCTCTTTTCCAAATTACCTTCGATCCATAATCTAATCTCATCCTGCAGCCATTCCACATCTTTCAACGGATCATAACCTCTTGTGTTTTTACCTTCCGCATTAGTGGTCCCACTCACATCCACAACATGAATCAATGCATCTGCTTGTCTCAAATCATCCAAGAACTTGTTTCCTAAACCTTTACCTTGATGAGCTCCAGGCACCAAACCCGCAACGTCAAGCAGAAGAATAGGAATGTGTCTTTTTCCCTGAGAACACCAGCCATAGTTTGGTTTGCACAGGTCTTGCTTACCAAAGCGTGAGCATGCGCAGTTAACTTTCAGGTACCCTGTTGTCCTTGTTAGTGTTCAGATCATCAATGATGTGTGAGATAAAGAGATACATACCTGTTGCCTTGTTAGGGTCGATCGTGGTGAAAGGGAATGCACCAGTTTTAGCCGCAGCATCAGTCAGACCTTTATTTGTTAGAAATTATCTTCAAGAGAGCTCAGAAAGGCTGACAGGGGACCACGTCAGGGGATGGTCTTTTCCTCATCGGTCAATATCAATCAATTACATACTATTTAGTCTATTTCTCCCGTTAGTAAATGCTTTCAGAATCAAAAAAAAAGTTTCTCGTTACTAACGTTGTGGACTTCCCAGAGGAAGGTTTCCCTACAATTCCAATCAAAGGATCACGGGGCATTTCTCACAGTATGATCACACAACCACTCTAAACTACATTGGTAGATGAACTTTTTCGTTTTTCCAGAGATGCGGTGTACGGATTAATTGTCTATTTACTTCTCCACTTTGCTCCTGTAAATACGTTGAACAAGTGAAAGACCCCCCCTCCCCTCGCTTGAGCATTGATCGAAGCCCCAAACATCACCGGACTTGAGAATTGAAATGACGTTCATCAACTTCAGAAGGGCTCTTGCCCCACAATCGATCTTCAAGTTCCACTTCCACGAGAGCACGATGTTTACTACTCTTCCACAGACAAAAGTGTTCAACAAGGTGATACTTAAGAACAGCAAGACTGAACTCATTGACAGCTCAGAAGAAGTAGCATTGCAACGTTTATTTGACACTATCATGAAGGTGCAACCGGGGGAGAAGTTTTCTAATCCAAAGACATTGTTGAAGCTATACTCAAGGATCTATCGACCATTCTTATCTAAAAATGACATGGCACAATACTTCGAAAACGGTACAAATCCACTTACTCGCATGAAAGCGTTCGTCTTGAAACACGTGAGAATGAACAACGATGCACTGTATGCATTAAGCTATATATATCAAAAGCCAATGTTTGACTTTGGAATCATCAGAGGGGATTATTTTTCAAGTTTGGGAATCACTTCAGATTATGCTAATCTTTTGAGAAATACCAACAACAAGATATTCAAATCCCATATGGATCCTCGTTTCAACTTTTCTGAACCGTTAACATCAAATTTCAAAAACAATGAACAGTTGTTGGTGAAATATTTACGCAAGAGCTCACAGTTACACAACGGAGCTTCCAATTTAAAGAATTTTCTAGTCATTGACAATCCTAACCAAAGCGAATTTTTCATCTCCCTGGCAATGCGCTTGAATGTGAACATTATTGTGCTTACTCAATCGAACTTCACCCTACCTTCCTCAACTATTGTTAATGAAGTTGAAAGATACGTCGATGCTAAAAAAGAACGTAATTTGGAGAAATGTCAAGAGATACACAATGCACTCATGAACATGAAATTAGTGTCGATGCGCTCAATGTCAGAATTTATCCAGTTTATGGAAATCATGCAAGATCCCTACTTGAGGTTATATCAGATGAACAATGGGGTGACAGGTCACAGATTGGATTCATTCGATAGAAGACTTTTAGAAATGGAATTGAGCATCTTAGGTGATGTTGAGACCGGTGATAGACTCAGAGGTAAGCTTTAGATGGGTATGAAGCTACTGAATATTTATTTATTTATTCATGCCATCGATTTGGTTTATTCAACAGTTGAACTTAGGTTTATTTCTTCAATAAGTTTTTTCTGTTCTTTGCCTATTTATTACTATTTATTACTATTTATTACCTATTTATTACTATTTATTACTATTTATTACCTATTTATTACTATTTATTACTATTTATTACCTATTTATTACTATTTATTACTATTTATTACCTATTTATTACTATTTATTACTATTTTTTACCTTTTATTACTATTTTTTCATTACAATCACCTGTTTTTCGGGTAAGAGGGCTCAAATATACAAAGAGCCGATGTTTCGAATAAATCTGAATATGTCAGAGTAGACTTCGCCTTTTTATATCTTTGCTTTATCATCGACAACATTTAAACGTCTCTTTAGTTTTTCTCGTAAAATGAAACGAAAACAAACAAAAAAAAAAGGAATCTCTTTCTAAAACAAGGCATAACGTCGTCAATTTTGAAATGAGCTCTCAAACAGACTACTCCCAATCCACACAGCTCACAGAACTCGAGAAAAAGATTCTTCAGCAATACCAATCACTACTGAGACGTCTGCAGTACTTGGATAACATCATCAAAAACTTAATAGCACAACCAACTACACAACTACTGGAATCATTACGCGTCATTGAGAGCAAAGTCGCTTTGGTGTTTACGCTGTTCAAATCAGCCGTCTACTCTTTGTTTCTTGTTCAGGAAGGTGCCCAAGAAGACGAAGAATTCATCAATTCACTACAAGAATCAAGTAAAAGTTTGTACGAGGATTGATTGAAGATTCTCATAAAATTTACAAAAACACGCAAGAGGAAGGATCTAATTCAAACGTCAAAAATGACGATTCTTCCATCAATACCACTCGATGAGATCTTAGCGACTTCATCATTGGACTCAGTATATGGTCTGATTTGCGTGATTGAGTTTTGATGAATTGTTTTCAAACTAGAAGAGTCCTTACCAGCCAAAGTACCTTTCAAATCCATCTGTTTGAACATGTTCAAAGCACTTTGTTCACCAAGATCTTGAGCTTTAGACTTTTTAGGGTCATCAATGGAGTACACTTGTTGCCAGTTAATTTCATCCCCTTGAAAAACAACTGGGTGACAATCATGACCAGCTGCAATGATAGTATTATCATTCTTGAATAAAACGGAAGTGAATGGTAACAACGATGTAGAAACACTCAAGATCGATCTTGGTGGTTGATCTTGGCCGTTTGGATAAACAATGGTCAGTGAAGAATCATGGGACACGAAACCAAGAATATCACCAGTCTTATTGAATGTGACATCATGGATCCAACCACCGTTGGAACTGACAAAATCACCACATAGTGTGTTGAAAGGTAGCTTCTCACCCCATAAGGAAGCTGCTGGCTTCGAGTCAATACCCTTAATGAAACCAGAGAAGACACGGGCATGGCCATCGGTCGAACCAGCCGCAATCAACACATTATTTGGATGCCATTCAATGGATAAAATGGTTGATCTAAGAGGTTTCTTGATATGTTTAGAGATCCACCAGTCGTTCTCTTGCTCAAAATAACACACGGCAATGACTCTAGCCCCTGAACCCACAGCGAATTTGAAACCATTTGGAGCCCATTGAACACAAGTGGCAGCTCTGTTGATTCTCAATAAGACCAAAGTAGGCTTGTAGGTGCCGTCGGACAATGGTTCCCAGACAATGGCGTTTCTGTCCTGAGAACAGGTGACGATACGGCCGTGGATTGAGATGTCGACGGCAGTGACTGTCTTATCGTGATCTTTCAAGACTGCAATCAACTTAGGAGACTTTGCGTTAGAAACGTTATAGATTTCAACTTCGGTCTGCTTAGAGATGGCCAATGTTTGGCGATCCTGGGAGAAAGCATGTGAATGGACTGGGAGGTGGGAGAATTGGAAGACTTGTGGCATTTTTAAGTGACGGAGGAGGTCGACTCTACTCGTTTATTTAATTTGGTGGACTTAATGGCGTTCGGGTACAGTTTTAATTTTTGAATTTGATGAAATAAAAAAAGGGTAAAACTACCCGATGGGGGAATAACCTCAATAGGAAAGTCATCGAAGTCAATTTTCTAATTCAAAAATTGAAATTGACGTGAAAAAAAAATTTAAAGATACGAAAGTAAAGTTGATTATTCCAACTAGTTTGAACTCAATCATATCACTGGAACCGAACCACCCTGCACAATGTCCAACGATAAATACGCTACACCTTTGTCTTCGAGATACGCATCCGAAGAGATGTCACATGTGTTCTCCCTCAGAAACAGATTCTCTACCTGGAGAAAGTTATGGTACAACTTAGCCATTGCTGAGAAAGAGCTTGGATTGGACGTCATCACCGATGAAGCCATTGAGCAAATGAAAGCTCATTTGGAAATTACGGATGATGAGATTTCAGCTGCTTCCAAAGAGGAGGCTATTGTTAGACACGATGTTATGGCCCATGTTCACGTTTTTGGTAACACTGCTCCATCTGCTTCTGGTATCATCCATCTTGGTGCTACTTCTTGTTTCGTCACTGATAATGCTGATTTGATATTCTTAAGAGACGCTTACGACATTGTCATTCCTAAATTAGTTAACGTTATTGATAGATTGAGTAAATTTGCTGAAGAATACAAAGATTTACCAGTTTTAGGATGGACTCATTTCCAACCTGCTCAATTGACAACTGTTGGGAAAAGAGCCACTCTATGGATCCAAGAATTGTTATGGGATCTAAGAAACTTTGTCAGAGCCAGAAATGATATTGGGTTAAGAGGTGTTAAAGGTACCACTGGTACTCAAGGTTCTTTCCTTGCTTTGTTCCACGGTGACCATGATAAGGTTGAAGCGTTAGACAAGAGAGTCACTGAATTGTTAGGTTTTGACACTGTTTATCCAGTCACCGGTCAAACTTACTCTAGAAAAATTGACATTGATGTCTTAGGTCCACTATCTTCATTTGCTGCTACTGCTCATAAATTCGCTACTGATGTTAGATTGTTAGCTAATTTGAAAGAAGTTGAAGAGCCTTTTGAAAAATCACAAATCGGTTCTTCTGCAATGGCATACAAGAGAAACCCAATGAGATGTGAAAGAGTTTGTTCTCTAGCTAGACATTTAGGTTCTTTATACAACGATGCTGTTCAAACGGCATCTGTTCAATGGTTTGAAAGAACTTTAGATGATTCTGCCATTAGAAGGATCTCATTACCATCTGCTTTCTTGACCGTAGATATCTTACTTTCCACCATGTTAAACATCACTTCTGGTTTGGTTGTGTACCCAAAAGTTATTGAAAGAAGAATTAAAGGTGAACTACCATTCATGGCCACTGAAAACATAATTATGGCTATGGTGGAAAAAGGTGCCTCTAGACAAGAGGTCCATGAAGAAATTAGAGTTTTGTCCCATGAAGCTGCTGCTGTCGTCAAACAAGAAGGTGGAGATAACGATTTGATTGAAAGAATCAAAAACACCAAATTCTTCTCTCCAATTCATGATGAACTTGATTCATTGTTGGATCCTTCTACTTTTGTCGGTAGAGCTCCTCAACAGGTCGAGAAATTCTTGGCCAACGACGTTGCCAACGCTTTGGCTCCTTTCAAACAACAAATCACTAACGAAGAAGTTAAGTTAAGTGTTTAAGGTGTGTTTTTCGGTTGAGGTGCGGACCCCAGGTTTTTTTGTATACTAAGTGGAAATATTTATATGTTAATTTGAAATGAGCCTTTACAGTAGTGATTATGGTAATTGTAGTGATTGAGATAGTGCGGTGGAGTTCAAGTACGTACTCAGTCTTTTTCTTAGTACCAGTTTCATTGTCCGATCAGTAGTAACTTTTTTTAACGTTCATGTAGTCTCTTGCCTGTCAATTACATGTACTAACTGTGCTTGAGGTAACAAAAGGCTACTCTCCTATATTTAAACACTATACAGTCCATGGACCATATGGCCCATGGGCAAGTCCTCATCAAATCTCAATCATCGCTTCTTTTCCCAACAGTTTGGTTGAAAAATGACCTATCATAAGCAGGGCTGCTGCGATCGGGCTAATAATAGTAATTTTGAACCTTTGGAGGGACACCGAAACTACGAAGGAGCGGAAAAGATTCCAAAATGCCACTTTGTTTTTGTCCACACCCATATGCTCCTCACAATTTGACTGAGCAAACCGACCAACCAATCACATCTCTTAAATTCTAATTTCAATTCACTTATGTTTGAAATTCTCGTTAAATGAATTCGAAAACGCATGGAGCTGCAATTAGTTTTTTTTGTACCTTGAAATTATGATCTGGTGATAAAGCAAAAAAAAAACTTTTTCCTCTTTTCTTCCTTTCTTCGACTCCTTCAACTATTCACTCTTCTTATCAAACTTGTTTCCATCGCCTCGCAGTGAACTTTTACTCCACACAACCAACCACCCCTTGAATCTTTCGATAGGTGTGCCATCGCCCCTTTTTTTCCTCTCTCAACACATTGCATTCGACCACAATGAAGGGACTAAACTACTTTAACAGATCATTGAGCCTGTTCTGTGGTTCATTGGTGGTCATTGTGATCGTCCTCTTCATTCTTCCATCGGTTGATCTTCACTGTCACTCTAGTCCCAAGCCAAAGCTAATGAGCCCGATGGTGATCAGTCAGGTTATTGATAACCCTATTGCTCAATCAAAAAATAATATCGATAGCAAAAAAGTCTACAAACGAGCTGGTGAATCCAGTGCTTTGTTTAATTCAAGCTCAAATGTTTTCGAAGACACAGGCAGTTCGGTCGAAATATCTTCATTCACACCATCATCCCAGACGTCTGAGGAGGAATCATCTTCAAGTTTCGAGTCTAATTTCAGTTCAATTTCATCTTTTGAATCGGAATCTTCCTCTTTTGTTTCTTCATCTTTTTCATCAGAATCCCAATATTCATCATCATCATTAAGCACATCGCAAAGTATTTTCATTACTTTTTCCACTTCATTTAGCTCATCTATCGAAACATCATCCTCATCCTTTTCTACTTCCTCTTCTTCCTCATCGTCGCCTTCACTAATTACATCATCACCCACTTCACAAACGACCACGTCTGAATCGACATCCACTTCCGTCAACCCCCAAGGCCAAACTATCATCATTGATCTCACCACAACAGTCACCCAAAACTTCCAGACCACCACTGTTCTCGAGCCAAGCACAACACCTGCCCCAGACTTTCGCAGCAATTCCGCATCTGGGGGTCTTTCTTCCAAGAACCGTAATATCGTGATCGGTGTCGTGGTTGGTGTTGGTGTACCATTAATTATTGCACTTACGTTCCTCATTTGGTGGAAATTTTTCAAGAATGGCAGACATAATGGTTTCTTCATCAATTCTGAGGGTGAATTAATTTCACGCAAGCAATACAACAAGGAACAAAAAAGACAACATGGAATCAGCGACGGCGAAGGTGGCGTGTCCAAGTTCGAACCTGATGACATGATTGACGAGAAGGTGATGGACGACACAATCAATGGTAACGACACCCAATTGACCGGATTTGAAGGTGATACATTAGTCCATAACAGTTTTAGAGGTCACAGCAGGCGCCCTTCTAACATAAACTACTGAAAGAAAATCCATCCAACCGCAGCATCCCAGTTTTACCGCTTCCGTTCCAGGCAAGTTACATAATTTTTAATTTTAATACAGCATCTATATTCGTTTCAAATGAGATATCATTTAGTAAGTCATCTTTAATTTACCAAAGATGGAAATTCGCATTTGGGTTTTGGCTTCGGTGCATTAGATTTAAGATCCAATGACGTAATTTTGACCGGTAAAATACATAATCTATTTTAGCATAGTCTAATGGTGTCCGGATTAAATGAGATTATTACCTATTGGCTGTAGTTGGTGGCAACTGCTGATTGTTAGTCTATAAACTAGAGACAATTTGTAACTCTCTCATTTGAAAGGTAAGAAAAAGATGACAAACTTGAGACTAAGGAGACATCAATAATCATAATCCCATTAAATAGATGCTCTTGTCAACAGGTGCTATGCTATCACTGTGAGTACATTGTGTCTGGGGTTTATTACAAAGGTCTCGAAGCTTGTAATCTTGAAGACATTGCGAGATACAAATGGGTAGTTCCTTCATATTATCTCGCTGTTTTAGGAAATAACAATGATATGATGGATCTAATGAGGTAACGGGACGAAATTAAGCAAATTTGACAAAACGACAAGCTGGATATAGCTACATATATAGATGATTAGAGATGAACAATAAAATGTCACTCTTACATAGTCATGAAATATTGAATCGTAGTATATTACGGGGTATCTGGGTTTACTCCCCGCTGAATCTGTTAAATCAGCCATCTTTCCTGTTAACGTTGTAAATAATGTCAAAGTATGTGACAAAAAATGCAAAGATGGTGAGATAACAAGATTGAGAGGAAAAAAGCGACAGAAAGATGATCTTTTCAGGAAATTCATGGGAGAGGAAGAAATCAACTTGGGGATTGAGACCAGTAGAATGTAGAGCCATGTCATCCTTTAATGTCCATGGTGCGTGTCAAGGTGTGTGTCTATGTCGGGAGAGCATGTAATAACAGTGCTGATCGGTCGGTAGTGTCTCACCCCATCCACACTATAGCTAATCCAAGCTCTAGTGCTTAATCTATATCTCGTGTCACTCCTCGTTGACTTGTGTCGCTCAAAGTTTCCTCACTAAGATTGGTGAACTTAACTCAATTACTTCCAACAAAGGGATCGCCAACGCAGCATTTGGCGACATGACGTAATACGTACCTGAATAAAACACATGCCAGGAAAGACGTTTTTGAGAGCTGAAAATGTGGAGAAGAGACTATGCTTGGTGCTGCTAAGCACATGGGCTCCAGAGTCACAAATTTGAGGTGTTTGCTTCTTTGTTGCGGAATGAGTACAGTGTCTGCCGCAAATATTGCGTTACTTATCCCCTTTGGGGAAATTTTTTGACGTTTCAATTTTCGCACAGAGAAGAAAAAAATATAAATTTTAATCTGCAACAAAAAAAAATCGTGAGAGCAAAACTTTTGACCCATAAATAATAAAAACGTCCTGAATTAATTTTAGAATCTCTATATTCTTATAAAAGAATCCAAATCCTCAATATTCATTCAAGCCACTGGCCCCGCACTCTTTCACCCAGCGCCTCTGTGTTCGTCCCTTATCATGTTCTCAGTGAGTATTTATGTCTCTTTATTGTGGTTTTTTTCTGAAACATCCTTCTGACTAAAGGAAGTGGAGACGAAAATAAAAGGGCAATTACTAACACCATATCCTTCAGAGCTTAAAGAGCCTAATACGAAACCCTAAGAGTACCAAGCTTTCGTCAACTCAAAAAAACACCAACAATCAGCATAACCATCGACAATCCCAGCAAAATCATGAAGTGACGTCCAAGGAAGTTTCTCAACAACCAAAACAGGAACAACAACAACAACATCATAACCAAAAAGATGATAAAAATATTTCAAAGAGCTCAAACGTCTTACCGGGCACTACAGAAGAGTCTCTACCTGTTTTCAAAGAGCTCAGCCCTCGTTATAGAATTTTAGAAAAACTAGGCGAAGGTGCGTTCTCAAAAGTTTACAAAGCAGTCGACGATGACCTAAACATTGAAGTCGCTATCAAAGTTATCGAAAAGGACTCCATGTCCACGTCACAACTAGATACCATTCTCAAAGAGATTTCAATCATGAGAAGATTGGATAACCCAAACATTGTGAAATTGTACAATTACATCAACTCGGAGAAGAGAGCATTTATCGTGATGGAGTACATCTCTGGAGGAGAGCTATTCAACCAGATCGTCAAGTATACTTATTTTTCCGAGGACTTATCAAGACATATAATTATTCAGGTTGTTAAAGCCGTTGATTATTTACATTCGGAAGTTGGAGTCGTTCATAGAGACATCAAACCAGAAAATCTTTTATTCGACAAGATTGATTTCATTGCAAATGATAAAATTTCCAAAAGAGTTTCTGATGACGATTCCAAATTAGACGAAGGGAAATTCAAAGAAAACGTCGGTGGTGGCATGGTTGGAACGGTGAAACTTGCCGATTTTGGACTTTCTAAAATACTATGGGATTCCAACACAAAGACTCCTTGTGGTACGGCATCATACACTGCTCCCGAAGTGGTGAAGGACGAAGCGTACTCTAAGTCCGTGGATATGTGGGCTATTGGATGCGTATTGTATACGCTCTTATGTGGTTTCCCACCATTCTATGACACAGATCCAACAACTCTGACACTGAAAGTTTCAAAAGGTGAATACACATTTTTGTCTCCATGGTGGGATGAGATATCCAAAGAGGCTAAGGATTTAGTTTCTCATTTATTGACTGTTGATCCAAATCAAAGATATGGACCAGATGAAGTCTTGAACCATCCTTGGATTTTGAATAATTCTAAGCCAACAAACCCAGCAACGGATGCTCCAGTTTACAGAACAAGAAGCGACTCAGTGCTAAGGTTTGAAGATACGATACCTATTGTTCCACAAAGCCATTTATCGCCACGTGCTGAAGCTATGAAATTTGCCTTCGATAGTGGTATTAGCATTCAAAGAACAGGTACTCCGTTGAGAAGAATTTTAGATGAAGATAACTACTTTAATGAAACAGATGAAGATGATGAGGATGATGATGACTCTTCAGAAGATTTAGATTCTTCAGACAACAACAATGATGATGATGATGATGATGATGTGGACGAGTATGATGATCATGAACCATTACAAACCACATCTCCTATCGTTAAAAAGTTCAGCAATTTCAAGATCAAAGACTTACCAGTCACACCACATCACTTCAAAAGATCAGGAAGAGATTCATCAGCTTTCAAAGAAAACAGCAGGAAAACCAATGACAACAACAGGCTTGAAAGTTCCGTATCTTGTGAAGAAACTACGAACTCAAGCATTAAGGCTAACAACATGGCAATATCTCCAACAGACCCAACCATGTTAAGTTCAACTACCGGCTCTATCACCTCTTCCAAAGAACCAGTTAATATTGGTAGCAAAAGAAGTTCAGAAACGAGCACTACAAGTGTATCGTCAAGTTTCAAATTCAGGGAGATTGATAACGATAATTTCAATCTGAGGTTTGACGACAATACACTACTTAACAGAAGGAAGACAAGAGGAAGTGTAGGCTGTGGACCACCACTGTCAAGTGCCAATAAATTAATGATTTGAACGAATAATAAACTTAAGAAAAAAATAAATACAAAAGAAGATTTTAAAAAACAGTAACATTGGGAGTATTTTATAACTTGTGTCTTATATAGTGATAAGCGCCATACATGTTAATCTGTTTCCATCTTATCTGGATAATTATTCCAATTACATTAAAGTCCTAAATTTATGTATCAAATCTTGTAGTTTAACCAAAGTTGAATTGATGCAGTGTTTCTATAATTCGCGAACAAATCTCCATACAAAAAATGCCCCCATGATATTTACAATTTAATTACTCCTTCAATTACACCAAATATGTCCGACTATCCTGTCTACTACAAACAACCATACAGAGTATGCTGATAGCCATCTCTTCCTTCACCATCCTTCAGCCTAAAGTGTACTAACAACATGTTCTAGTGGGTACGTTACCACGCCCACAACCGTCCCCATCTTTTCTTTAGTGTTGTGATTGGACTAAGTGGTCCATTATTTGCGTTCACCCTCACACCATTGAGACGAAAGTACTGGTATGAAGACAGTGTTCCTGTTCCCACAGGATATCCAGGTAAGTAAGATTTTCTTTTTGATAAACAACACATCATATAGGTTACTGACTGACAATTTGTTTAAAGTTCCCCGTGGTCCTAGAGACAAGACTTTAACAGGCTATGATGATTAAGCATATTTTCGGACCTAGACTCAATGTCTTCTGAACTTCTAACTTGCGAAAGTTAACCTATTTATCAAACTATTTATTCAATTATTTATTCTTATTATGATTCAAACTACATTCTTGCTACTAAATTTACCGTAAATGCATTTGTTTATTTACAAACTTCTATGTACACAACTTAATACTCAAGTAATAGTTTCACCATTTGTAATGACCATCTAATTTGAAACGTAGTTTTTCGTTTGGTAATTGATAGACTGGTTTACTACTCAACTGTTTTTGTTCCTTTTCCCATGCCAATCTCTTTTTAGTCACTGAAGTCTTCAAAATGGCCTTGATATGAATGTATGGGTGATGGATGATACCTGTTTTACCTCTTGCTTTGGCATCGACTCTTCTTGTCCATGACCCATCTGATCCTGACCAGATTTGTGAGATGTATAAATCCTCAGTTGATAAATTTAGTTGATCAGCTTCTTTAATTCTGTCCTGTAGGAACTCTGCAACTTCTCTTCCTATTTTCTTCTGTTGGAACTGTGCTTGTGTGATTGCTTCGTTGACTTTCATGCCACTGATAAATCTAAGGAAAACAGTAGCTTTCTTCCATGATGATTTCAATCTGTAGGATTGTATGTAGAGTGATGGTTCCAAGGCTTCAATTTCCTGCCTGGTAAGTTTAAGTTTGTAGACTTCTCCGGTTGGTAACGTGACTCGTTCGTTGTTCTTGAAGAAACCATTTTTGGCAACGTTTGATTCATAAATTTGTTTCTTTAATGGTGATAGTAAAGTCTCAACTGCTCTGGCTGGTTTAGGACCAATGAAGTCCTGTAGTTTTTGATCATTTTTTAAAGTAACGTGATTCTTGTTGAATGTCTCAGCAGTGTTCATGGCTTGCAATGAATCACTGAAATCATCCTTCTGCTTCTCTACTTGTTCCGCAGTGACTTCAGTGACGTCCCCAAACAGAGAGCTGGAGTTCTGTTTATTCTGGACAGCTGTAAAACTATGGAAAAGTCTCGCACTTCCTGCTTTGGTACTAGATATCACACCAAGTTGTCTGAAAAGCAAACTCATTGTGTATTGATTTTGTCTCTTCACCAATTTCTTCAATTTGCTTTCACTTTTTCACTTTTGAAGAGAAAAAAAAAAGATCGACAAATCCAACGGTTACCCGACTTATTAAACTCCGAGGTAGGTCGGAAATGCTTATCAAATATGGGACAAATCGATTAGTTCTCCTTTTCCTCTTTCCTTTACTACAAATTTAATTCAAATCATTTTGAACATCTGGCAACAATTAAGTGTTACGGATTTCTTCAATTGGAAACTCAAAGGCGGATTAGTGTGAAGATTCGTAACCGCATTTTTCTTTCCATTAGAAAATCAAGTAGCAAATTTAAGTGACACATTTTATAATTAAGCAATCCGCAAATCAAGCATGGGATTTTACTATCCGGTCCACTTGGATAACCGCAGCGATAAGAGAACAATCTACCGATGTAACAACTGCCACAGCCACCTCTTCACCTCCACCAACATTGTTAGCGACAACTTTAGAGGACGTACCGGCGCCGCCTACCTTGTTGACACCGTTGTTAATTTCAAACCAACTTCAGTTGCCAAAAGAGAAATGATCACAGGGAAGTATACCGTTTCTGATACTAATTGCCAACAATGCGATTCTTACATTGGCTGGAAATATATCAAGGCATGGAATGAGGGCGAGCAATACAAAGAAGGGCATTTTGTCATGGAGTTACCTCAGCTGTACACTAATGTAGCCAACAAGTTATAAAGGGTTATGACAGGTTTCTGGGTTTATTTGATATTAAGAGGCGATGCATATCTCAGGCTTGCTGGTAGAGGATCAGATTGAGGATATACCTCTTTCTGTGTTTTTTTTGTTGGTTTATGGGTTTTGTTTAATGGGTTTTTTCTATATTGGAGGGATTTTTTCTATTGGTGGAATTTTTAAGTGACACATGTGTGAGTTTCTTTTTTGGTTTTGGCTATTGGTTTTGGGTATATCTTGTCTGGTTTTCAGATTCAGGAAAGTACGGTTCATAATTCTTTTTGCTCATTTCAAGTGAGGAGGTGCTTCTTTTATTTTTTTGTTTAGATCATCTAATTTGGGCTTTAATTATTTTTCTTAATTCAGGTAGTATTTCTTGATTTGCTGATGATTGGGTAGATAGATATTCAGGATCACTCATGTAACATAAATGTATCATATATTGTTTTGTTCCTGAATTGCGTTGAATAATCAATCATATCATGAAGAATTTATCAGCATAAACATCTAGTCCTGATTTTGTAGAATATATACAACACATGAATATTCATATTTTGAGATAAATATATTAATGATAAAGTAGAATATAGAAAAGCTGTACGTCTCTATGATCTCCTAACTTCAAAAAGAAGTACATAATGGTCAAAATTTCACCATGGAAAATACATCATTCCATATTGTTGGCAAAATAATTGAATAGAACATCTAAGAATAAAAAATACATAGGTTGAATACCATCAACAGAAATGAAATAAACCAAAAACAAAGTACATAACACCAAAATACTGCCCCCATGAATTCACGTAAAAAACAACAAGAAAGCCTGACCTTAAACCAATTCTCTGAAGAAACCGCCACTAGGTCCATTGTTTGAACTATTACGTGTGCCATCCTGTGCAAACTGAATCAATGAGTCATCAGTACTTACATCATCATTATCTTCTGAAATTATTGAACTCTCCACACTATTAACTGACATTCTATTGTTCCCATGTCGATGATAATCTTCGACTTTTGCAACACCTTTCTTTCTGGACGGTGGTGGCGCTGGTGGCGCCGATTTAGCAAAACCAACGTATCTCTGCGTAGCGTTGTCAAATGGGTTTATCTTGAGTCCTGAGTTTTGATAACGACGTTGAAAAAATGGTTGCTGGGATGATGAGGATGTCCCTGCTTGATAAGCTTGTGATGTGTTGAATGATGTTTCATTTTCGGAATCTTCAAAAACAGTGTCTATTGTTCTCTTACCGTTATTGGATCTGTTCGATGTATCAGAAGAGAGTGGCAAGTTGAAGGAATGACTTGGTTCTTGTTGTTTGTCATTCTTTCTGTTGTTGTTATTGGAAGGTTTGCTGAAGTTATGAATGAAAGCAAAAGGGGAGTTAGTGAGGGTATTATTAGTATATTTCTTTTCATTATCATCATCATCTTCTTCTTCAAAATTCCAAGTAGTTCCGTCATACCGTCTAGTAGTCTCAATTGTATGACTGAAACTGGATTTTTCAAGATTCACAGATTTTTTAGCTTTACGCCTCTTTAAATAAAAGAACAGACCCAGCAAAATAAGCAGAAGTCCAACAACCGAACCAACAACTGAACCAGCAATTGTTGCATTTCTATTACTAGGGCCACCAGAAATATTAGTTGGTGAACCGTGCTCTTTGGCGAAAGCCTGGAAGAAATCCAAGTCTCGAGTCATAGTAGCTTGAGTAGTGGTCTCAAAAGTCTCAGAAATTCCAAGAATAGTGCTTGCGGGTAACTCAGTAGTAAATGTGGTTGAGTAATCAGTAATTTGATACACTTGTGAATAATAAACTGTTTGTGACGACGATTCTGTGTCGGTCTCTATTGGCGGTGAAAATGTCGTTTCAGAAGAAGATTCACTTGACGAGTCAACTTGTGTACTCTGTGCATAGTATGACGTGTATGAGTAGCTTGATGAAGATGAATATGAAGCTTTAGAGCTCGTGGTTTCATCTTCCGTGCTTTGTGGAGTTGATGATTTACTGGTTGATGCTTTAATACTAGAAGAATTTGAATTTAAAACACTCTCTGACATTGAAGAACTTAACGATGTAGTGACCGATGTGCTTGATCCATACAAAAGTTGGGAGAAAGTGGAGTTGGATGTGGTATGGTATTGTGTCGTTGAATTTGCTGATGATGAGCTTGATTGGTTATCTGACACGGTCAAAGATGGTTCTGTTGTTGTGTTTTTGAGGGTCTTTGAATCTAGTTCTGATGATTTTCCCGTAAGTGTAACTCTTGAAAGCCCAGTGCCCTCCAGCGTGGATATCACCGGAGTCATCGATGAGTTGAAAGCGAATGGCATCGGGCCAGTTCTTCTTTTTTTCTTTGATGATGGTCAACTATGAAGAGAGTTTTGAATTTTGGCCTAGATTTTTTTTTGTTTCTTGCCTGAGTTCTGAGTCCTGGCCGAAGACTAGGTTAAATTTAGAACCAGTATCTCCGAACATTTTTCCGGGATGAAAGTTAAAATACGCAGTTTGAGGGTCCTAGGCGGGAGCTGGAAGGAGCCGTACGGGGAACTAGGTGGAACTTTATAGATGTACATGCGTATTTATTTACTCACTAAAAAGTAGTTTTTTTACCAGTAGATTTCACAATGGCGGCACTTCCTCTCTGTGCATTGGCCAATGCGACAGAGGCCAATGGTCTTTCTTGTTTGTGTGATCTTTCTCTGATGAGCTTTTTAGCTGTATATGGTTTAGCTGGTCTTGGTTCTTGATAATGCTGAGATGGAGCTTGAGCAGCAGGGGCAGGTTGCACAGTTGAAGGTTCACCAAATTCAGAATCATCATTACTCTTTTGGAACCTCTTTGGGGTTTTTTTGGATCTATCTTCACCAAACTCCATTCTTAACTGTCTTCCGAGAAGTCTTTTGACAGTTTTATCTTTCAATGCAGCAGTTGGACCAGCTTCATCCTTGAAATCAATGAATGCGAAACCTTTACATTTTCCTGTATCTTCGAAAGTGGCCATTCTGATTTTCATGATTTCACCACAATGTTGAAAATGAGAAGTTAATAGTTCATTAGTGGTGTCAAATGACAAGTTACCAACAAACAAGATTCTGGAAGGTGGGTTCTTGGAGATTTCCTTTTCTGGTCTTCCTTCAAATGAAGTGGAGTCTTTTATCAATAAATTTCTTCCGTTAAGATTAGTCTCGTTCAATTTGGTCAATACGGTGTATTGTTGATTTCTTGTTCTAAAATCAATGTATGCGAATCCTTTTATTTTTTTAGAGTCTCTTTGTGTTGGCAAGTTTATTCTAAGAATATCCTTTTCTGTGACCTGAACAAGTTTTTGTTCGGTTGTTGATTCTTCTTCAAGATCTTCAACATCTCGTTCATCATCATACTCCGAAGTCTTTGCGACGATAAATCTGACAATCTCATCTCTTTGAGTGTCAAAGGCAAAGTTACCAATCCAGACACCAAACTTCTTGCTCTTTGTTGAGACACCAGTCTTTTCAGCAACGATCTCTTCGTGTAATGATTGTGATTGTTCTTGTTTCTTGATTTCTTTCTCATGCTTCTTTTCAATATCTAACTTACCCTTTCTTAACAAACGTTTTTGTTTCTTGGATAAAGGAGCCTGCTGGTTGATATCAATTTCGATTTCTTCGAAAGTTCTTTTAGCGTCTGAGACCTCTGGTTTGGTTTCTGTGTCGGACATTGTAATGATATAGTTTGCTACAGCTGTAATATATCTAGCTCATCGCACCGCATAAAAATTTTCAGATTTTTTTATGCCAAAAAAAAAGAAGTATAATCTTCTGCGAACTTCATATCAAGCGGTTCGAACTGGAGAAATTACATGTGACCAAAACAGTGGCAAGTGGCAAGTCAAAGACTTGCTGGCCTCTTCTAATTCAGGTAGTTTTGGACTGTTTTAAAAATAGCAGAAAATGACAAAAAAAAATTCAATTCTCTCGGGGGCGAGTCGAACGCCCGATCTCAAGATTACTTTGTTTCCATTACAGTCTTGCGCCTTAAACCAACTTGGCTACCGAGAGGATTTAACGCTTGAAAATTTATTGATGTGGTCCTTACCAAGCCAGTTTATAATCATGTGATAAACCATCTGCACGAACTTCAAATAACGTTATTTTCAAAAATAGGGAAGAAAGTACAGAAGGAAGCCCATAACTGAAATGAAATACCTGTAAAGGCATCCAAGATTTTCAAATGACACTAGAAAGTAGATTGGCGCAGGCAAAACAGCTAGATTAATAAAAATGAAGACATTAGCACGTGATCTTGTACTAAAATTTGCGATTTTAAATTTCTCCAATGAAAAAAAAAACCAAACACACAAAAAAAAGCACCAGCTTTTCTAAAAGTTGTTCAAGCAAGACCGAAAAGTCTCAGTTTCCAGATCGCTGAACTAGCAAAGTTCTTCATATCTATATTTTCTTCTAGAATTCGACAGATTCGGCCCCTCACAGATTCCTGGGTCTCAAAGAATTACCTTTGTTTCATTCAGGAAGAGAAACGTCCCACACGACCGTTAACCTCTTTCAGTTTAGACCATGATAACCGTTGAAACACTTCAAACTTCCCTATCAAACACTTCAGCGGCCCCAGAGCCAGCTGTGGAATCCCATAAAGATAAATCCACAGTCCAGACCACGGCTTTCAGCCCTGTGACCATCTCTACTGCTACGAGACATAACAAACTGAGTTCCCTATATCTTCAGTTTCTGGCGGAGAATGACCATTTGAGCCTTGCTACCCTCTCAAGACAGTATGGTGTACCGTCCAATTTACGTTATAAGGTATGGCCTATTTTGTTGAAGTACCACCCCTATGTTATTGATCCTTTCATTGATGCAACAGTTCAAAAAGATACGGATTTGGAGATTGACTTGAACAGAGTGAATAATGATATCAGTAAGTACTTCAAAGTGAGGTCATCTACAAGTGAACATGATAGCTCGGGTAGCAAAGTTCGCTCCTCTCCAAAGGACACGATGTTTTCGCCAATGGAAGTAGAGATTATATCAATCATTAAAGCCGCAATTACCAGATTTTTCAATAAATGGGGAGCTATTGTGAAGTATGATTCAGGATTTACTTGGATAGCGTTAAATTTAGCTGAATGGTTTCCACCAATTCCTAACTCAAACTATGTGTTGATTGGTAAAAATTACATCAATAAGGATGATTCTTCAAACAAACATTTGACCCAAATTGTTGACTCAACCAATCAGGAATTTAACTTGGATGACGATTCCTCTTATTCAACGATGAGTACAGATAGCAGTACTATTGTGATGACTTTTTCCGAAGTTTTTGAACGGTTAGTATTGGTTTTATTACATTCTCACGATCAAGAACAAGAGTCACAAAAATTGGAAGAAGCAGATGATCATAAAACATTAACAAGAAAAGATATTTTATTCAAATCAGGGAAAGTTGAAAACAGATTGAATTTTTTCATAAATGCTTTATCTAAATTACAACCTGAATTATTCAAACTGTTGTCTGATGACGAGTTTTTATTATCAAACAGCAAGTCAAACAATGAATGGCTGACATGGTGGTTGAAATATTGTGGTGCGAAGATACTCAATAAAAATGATCGTGGTAGACTATGGGATTTATTGCTTGGCTTCAGACTAAACAATAAAGCCTTCTCTTATAGGGCCGATCAGAATCGAAACTCTAAACAATTCAAAATGTACAAAAAATTTTACAATGATGAGGCGTTCAAGGACAATGAAATTTTCAAGATTGATGAGTTTTGGTATGTGACATCCAATGACAGCACTTCTTTGAAGTGGTCACAGATTGATTATCAATATCAATTGGTTTTCATTTTCATTTCTATTTTACACAAGAATGAATCTAAATTGTTAGAAATTGACCAATCTGAAATGATTGAATTCTTATCAAATTTGAACTTTAAGAAGAACCATAACTCAAATGGTACTCAGCTAATAAGTGACCTTACTTCAGATACTAATGGTAATATTCAAAAAGCAATTATTGAAGCTGGTGATCTTTGGCGAAAATGGCTATGGAATGAATTGCATGATGAAGTTAACGAAGATTGACTAACGGTAAGTTCTTCATGTTAAATGTTGAATCTCATAGAAATAAAGAACAAAGACAGTGATAGATAGAGATTTTTTTTGATTTTTTTTTGATTTTTTTTTAACAACTTTTTTTTTAGTTTGCATTTACGTTTTGATGACACAGTGCAAAATACATAGCATAACATGAGAATATGATCATGTCAATTTCAACACAGGTGTAGAGTTAAGAAGAAAAGCATTGCAAGTATGGTCATTATTTTACACAAATCCTGATTAAGCTTGGAGCTTCTCGTTCAAGAGATTGATGACTTCATCTAAAGCCTCTCGAACATTCACATCATCAGCATTAGTAGGGTTTGGGTTTGCCAAAGTTTGAACAATCGTTCCAATCGTAACACCATCTTCAATCTCATAGAATGTTCTTCTCTTCACGTTTGCCTTCTTTTTACTCTTCGTTGATCCTTTGCTTTTAACCAATTTCTGTTCCTTAAATTCAACTTCACCTTCATCTTCACCATCTAGATCTTTCTTAAAAGTTTCTAAAATGTCGAATAATTTTTTATCTTTACCACTATCCACAACTTTATCAGAGACGTCTCCATCAGCAACGATCTGTTCAGAGTTCAAATCATATTTGCCTTCAATGATCTCATCTTCTCCATCAATCTCCACATATTCAGATTCGTCAGTATCTTTCTCATCAGCTTCATTCTCAACTTTTTGATTCTCAGGTTCACTTTTGAATTTCTTAAATCTCATTGGCTTCTGTATGTATCCATTAACTTTACCGAAATTGGAATATGAAAGTTCATTCTTGGATGAACCAAACACTACAGGGCCATCATTACTTAATTGTTTCAACACTGATTTTTCGAAATTTTTGGCTTTATGATTATTGAAATTGAGTAGGAATTGATTCTCACCGGTCATATCCTGTTCATATGCTTCTTCTTCATCGACCTCGACCAAAAACTCATCATCGTCATCCCAGGAAACTTTACCCAATTGCAATTTACTGAGATCATTGTTTTTGAAAATGTTGTACTTCTCGGTATCCCAAACTTCATTAACGTCATAAAACATGTTTTCCCAAGCTTTATCAAAAACAATCTTGTTCTTCAAATTTTCCTTCTGTCTGATCTCTTCATTTGCCATCCATTCCATATGTTTCAAATCATCAGTCGATGGCTCGTAAATATGCCATATAACATAATGTGGTAGTCCAACGACTTGAAATCCCATGGTTTTAGCAAGTTTGCCAAATCCTTCGGTCTCTGCATGTTTCTTGAATGAGAACGCAGGAAACATACCACCATGTCTAAACACATGAGCTTTGGATAAGATGGAAACACCACCGATCCCATCCATATCAATCTCAACTTCTGGATCACCGTATGGATCCCTTAAGTATGCAAGATGTGGTCTCCAAGTGGCATATTCGGCATAACCTTCCACTATAACGGCATCTTCATCAAGTCTATCAGCAAGTTCAATACCTCCTTCGCTCTCTTGCCATGAGTTCAAATCATAAGCTTGTTCACCACCTAACCATTCAGGCAGTGGTCTCCAAACATTAGGGACAATAACATCTTTATCGTGATGCATCAGATCTTCCAAGATAGTTGGGGGACAGGTCTCGACATCTATATCTCTCCAGTAGACAAACGAATGATATGGCTTTATGGCAGTTGATGACAGCCAGTTTCTAGCGATGGCCATCTTCTTACGTCTCGGACCTTGGGCCTGAAACCCATGTCTATCGGAGAAACTCTGACCAACAATCTGCCCGAAATCCTTTTCGTAGATCTCAATATCTCCGAATTTGTTCTCTTCACTTGCGGTGTTTTGATATTCATGTAGGAATTTGACAAGGTCTGGAACCGTTGAATCAGATGTGTCTGAGATTAAAAACGCCAAATCGATAGCGTTATGAGGGTATGTCATGTTGGTGAGGTGGCCAAAGAACATAGGCAAATGAGCCGATGCATCTCTTAATGGCACAAGGAATAAAACACGCTGCTCGGTCTCCCAGCCATTAGCTTCTGAAGTGTAATCTTTTAAATCGTAGAAATGAACGTTCATATCATCTACTAAATCCTGAAACTTGATATCTTTGGAGAAGTCCGGATAGTAAAACTCCTTCTCTGTCGAGGTCGGTTCATTGTAAATATTGAGTGCGCAGAGGATTATCACCAATGGAAGAAAGGAGTATATCAGATCAATCAAGACTTTCATAGTCTTGTGCAAACTCTCAATCATTAGATCAACCTCATCGTCAATATGCCTCTTTCTATCAGACTCATAATCCATCGACGGATTAGCCGAGTCTTTTTCGGAAAAGTTCGAGAACTCCGGACTCTGCAGCGAGTTGCTCATACTGTCTTTGGGGATCTTCGGGCGCGGTTCTCAACCAGCAACTGAATATTGAGGAATAATGAGGATTTGTTTATTACAATCTTCAGATTATGGAAAAAACCTCTAAGGCGGTGGGTGCCAAAAAAATTTCGCGAACAGATTACAAACAGTTCGAAAATTTTGTAAACAATAAAGACAAACTTGTCTTACAGATTTGAACAAGTTAAAATCGGGATGTTCTGTGCTAGTATGTCGTTCTTTTGATATTTTCTGACAGATAATACTAACCATATTTCTTCAGTTAGCGGGAATTCACCACAGAATCCAGTCGTGTCCATCAAGTCAGGTAATATATTCGAACGCGATCTAATCGAGCAGTACATTGAACAGAATGGCAAAGACCCAGTGAATAACGAGGAAATAACGATCAATGATCTGGTGGCAATCAATACAGTGCAGAAAATTACTCCACCAAGGCAATTAAATTCAATCCCTTCTCTGTTATCGTCCTTACAGAACGAGTACGACTCCATGGCCTTGGAGATGTTCAACTTGAGAAAGATCTTGGAGGAGACTAGAAAGGAGTTGAGTACGGCACTCTACCACCATGATGCAGCAACAAGAGTTGCATCTAGACTTCTGCAGGAGCGTGATGAAGCCAGAAACGCATTACATGAACTTGCAACGAGTCTTTCTGGAAATGATGTCGAAGTTAATGCAAACGGGAATGCAGTCGACAATGAATCTAGTGACGTTCCTGTTGTGGATGTTTCTATTCCGGATGACATCTCAGAGGTTATTACGCAGGCTAATCAAGATCTTTTTGCACTTCATAAACAAGAGAAGAGAAAAATTAATGTTGAATTTGGTTACAACTTCGAACAATCTCGAGAAACAAAGAAAGCTAAACCATACGATGCTATTATATCTGCAAATGTCTCAAAATCCAACATAGTTATAACAGGTAAAACCGGGAAATCATCTTTGTTTGATGTTAAATCTGAAAAGCTGAAAAAACTAGACTCAATCGCTCAAGCTAAAGATATCACCGTCATATTGCCTTTGAATGGTGAAGGTTATCTAATTGGTACCCAAAAAGGAGAGATCAAATTCAACAAAACACCACTCAACACAAACCACCAGTCATCAATCATTTCTCTTCTTCAGCATCCTTCTCTTTCCAACTTGATAGTATCAATCGATAGCTCTGGTCTTCTATCCATAATAAACCTTGAACAAAAAGCAGTGGTCTTCAACAACAAGGTGTCTAATGATGCGGTCACAGCAGATGTTCACATTGATGGTGCTTTAGTTGCTGTTGGTAGCTCACAGGGTGAAATATATGTCGTTGACTTAAGAAGTGGCCAAGTTGTTAGTACGTTGAATAATGGTTCAAGCAAATCAGTTATTGATGTTAAATTCGGTACGAATGGTTACTGGTTGTTTGCATCATATTCTGGAAAAATTCTTGAAATTTGGGATTTGAGAAAAAATAACTCTTTTAGAATTGAAGCTAATGCTGATATCAAGAAAATATCATTTGAGAAATCATCGCAATTAATTGTTGCAATTGATGCAAATCATAACTTAGAATTCATTCAATATGTTAAATCTGAAAAATCGTGGAAGCTAAAAAATACTCTAGAAATCAAAAAAATATCAAACGCAGTGGTTATTGACGATTCTGAGAAGAATAAATTGACGATTTTAGCCATCAAGGAAAATTCTGAAATTACTGAAATAGTCCTCTAATTAATGAACACATAGTATACCGTAATTACCACTCGCGAAATTTTATAAATTAATGTTTTCATATGGGACAAAACTTTCAGTTGATTGTAATAAAATTAAGACGCAAACCCGGCTGTTTTGAGGCTTCTTCGACCTTGTTTATTCTTCAAGTATGATTCAAAACCACCCGCTACTTCATGATATGACCTGTTCAAGCTAACAATTTCTCTCCAGAGACAGATATTTTAGGCATTGATCAGGTAAGGACGACTCACAATGTCTAGAAGATTTGTACGAAGAATAAGAAATCTGAACTCATCTCCCGCAGAGATGAAGATCAAGAATGCTACAAGTAATGACTCATTTGGCCCATCCACTCGGGAACTCAACGAGATCGCTATTTTGACATTGACGGAAGGATTCAATAAAATCATCATTGATACCATAAGGAGAAGAATACAGGATAATTCATGGAGGCATATCGTAAAATGTCTAACCGTCATTGAATATTGTCTTCTGGTTGGTTCAAGAAGTTTTGTTAACTGGATGAAGGAGAACAAGTTCTTGGTCTCTACATTGAAAGAGTATACAGTGAAGAACAATCCGGAAGTTTCCAAACAGATAAGGCATAAATCCAAAACGATCATGATTTTACTCAACAATGGCGATGTTCTGAATGAAAAAAGATCAAATTTCCACGTTTTTAGAAGTCAGATGTCCAATCCGGCAATTGGCAGAGGCTCATCTTTAGATATCTCTCGAAACAATGAGAACATTAATGGTTTGCAAGTGGTCACGAACGACGTACCGTTGGGCTTCACAAGAGGAACAAAATCCCTTGACATAATAAGAAACAACTACCAGTACAACACATTCGAGGATGATAATAGTATAAACCCATCAAAATCCAGGTTCCAGGACACAGAGGTCAACAGATTGTTGGCTGATATAGCGGAAGAATGAAATCCGACTCCCGGCTAAATAAATGCAAAGACTAGAATTTTACGTAAGCCAAATTGCGGGTATATTGCGGGTATTGTCACACAAAAAGAAATTCACTCCCCCCCCTCATATAAATAGTTTGTTTTGCCCCTTTTTTCTAACAACTCTTATTTGCCACTAAATACAAAGAAACAGAGCTATTCAAAAATGCAAATCTTCGTCAAGACACTTACTGGTAAAACAATCACTTTAGAAGTATGTATAGGAGCAGGCGATCACCTTTTTCGGTGAGTTTAGGGAGCGTTATTGTTGCGATTTGTGTCAGTTTTGTGCCACTCTGGCGCGCTTATCAGAATATCCAGATAAACCAAAACTTGCACCAGTCAGTTTCTAGAATGATTTCAAGGGTTGTCTATAATCAGCAATGGTTATCATTAATCTTGCAACTACAATTTCCTTCACTTACTACTATCATGAGGTGTTTCACTTTTTTAAAAGATAGGGGGCTAATTACTAACAAAATAACAGGTTGAATCATCCGACACTATTGACAATGTCAAGTCAAAAATTCAAGATAAAGAAGGAATTCCACCTGACCAACAACGTTTGATTTTTGCTGGTAAACAATTGGAAGACGGTAGAACGTTGTCTGATTACAATATTCAGAAGGAATCAACATTGCACTTGGTTTTGAGATTGAGAGGTGGTATGCAAATCTTTGTTAAGACCTTAACTGGTAAAACCATCACCTTGGAGGTTGAATCATCTGACACTATTGACAATGTCAAGTCAAAAATTCAAGATAAAGAAGGAATTCCACCTGACCAACAACGTTTGATTTTTGCTGGTAAACAATTGGAAGACGGTAGAACGTTGTCTGATTACAATATTCAGAAGGAATCAACATTGCACTTGGTTTTGAGATTGAGAGGTGGTTAAGAGAATTCTCACTGGTTTTGTTTCGATTTTGAGAACATTATATGATTTTTGATGAGCACTTGAATGTTGACAAGTTGGTTGGAAGTGACTTTTCCTTTTATTTAAAACACTCTTTTTCTTTTTTTTACCATATTGATACATAGATTGAATAAATATCAAATTTATCTATTTCAAATTTAAATACAGCAGTAGTTAGTTATCATTTCAAAGCATTTGTTATCTCAACCAACACAATTGTTGATTTCTCTCTTTCTTTGTATTCAATCAACTTCGTTTTGACAAAATCGGTTAATTTATCTGAGTCCAATTCAATTAACGTCTTCCCCGCTCTAACAGTTTGAACTTTGACATTTTCAACGTCCTCATTCCTGGTGTTATTTTTGAGAATAGTTTGGTAAACTTGAATCAACTCTTTCTCAGTGTTACTATCCAACTTGTTTATCTTAGCTAAAACTTTGGATAGTTTTGAAAGACCTTCAACGACAGAAAGTTGGGATCTCCAAGTAGGAATATAAACGACCGGTTCGAATGTCTTCACAAAAGCTTGCAATATGAGTTTTAACATTCCAGCATGATATGTGGAATCAGAATATGTCTGGAACGCAGTGGTTATACTTGAGATTGCACTGATTCTCTCGGCTTCCCTAGTCAAATTCTTCTTGGTTGCCTTCAAATTGACTGTTTTTTCTTTGGTTTTGGCAGCTTTCTCTTCATGTTCGTCCTCATCTTCCGATTCGTAGTATTCCTCAGATAATATATCTTCGAAAATTTCGACTGTGGTATCATAAAGATCAGAGACTGGAAACTCAGAAAGATAAGCAGCCAATGATACAACCACATGTCTTTGGTAATTTTTGTTTCTTCTTTTTGCTTCAGTTATGACAACCTTGTTAACCTTCGATAATAATTCAGGTTTTCCTTGAATGTAACTCTTAGAATTGATACACAAAGACACCAAAGCGGCCAATACATCTTCCTTGCCTGACCATGATCTTCCTTGTGAAGCATCGATCAAGATTTGGAACAAATCATCAGCAACTTTTTCACTTATAGAATCGCTATCAATAGCATTACATGCTTTTGCAATACTCTTAGCAACGACTTGTCTGATGAAAAAATGTTGGGAGTTAATATTTTGTTTCACTAGTTCGCTAATTTCATGAATGTAGAGTCTAACGGCACCATTTCCTGATGTGTTTTCAGTCCACTCGTTATTAAAAGAAGTCGACACTTCTTTCACTGGATCATTCTTACCGATAAATGACAAGGGCAAGAAAGCAGCTGCAACTGAAGCAAATCTATCACCTGAATACTTGGAAACAGCATCTGATGCAATACTTGAAATAACCCTCAATTTCTCATCTTCTGATTCAAAGAAAAGTTTTTGGATCTTGAGAGAATATTTTACAACGGAGTCAAGCGGACACACGCGACACACATACCCCGCTGCGGTAGCAAATGATGAAGATACTGTATTATTTCTATCTTTTAATTGTGAGACACAAACATTTAACAATTGATCACCATAAGGTTTGATTATTTGTAAATGTCTGACAACTAAAGTAACAATGACTCTTGACGCGGCAGCTTTCGAAGGTAGTCCAACTGACTTCTTGACTGTAGTTTGTAATCTATCAACGACTTCCCTGATTGTATCATCGTCAATCAGGTCAATCAATCTTTCTAAAGAATTCATCGTTGGGGATGATCCGATGCTTTGAATTCTTTTGGCATCAATATCATCATGTTTAAGATTATACTTGTCAGCATTCAAAGCAAGATAATTTATCACTTGTGGTTCTAAAGTGGACATTAATAGAATAAACTGATCAATAAGCTCAGCAATGAATGGTTTGATAGCTCTTCCTGACTTCTTAACTAACGTTAAAATAGTTTCTAATGCAAAATTTCGGACATCTTCAGCATCACTCAAAATACCTTTGGTACCAAGCAAGAAAGGGATCAATTGCGTTAAAATTTCTTTGGCACGAGCTTCAGAAGAGCCTGAATCGACGTTGATACTGTTCACTAATGTTTGGGATAAACTTCTTGTCAACGCACCGCCTGCTTTTCTGACACTTTCCTTGATATCATCAATCGCTCTAAAACCCATTGTCCAAATCTCCTCTATTTTATCTTTGTACTTGTCAGTAGGCAAAGTTTGCAATAAATCAGTCAAACCAACGGTACTTGCTTCTCTGACCCTCCATTCTCTATTACCCATTCCAGTCAATAACTCTGTCATGATTTGATCCTGATATTTATCCAAAGTCTTGGACGTATCTTGAACAATAGTTGCCCAGATATCATTCATGGATCTAGCAACCGCTGGATTTGGGTCATTCTTGTATCTAAATAACTTTGGAATCAAACGATTCGCTAATGATTTATTTTCAACTAATAGCTTATCCAAACTGGATTTCGAAAGAATGTTACCTAGACCGAAGGCAATGCCTTTTCTAGAGGACCATAGAGCAGAAGATTTGGCCAATGACATAAACTTATAAACCAATGATGGATCACCGACTTCAGAAGCAAGACTCAAAATGTCTTTATAAGTAGATATGGATCCATCATCTGTTTTCAATGCACCAGGGTCAAATAACTCGGTATCTTCGTCAATGGAACCAGATGTGAGTTTCGAAGAAACAGCTGAGTCTGTGAACGATTTCAATAATGATTTGACCAAAGTCTCTTTCAAGTCTGGATTACCCAAGTTATACACCAAATTCAAACCTCTTGATGCAGCTTCTTGAACCAATTCATCTCTGTCTGCTAAAAATCTCATGAATGTGACATGAATAACATTGGCATTATCACTAATAAAAGATAAGTCACCGCAATATTGAACTAATGACAACAACCAGATACAACCTGCTTTTCGTAAGGCAGGTTTTGTATTAGAACAAGCTCTTAAGACTTTGTTCAAAATAAAAGAAGATCTTTCATTTCTTGAAGAGACACGGATTTCAAACTTGTTTTCCTGGATATCAATTTTTTGTATCAAGAATTTAGAATTTAATCCAGCTGCCAGAATGGAGAAAGCTTCACCGGATGTAAAGAGTGTCTCCACCTGTTTTGTGACATGAGTATCATATAATGAGGATTCATTTTCTGTGAAATCTTCACCGATTGATTCTTCTTCAGATAATGACAATAATGCAAGAGCAATGATTGATTTCTCGTCCAATTTCTTAACTTTCAGTTTCAATTGCTCCAAAATATCATTCCTTAGAGTGGCTAGATCATCGTTAATTACGACTGGTCCAAATGCACCAAATTTGGACAACTCTTGAATGCCAATGACAGCAGATTCACTCTGTTTCAAATCGTTTGATTTTAAAGATGCTAACAAAGCAGTGAATAATTGTTCTAATGCATGAGCTGGAATGATATTCTCGCGTTGACGATAAATGAGTCTTGAAATCAAGAAACTCAAACTCAATAATTTTCCATTGTTAGAAACATATCTTGTCCCTGATGACTTGACTGAGTTCAAATAATTAGTCAACAATTCATTAACTGAATCACTAGAGTTTAAAGGATGCGAAGCAATTATACCAATGGAATTTGCAGCATATTGTATCACATCATCTCTGATGATATTTCCGTCTAAAATAATCTGTTCCAGTAAAGAAATATGATGGACAAATCTACCAACCGTGTCAGATGGACTAAGAGATATCAACCTTAAGAAGATGGTTCCAAATATCACATTACTGGTAGCGGAAACAGACGGAGATTTACCATTAGATGAAAACTCGTTCAGCAAAACTTGTAAAAAGTCTCCCAATCTTCCCAAATTTTGTAAGTGTGATTTAGTTAGCTCTATCACTGTTGGATCATGTTCAAGACCTTTATCTAATCTGGTAGTCCATTCAGAATCTTGGACAACAACAGTGGATTTTCCTGAAATCGCCTCTGTCACCAGTGTTCTTAAAACGAATTCAACAGCCGTGGCTAAGGATGTCCTTAATGCAGAATCGTTTCTGTCTTTAGAATACTCGATTGAAGCTAACAACTCGTCAACGACGGATGTAAATGAAGGAAAAACGACAATGTTTCCTTCACCTAACAATTCATTAGTCGATCTGAATTCTGCGGTATTAGATGAAACCAAGATATTGAACCAGTGCGGATGTAATCCCTTCTGTGCTTCTTCAATGACATCAGATCTGTTCAATGTTGACGTGCCTAAGACATTAAGGAATCTCGCTTGTGCATCACTGAATGGGAAGGTTGTATTGACAAACTTCAAAGCAGAGTATCGAACCGCTTGAACTGCATCTTTATCAGATGCAAAATCATCACTTTGCAAGAATGTTGATAAGAGTTTCTTCAATTTCGGTTTCACAGGATCAGGAAGATTAGGCAGATGAATTACAATACTACCTAATGCCTCTTGAATGGTGGATCTGACTTCGTGAAGGTCGCCCATCAATGAATTGAATAAAAATTCAATATATAGCAAATCTTCTAGAAGACTAGGATCACTCTTCAAAATATCACCTAATGCCTCGTATTGAAGTCTTCTTTGGTATATTTCCGCATTATAATTTGTACCTTGCACAACTTCAAATTTTGGCCAACCCTCAGAATGAATATTACTCTTCAATTGAGCAGCGATACTGATAGAGCTATCATTGGAAATCAGGGTTAAGCCATCAGTGCGTGCTACCCATTGAATGAATTGTATGGTTGAGGCTTTTAATTTCAAGTATCTTGTGGAGTTCAAACCTATTGATGTGATTATTGGAATCAAAGGGGATTTGGTGGCAACTTTACTTCCTATTAACACGGTGAGTATCTTTTCTTGCAACTGGGGTTTCACTGGAGATCTTGGAGCATCTCTATCACCTACAAAAAGACTGATCAGATGATTGACTAACGTTTCATCTTCGTGAGGTGTTGAAATTTTACGCAACAAACTTGCTGAAATATTTGCAACTTTCTCAGTTGAATCAACAGAGCCTACCAGCAATAATCCATAGATTTTCTTTTCATCTAATAATCCGAAAAAATATGCAATGTTGATCTTTATTGTGGCTAAATCTTCAGCTTTAAAAGAAACACCAGCATCATAAGTCAAGTAACTGACATCATTGGCCGTTAAACCAGGACATGTGTAACCTCTAGGAATGACACCGTTATTGTTCGTGACTGGCACAAGTAAGAACAATCTTTCAAATTGATCAACAATGAAGGATTCATCAACATCACTAATCTGCAATTCTTGTTTCAAACTCTTAAAATCATCAGACCCACGATCTGGAGTTTTCCAATCTTTCAACAACTTGGTGAATGCATGAAACAATCTAGCTCCAATACTTCCTGTAAACGTATGGATATCTTTCAACACTTCAGGAATCAATTGTTTTCTTTCGGCGGCCCGTAATCTATCAATACCTTTAGAAACAAACAATAATGAGTAAAGTTGAACGGAAGTTGGATCACTATCTTTATGGACATTTGGATCTTTAGCCTGTTGCAGCAGTTTCAGGACAGGCAATTTCAAATCTTTGGCCGCTTTAATCCTGACAATGATACTTTGAATGAATTTTAGCACTTGTTGACGAACAGAAGCATGTTTGGAGGCGAGTTTAAGTAACAACGGTGCCAAATAGGTGTCTAATGATGATTGAAGTTTTGCATCAGTATCCGCTAGTGCGATTCTCAATTCAACTCTATTAATAAGAGAGAGTTCAGCCTCGGCCATATTCGGGTGTGTTTACTGGTTGAATAGGAGAAACTAGTAGTTGTGATTATTGTTACAGTGTGATGATCTTCAAGTGGCGATAAATTTGATCTCCGGAAATTTTCAAACGGATCAAAATGGTGCCTGATAACAATGAATAGACTTTTAGATGCACGACCGAGATTAGAATTACTGGGTTATAGCAAAATGTTTAGATAAAGGATATTATATAGAATATGTGTGATATTGGGTGTAAGTTATATCTGTTCACTTCATTTGTAGTTTGAACAGTCCATTTTTCTCAATCTTATCGAAAATGTCATTAATCTCATCAAGTTCTCTCTCCTGTTCTTCTTCCGTTAGATCCTCGAATCTAGGAGTATTTTTCTTACTTCTATATTCTTGCTTCAAAGCCGCATCTTGTAGTATTTTTTCGAATCCATTGGATCGTGGTTGTGCTGCTGCTGAGGATGAGACACCTGGTGTGGTTGTAAACTCGGTATCAGCCATTTCATTAGGGAGGGACAGTTGATCTTTTAGCTGATTGAGTGCAATGTTCAGATTAGGATCAAGGTAAGTGAGAGATTCCAGTCCTTTAATGTCTAGGTTCTTTTTAATATATTGTCTCACTTTGATCTCTGAGTCTATATTTATTGTGACTTGAAGAGTGAGTAGGAGAGTTGAAATGTTCTTGTGTGGTGTGATTTGTTGTGAGGATTTTATCAATCTGTTGATGAGTGAAATTTCATTTTCTGTGAACTTTTGAAGATTTATCATGTATGTGTTGGAAATTGATTGATCTATAATTATCAATACATTACCAAAATGTTTCAAAATTTCATCATAGTCAGAGGACTCAGAAGACACGTTTTTAGAGTATGAGAATTGAAATTTGTTGAAAGACAAAACAAAAGAAGAATCTAAACCTGTCATATCTTCAACTTGGTGAACATAAGAGTAAATGATTTTCAAAATCTCCACAATTATGATATTCAGATTCCGACTGTCTAATGATGATAAGCTAACGAAATTCAATAGTTTTTTCGATATTTTGATGATTGATTCTTTCAAATATGGAAGAATTAATGCATTATGTGTCAACAGGAAAAAAAATCTGAAGATTGGAAGGTAGTCTTTGTACTGAGACTCAGTGTTGATCTGACGTTCACTCACTTGGTCAAGCATCTCTTTCAAGCTAGGAATCAACTTCCGTATTGAGTTCACTATAGATTCGTCAGTTGTAGACCGAAGGTTTTCATTGATAAGTAGAATGTTTGATATTGTTCTGATTGTGTCTAGCTGATCCCGTACATTAGTCAGTTTGAGGAAGATGTGATCAATAAGAACTCTGAACTGTTCAGTGTCGAATCCTTCCAAGAACACCGTATCGCCAGCCTTGAGAGTGAGTTCTGTGAACTTCTCGCGTGGAGCGGTATTGTTGCTAGCTATTAGTTGTTCAATCTGAGATATGATTTCGTACTTTGAGGAGGTCATTATTTGTGTGTTTTGTAACTGCCAGTTGGAGGTGGGATAGTCGCAGAGATGAAGTACAGTTGGTGAAAATGTGGGCGTTGGGTACCGGAGATGTGGATTCTGAAGGAGCAAAAGGCGAAAGATTGATGATTTTAACCAAAATTTGAGAGTGCAGTATTATCTTAGTAGTAATGAGAAAAGCAACAGATTTAGGGTCTAGGTCTAAGAGTTCTAGATTCTGCGTATTTAATTTTTTGAGGATTCCGAGACCGAAAATTAGTGTGGTAACAAAAATAAAAAAAGAGATAAACGAGTCTTATAAGCCAATGGGAGAAGATAAAAGAAGTGGCCAGACTTGAAGCTCTGGTACTGCAATTAGAGCCTAGATTCTAGAATTATCACAGAGTACTCAGTACAGCGACCAAAAGCGGAAGAATGAGAAGTAAACACATTAAATTTAGCACTGGGGACATTTTTTATTCTTCTTTAGGGGGCGCGAATTCCAGGCCATGTAGCTTTTTTATGGGGACGGAATTTGGAAATCATCCCTTAACAGTAAAAAAGAGATAGTAAACAAATGTTGGCTAGAGTGTTACATAGAGGGAGGGTCACGTCGTTGTGGAAGGCCCGTGCATACAGTTCCCACCACATCAACGGTGTCCACAGAAACACACCTGAGAATAACACCCACCAGAAGTTCTCCTTCAGTGAGGAGAGCTTGAAAGAGGTTGATGTGATTCTCGCAAAATACCCCGAACAGTACAAAAAAGCAGCCATTATGCCTTTGTTGAACTTGGGTCAAGTCCAACATGGATTTTGCTCGATAGGAGTCATGAATGAGGTTGCTAGAGTTTGTGAAGTTCCACCAATGAGAGTGTATGAAGTAGCTTCATTTTACACAATGTTCAAAAGAGAACCAGTTGGGAAGGTCTGTGTTGGTGTGTGTACTAACATCTGTTGTCACTTGAGAGGCGCTGATGATGTTTATTCCAGTGCCAAAGATTATATGAAGACCAACAATGCTGATGGATTCTTCACATTAGAAGAAGTTGAATGTTCAGGTGCCTGTACTAATGCTCCAGTTGCCGAGATCAACAACATTTATTATGAAGATTTGGATAAAGAGTCCATCATCAAAGTGTTGAACGATGTTCGAAAAGGACAAGGCAAGCCAGGACCATATGGAGGTAAGAGAGAATCATGTGAACCTGTTGGTCCTAAGACCACATTGTTTGCCGATGAGGCATTTGATGTCAAAGGTGTCACTAGAAGTGATATTTAATCAGTCCGCCTGATATCAGGTTTTCCTACCTATTTATTATTTATTATTTATTTATTTATTTATTTATTTATTTATTTATTTATCTATTTATTCATATTGTCATAATTTATTTATATTATATATCTGCAATAATATTATTTACTACTATATAGTGATATTTCTCAAACTAGTTTTTCAATACATGAAACATATATGATCAAATTACCAACTCTATATATATATATATATATATATGTAATTTTAGTTACCGACAGCCACCGCGTAGCCCTAAATTCTTTTTTCTCACTAACCTTGAAGACTTTAATCGAAAATTACTTTAACAAATCTGTGAAAAACACATTCCCGCTCAATTTTCGACCACTCTTTCCTCTACACAGTTGAATTTGATGATGAAGAACTTACATTTAACTCCCTGCTGTCGGCTATTTTCTGACTTTTTGTGTTTTTTATGCTATTGAGTCGGAAGTGGCGTTCTACGTCTTTCAAAGATTTGTGATGAGTTGAAGACTTGGAATCATTTGGAATATCTGAACATACCATCGGGATTCAGCTTCATCAAGATTAAGAATTGATTTGAAAATTGAAATGGCTTATACGCTGTTGTAATTTGAGTTCGGAGTTTCAACGAAACAAATATTGAATAGTACTACTGTTATCAAGTAAATCGTTTTTACTCAAGAATGTGACAATATTAAAGTTACAATCGATACATTCAATTTTACTTATTATAATATATAGGGTTGTTCAAATCATTGAATTATAGTGCCTGCCTCTTCAATGACTTGGGATTTTGTAGAAATGGGAATGTGAGTGCGCATTTCTTTTACAACTAGCATGCATGAGTAGAATAAAAAAATTAGGAATCTTTGCAACAGCGAGGCCTGCCGAGCGAAAATATAACTGGTAAAATATTATATTATATTACTCGTTATGATAATTTACTACACCAGATAGTTATTACTATATATAATGTTTATTGGTTCCAATCAGCGCTGTGGAGCAGGCCGTACTTGTAAAATATTATACGTCATTGACCATTCATATTAATTAAGAGCAATGCAATTTTGGTCATTAATGTCCGTTGCAAATACTAAACCAACGTTTTAGATGTCACACTGTTTAGCCTGACACCGTTATAAATCCCATGCATCGGACAATTATAACATTCACATTCATCGCTAGTACAACCACAATCATGAACCGGTTGGCTTTTAAGAACATCAATATTTGGTAATTGTGAGTCATTCACCATCAAATCTTCCATTTCGAATACTTTAGATCCATCTTTTAGCCTGATCCCATTGACTATTCCATGTTTGGAACAATTAAAACAATGGCATGTGTCATGTTCACAGCAACAATCATCATCCATCATATCCTGTGAGAACAATTCATCGATGGTGACGAAATTAATCATTTCATTCGTAGTCAAGTCATCATTTGTTCCTTTCTCATTTTCAGGTGTAAGTTCCCTATGTCGCGTTGTTAGTTGATGTTGAGGTTGGTGTTGATTTTGACGAATATTTTGACAAACATTGTTGGTCATGTTCTGTAAATCATATGAGCGTGTAGAAACAACATTGTTGCTGTTGTTTGATACCGAACCATTTTCTTCAAGGACAAAATCAGATGGAGTGGATTCGGAAGTTGAAGAGTCTAAAATGCCGTAGTCTCTTAGTTCTTCGGTAGTTCGATGTATCAGACAGCCTGGGCATGTACATGAGCTACCACAATTACATTCACTTGCGCAACCTTCTCCTAAAAACATATCAAAAACTTCCGGCTCAGGGATTGAAGAGGCCGAATTTTCTCTATGAGCATAGTTTATTTGACTAAACTCCTGCTGGATGTATTGTTGATATCGATGCTGGTATGACAGTTGATTTTGGTAATTGTTAAAATATTGTAATTCTTTATGAGGTAACATATCCTTATGCCCTGTAAATTTTAATGCCTGATAGGGTGTTGCTGTTGAGTGCTTGTTGAAATCTTGAAAAAACTTGTCAAAGTCCAATGATTGATTATTAGATGGATAAACAATTTCTTGAGTGATTTGTTGCTCACTAGAACTGATCTTATGCCCTGCACTGCTTGGCAATTTATTCACCTTCAACGTCTTTAAAGCTCTTAATCTTGAGTGTATAGCATCTGATTGACATTCCTGACTCCTTACATGTCTTTGTTTCTTAGCATTTTCCAATTTAAAACTCGCTGTTGAAGAGTTTTTATATGGACCAACAAAATCTAAACTACCAGCTACAACATCAACGAATTGACGTTTTGATGCTTTTAGAAGTATGACACCATTGGAACTGGATTTACAACCTTGATGTGAGTCACTGGAACAACAAGATTTTTGACTCGGATTTGGATTTGATATTATCTTGGAAGAGCAGCACGATTTGGCATCACCTTGTGATGGTTCATGTTTACTTATTCTTGGATCTCGGCTATCGTCGCTATCAGTGCCCTGAATATTGACTTGGTCTCTAGAAAGAATGATCTCTGATTCAGTAACGGCTATTCTATGTGTTTGATTCAACGATGGTCTTCCTCGACTTCTGACTTGCACTAACGGTCTTTGTGAGTGCTTACAAGTGGAGGATCTGTGGCCCCGTATGCACTGCACACAGGCGTATTTCTCCCCATCCACTAAAATCATGGGGCCTGTCAGTATTTAATGGGAGTTCTGAGCAAAGTGTCTCTTTAGAATCTTTCTGGCGCTTGGTTTAAATTCTTTATTTCCATTCCTATTACCATCTTAATGGTACCAAGTTTAAAACGCTGTTACACGCACTTGCGGATTTCTGAGCAAATATTTCCAGATTTGGTAACCACTAACGACCTCTGAAAGTCTTGGGCTCGAAACCGCTAAGGCGCGATATTTTCTTCCAAAACCGAGTCAATTTCCCGAGTCCCTTCAGCAGTGATTTTTTGACTCCGATTCTTGACTTTTTGACTCATGCAGTTAGGAAACATCATCACAAAATTATTTCGTCAGATATAAAAGCGTTGACATATAAGCCAAAACCTGACCTTTCCTTGCTCTCGTTTTCTCTCCACTCGTTCTAGCTAGTGGTTCATTGTTTATAATGTCCAAAAATCAGTATTCGGAGAAAGTGGAGGAGGACGCACAGTCCATCCAGAAGATTAAACCATGGACTTTCTTTCAAAAATGGTCAGAAAAGCTTGATGGTTTAGGAGTTGAGACCAGGGGTATCGAACGTATTCAGCCGTACGAAAGATCACAGAACAAAGCTCATATCTTCCTTTCTGTTATTGGATTCTGGATTGCTGCATCTGGTGGGTTGTCATCCATGTCTACTTTTACATTATCATCAACTGTTTTCAATCTGACACTCAGAGAATCAATGAAATATGGTTTGATTGCACAAATTTTGGGCTGCGCAGTGGCTGGATACTGTGCTACTATGGGCCCTAAGTCAGGATGTAGACAGATGGTCACTGCCAGATATTTGTTTGGTTGGTGGTTTGTTAAGTTTGTGGCTATGATTGGTTGTTTAGGAGTCATAGGTTGGAGTATTGTTAATTGTGTTGTTGGTGGACAGATCTTGACAAGTGTTTCCAATGAGAAAGTCCCATTGCCTATTGGTATCTTGATTGTTGCACTTTCTTCGTTCTTCGTTTCCGTCTTTGGAATCAAACAGTTATTAAGAGTTGAGAAATATATTTCAATTCCTGTAATAATTACGTTTTTGTTATTATATATCTCATCATCCAACAAATATTATTTGTTAAACCAGTTTGATAATTCGGATATTGACAAAAAAACTTTAACAGGTGATATCTTATCGTTCTTTGGTTTATGTTACTCGGTGACTGCAACTTGGGGTACAATCACATCAGATTATTACATCCTTTTCCCAGAATCAACTCCGTCATATCAAGTCTTCTTAATCACATTCCTTGGTATCGCATGCCCAACCACTTTTGTTGCTGTCTTGGGATCAATCTTGAGCTCCTTGGCTATGTCTGATGATGCTTTTAATCTGGCTTTTGCAAAATTTGGTATGGGTGGTTTATTAGTTGAAGGTTTTTCTCGTTGGAATGGATTTGGTAAATTTTGTGCTATTGTTCTATTATTATCATTGATTGCAAATAATATCGTCAATACTTACTCTGCTGCCTTTGCATTCCAACTCACCGGGGTGTGGATGGCCAAGATCCCAAGATGGATCTGGGCAATCATCATTACTGCGATTTACTTGATCTGTGCTTTGGTTGGAAGGAACCAATTTAGTACCATTTTGGGAAACTTTTTGCCAATGATCGGTTACTGGATATCTGTCTATTTCATCATGTTGCTAGAGGAGAATCTTATTTTTAGAACATACTTTATGAAGCTATTCAGAAAAGAGTTTCCACAAGGTAATAATAGTCAAGGCTCTTCATCCAAATTTGAGAAAATCCCATTAGGTCTAAGATCCAAGAGACAGAATTATAATTGGGATGCTTGGAATGACTATGGTGTTTTGACACATGGTTATGCCGCAATCTTAGCATTCTTTTGCGGTGTTGCTGGTGCAGTCGTTGGTATGTCACAAGTTTACTACATTGGTCCAATTGCGAGAAAAATTGGAGAAAATGGTGGTGATATCGGAATGTGGTTGTCAATGGGATTTAGTGGTGCTGTCTATCCTGTTGCAAGATATTTTGAACTGAAAAAGTTTGGACGTTGAGATTTTAAATGTGTTGAAATTTTAGGTTACTTTCTCTTTATCTTGTGCGTTGTTGGGGTTGCATTTTTCTTTCATTCTGATGTATATATGTCAAACCCAGATCGAAATTAATATTTTGGTATTTAAGTCTCTGTAGTACCCAAAATTCGGTTACTGTATCTGTCATTTCACACTGTCTAGACAATGAAGATTTTTTGAAAGCGCAACTCGAAAGACTGATTAAAAGATGATAATATTCAGAAAATAGCTGGATCGCACTCTGGATTTGTCAAATAAGTGGCTTCCGAATAATCTACGGCATACATATTAGGACTTCATTGAATATGATAATGGAAATATAACATCCAAGTATTTGCGTTCGTGGATGAAAATCACAAACCAGAGAAACATCAGAATAATGACAAGTAATACTATTTTTTTGAATGATTTTAAGAAAATCCACAGATAAGTCATACTAGAAAGTAAGTACTAAGGAACTGACTGCACGGATGGCGGTATGGAGCCACTCTATTTGGTTTGGGATCTTTGAGTCACGGCCGTACGGCTTATATACCCTTTTGGTGTGCACATTGTGCACTGTGAAGCTTGAACTTTGAAGTCGCGAATCATCTTTGACACAATTTTTGTCGCCGGTTCCGCAATACCTTCACTAAATATATATCCAAAAGGCCAAAATTCTTAGTTTTTCTTCGAATGAAACATAAATTACTCTAGCATAGTTTCCACCGGCTCCACTGACTCGCTAAACGACTAGCCTCTTTGTCTCCTAAAATTACAAAACGTTTAACCTCACTTCGGTATAACCTTACAAATATTCGGTCTCTCATTGGTTAAAAGAAAGTTCGCCGGTATCGGTGAGCGGTACCGGAACATCGAGTTATCCAAAAAAGAAAAATCCGTCGCTTGATGATTCATTTAAATACTTTCTACAAGTACCGTTTCCAACTTACTTTCGGTTCTAACAATCAGTCAAAAATGCCCTCTATCCCTCTCACCCAACCAAGAACCTTATATGACAAAGTCTTTGACGACCACATTGTCCATAAAGATGAATCTGGCTCCTTTTTATTATACATCGACAGACACTTAGTCCATGAAGTGACATCTCCTCAAGCTTTTGAAGGATTAACAAATGCAGGAAGAAAAGTCAGAAGAACTGATTGTACTTTAGCAACTGTGGATCATAACATTCCAACTGAATCAAGGGCCAATTTCAAATCAACTGCCACTTTCATTCAACAACAAGATTCAAGATTACAAGTGGAGACATTAGAACAGAATGTTAAAGACTTTGACATTACTTTCTTTGGTATGACCGATGACAGACAAGGTATTGTCCACATCATTGGTCCTGAACAAGGTTTCACTTTACCAGGCACAACTGTTGTCTGTGGTGACTCTCACACTTCTACTCACGGTGCATTCGGTGCGTTAGCTTTTGGTATCGGTACCTCTGAAGTCGAACATGTTTTAGCCACACAAACTGTTATTCAAACCAAATCTAAAAACATGAGAATTTATATCGATGGTGATTTATCACCAGGTATCACTTCAAAAGATTTAGTGCTACACGTTATTGGTGTTATTGGTACTGCTGGTGGTACTGGTTCTGTTCTAGAATTTGCTGGTAAGGCCATCGAAAACCTATCAATGGAAGCAAGAATGTCTATTTGTAATATGGCCATTGAAGCTGGTGCCAGAGCAGGTATGATCAAACCAGATCAAACCACCTTCGACTACATTAAAGGTAGACCATTAGCTCCAAAAGGTGAGGAGTGGGAAAAGGCTGTTGCATACTGGAAAACTTTACACACGGATGAAGGCGCTGTTTTTGATGAAGATGTCCACATCAAAGCTTCCGATATCATCCCAACCATAACATGGGGTACTTCTCCACAAGATGCCATTCCTATCACCGGTTCAGTTCCAGACCCATCCAAAGTTTCTGATCCTATCAAGAAATCAGGTATGGAAAGAGCTTTGAAATACATGGGTTTGTCCCCAAATGTTCCATTCAAGGAGATCCCAATTGACAAGGTTTTCATTGGTTCTTGTACCAATGCTAGAATTGAAGATTTGAGAGCTGCTGCAAGAGTTGTGAAAGGTAAGAAAAAAGCTACCAACGTCAAGAGATGTTTAGTCGTTCCTGGTTCAGGTTTAGTTAGAAAACAAGCCGAGAAGGAAGGTCTTCATAAAATTTTTGAAGCTGCAGGTTTCGAATGGAGAGAAGCTGGTTGTTCTATGTGTTTAGGTATGAACCCAGATATCTTGGATCCTGAAGAACGTTGTGCTTCTACTTCGAACAGAAACTTCGAGGGTCGTCAAGGTGCTCTATCAAGAACACATTTAATGTCGCCTGCTATGGCTGCTGCTGCCGGTATCACTGGTTACTTCACTGATATCAGAGAGTACGTGTACAGTGAAACTGATGAACCAAAGATTTCAATCGAGCAAGAAGAAGAAGACAAAGCTTTACAAGCTGCTGTCTATGAACATGAAAAAAGACCTTTAGAAGCTGGTGAAACTGAAGAAGAATTAGAAAACGATGAGTTGAGAGATATTCCACCTTCTGAACATCAAGCTAAAGAAACCCCAGCCAAGGATGCTAAAGGGGAATTGAAATCTGCTGTTGCTACCGGAGCTGAATCAAGCAATGCATTCATCACTTTGACCTCAGTCACTGCTCCATTAGACAGAGCCAATGTTGATACTGACGCTATTATTCCAAAACAATTCTTGAAAACAATCAAGAGAACTGGTTTAAAGAATGGTTTGTTCTATGAATCAAGATTTGTTAAAGGTGAGGATGGTAAAGATGTTGAAACTGATTTCGTTTTGAATGTTGAACCATACAGAAATGCCAAAATCTTGTTAGTCACTGGTGATAACTTTGGTTGTGGTTCTTCAAGAGAACATGCTCCATGGGCCTTGAAAGACTTTGGTATTCAATCCATTATTGCCCCATCATTTGGTGATATCTTCTACAACAACTCTTTCAAGAACTTCTTATTACCAATTAGATTACCCCAAGAAATTATTTTAGAAAAGCTTTATGAGCCAGCAAAGAATGGAGAAGTATTAACCATCGATTTGCCAAACCAACAAATCAAAGGTGCTAGTGGTGAAATCTTGGTTGAACACTTTGATGTCGAACCATTCAGAAAGCATTGTCTAGTCAATGGTCTTGATGACATTGGATTAACTTTACAAAAAGAAGAATTTATCAACCAATACGAAGCTATGAGAAGAGACCGATTCTCCTTCTTAGAAGGTGGTTCTCACTTAATCAAACCAGTTCAAGGTGCCAAGAAATCAAAGTTCGGTTTGAAAACTCCTGAATGGTGAACAATCAGATATTCTGATTTTCCCCAGGTCTTCTCACCATCTTGGGTAAATTGTTCTTCGGAAGTTTGCTTTGTTTATGACCCACAGTACTGTTTTCTTATTTATTGCGAATTGATTGATCTGATGCTGAATTATGTTTCTTGTTCATGATGTTTATTTTGTGTATTTATTTAAAAACTGTTATTAATTTGTTGTATAATTATTTGATTTTTCAAGATTTGACGTAAGAGGAGTTATAATATAACATAACACCAATTATTTCGCTCGGCGGGCCTCGCTCTTGCAAAAAATTATAATTAGTTTTAATTTTATATTCTATACTGCCTGTAAAAAAATGTAGATTCACATTAGCATTTCTACAAAATCCCAAGACATTGATGAGGCAATATTAATGATTAAACCAACCCTATTATATCTATATATTAAATAAGCGTTGAATGTATTGATTGTACCTTTAGCATTGTCATATACCTGGTTAAGAACGATTTCTTGATAACAGTAGTATTAATCAACGTTTGTTCCTTTCGAAACTCAAAACTCTTACAAATTACAATAGCTTTTTTCAAATTTCTTAATCTTGATAAAGCAACTGATAGTATGTTTAGATATTTCAAATGATTCCAAGTCTTCATTTCATCACAGACCTTTGAGAGTATTACGAGATTTCCGACCTCCGATTTCTGACCCAACTTTGCATAAAAAGTTAGAATATAGCCGACAACAGTGAGCTTTAAATTTTATTCCTCAATCACCTTCAACTGTGCTCAAAAGAGTGGTCGCATATTGAGCGGACAGTGATTTTTAACAGATTCTGTAGAGGAATTTTTGACAAAGGACTTATTTATTGAGATAAAGGGATTTAGGGCTACGCGACAACTGCCGGTTAAAATTATATATAGGGTTGGTAATTGATAATTAAACCACTAACCAAATTTGTTATTTAATTTCCGTAAAATTATACTACAAAATTGCACGTCAATGTTAGTGCATGTGCACTCTAAAATTATCATTATATCATTGTCTTTCTTCAACTTGTTTGATGTTATTAATTATCAAATCTGAATTATCTATGTTGTTTTCAATCGTAAACCCATTTTCATTGGCCAAATGCAGTAAACAAATGAAACAATAACTAGTAGATAACTCTTTCTTCGCGTTCGTATCATATTTTGAGGTGACCTCATTCACGATCTGACTGAATCTCAGTGTTTCGTCGATTGACCGAGATTCTTCGTTGGATAAAGAAAGCAATGGGGCTTGACTTTGAACTAAGGGCTTTCTCGTATTAACTTCTAAGTTCAATGTATCCCATATGTTATCCTTCAGCAGCTTGATATCAACCTTCTTAGAAACTCTGGAGTATGATAGGGCCCCAGCTTGTGAGAATTTTCCGGCTATTCGGGATGCTTGAGTCTGATTGGAACTGCTGGCGAAATCTTCGTCATGATCACCAAAGTCTCCAACTCCATCTCCGAAAGAGACATTTTCATAACCATCATCATGGAAAAAGTCTGGGTTGTTCAGGTTGATTCCGTTTTGGTCATTCATCGCGGCATAGAGAGATTCATTAATGACATTATCCAAATCCTTGACTTTCTTGAACATTGAATTGATTAGCTTATCTTTCTGGAAAAGGTTGATGAAGTTTCTAGTGGTGTATTGCAAATCAACTGGAAGAATATGCTTGTCATTTGGGTCGTAAGATTT
The DNA here is from genome assembly GCA_030579035.1 of Gotozyma siamensis. Taxonomy (NCBI): domain Eukaryota; kingdom Fungi; phylum Ascomycota; class Saccharomycetes; order Phaffomycetales; family Phaffomycetaceae; genus Gotozyma; species Gotozyma siamensis. The sequence goes on from JAKTZZ010000006.1 coordinate 221,217, forward strand.
CTTGGGTATATTGATATTGTGAGAAGTCTCAAAAAGTTTTTCCTCATCAGGGAAAGCTTCAGAGAGGAAATCAATCACGAGGGGGTTTCTTTTCTTCTTAGCATTTCCGACCATTCTCGAGGACTGTCCCTCTTCTTGAACTGCATTGCCTGTATGGACTGGCTGGTGGTTCAATATGGCCTTCAGTTGCCTGACCTTCCAATGATCGGGACCAGCCCAGTTTTTCTTGAGGTTCTGATCAAAGTAAGCTAAGAGATCAGAATCGGGTATGTTTGTAGCATCACCAGCAAAATTTTCATCCTCGTCTTCATTAATTGGCTCATGTATTATTGAAAATGATTTTCCTTCTCTGAATAACTCCCTTATCGTATTACCATACTCGTCCCCACTGTCATCCATATCATCAAAAAAGATAGAGCTCTTGTTTCCTGGGTATTTTGAATTACTCTGCTCTTGAGAAGCATAATCGTCATTACCACCACCGAATGAGATGTTGTTGAAATCATTTTGATAATCTTGAGCTTGCTGTTCTAAATCTGTGTAATAGTTGTTCAAGTTTGTATTCTCAAGTCCTTGTAAAAGGGAAGTTGGTCTTGCTTTTTGGTTCAGCACAGCTTCTAAATCTTTCACTGATGGACAAACTGTTAGATTATCGAATTCAACACCCCCAAGAAACTTTTTGCCCAGCATCATGATGTCCATTTTATGTGGGCCAAAATTTGTTATTGGATTGCTTTTCAACGTTTCAGCTTCTTCATCAACATCCCTAGTATGTTCCAGCTCTTCCATAGTCTCGTCTTGTTTTTCTTCCTCTTCGTCAACTTCCTCAATGATACTATTCCTTCTTTGTAATCTAGGGGCCTCTGGTGCTTTATGCTTGAAATTAGATTCAGTGGTATCAAACACAATCTTTTGATTCTCATCGACATTTAACATATTCACCAACAAGGATTTAGACCCACCTTCATCAAAATCTGTCAAGACTTTCTTGAAAAGAGGATCAACATGCAACTCCACATCCATTTTCTTTATTTTGATCGCAGAAAATTCAACTAGTGTATTCTTATTTGACGAGCTTTTTAGCTTTTTTCTTCGTATGTTTTTTATTTCCACTCCAACCTCATCTCCTTCATCATCGTTCCCATCATGATCATCGGCATTTTCGTCCAGATCATCACCAGCTCTCTTGCTCGTGGCTAACCCGTTAAGTAATTTCCCTGTTTCAGCTGCTGCTGAGTCAACTCTTGAGGAATATATCTTAACACATCCGTCTAAGGTAGCACTTGCCTTTTGGAAATTGATTCCTCCTTTTTCCCTCAAAACAGACATGTCGTGGAAGTAATCGATTAAGGCAAGATCCCAACTATTACTGGAATTAATTTTGTTATCACTAGCCATACGCATCCATCTTTCGAAATCATCAGAAGCGGCCGACGAATTGTTCTGATTACTAGCCATTATCAGAATGTAAATAAATAAGGTAAACAAAAATCAAAGTAAATAGTCAGATAAAATCAAAACGATGCCTCCTCAATTTAGACAGTCTCTCTTCAGTGATTTATGTCTTAACGCAGACACGACCCAACTGCAGAGCCTCTCGCTATAAAAATGATCGCACTAGAAACTGCAAAGCTTCCTTTACCTTCTGGTATTGGTTCCAGTTATAAAGTCATCTATTTTTTTCTCTTCTTTTTTTGTTTTGTTGACAATTTTTTCCAAAAATCAAAACAGTAAGAGATGAGATGTGTTGCCATGGTTACCATGGAAATTAATTGCCTGAACTGTTAACATTATTATTCGATTTAAGTAACACTTCTTACTTCAATTCGAGGTGTTTTGAGGAAGGCCAAGTTCGCATGGTTTCACTACCCTCATCAGTACCTGCTGTTGTTTTCGTGTTTCTCGCTCCCACTTTTCAAGTTTATGGAGCTCCATCTTAAATGCGCAAATTCCGTCAAAGCATGCACTATAAATTTAACACCGAATAAATTTGCCACACGCACCTGTACCAAACTATGTATAGAGAAAATGGCTACTGCTACTGCGAAGGCTGTCCAAGCTAAACAAATAGAGTATACCTACAAAGACTCATTTCGTCACTGGTGGAACAGGTCTTCGCTTCAAGAAGCTGAAGAGGCGGTTCTTTCGTTGCTTCCATTCTATCCAGATTCTGATGGTAAAAGAGTCGGACAGATATTTAACATCCCTATTGATGATGAGAACAAAGTGCACGAGTTCAATGTAAAGAACATAGAAAACAAGGTTAATACCGAGGACCATATGGTTCTTATTCATGGGTATGGTGCTGCTTTGGGTTTCTTCTACAACAACTTCGAATCGTTAACAGAAAGACCAGGGTCCAATCTCCATGCTTTGGACCTTCTTGGGTACGGACTTTCTTCAAGACCAAGTTTGCCTAAATATAGAAAAGAGATGTCAGCGATTCAAGATGTTGAACAAGTTGAGAGTTTTTTCGTTGAGAGTATCGAAAATTGGAGAAAGTACAAAAAGATTGACAAGTTCTACTTGATTGGGCACTCTTTGGGAGGTTATTTGTGCTCTTTGTACACTTTAAAATATCCAGAACATGTTTCCAAACTAGTCCTTATAAGTCCGGTTGGTGTTGAGAAAAGTATATACGATTTAAGTGATAGTGGTACTACCTCCGCTGATGAATTGAAAGAAGGACCAGATATTGAGCAAGAATTTGGCGTGCATAACGAAACTACAGATGATCCAATCAAGACTTCCTCGTCATTACATATCCCTGATGCGAATGGATATGTCAAAAGAATACCGAACTTTCCCAAATACCTGGTGTACCTCTGGGAGAAGAATGTCTCACCATTTAGTATATTGAGAACAGCTGGTCCTTGGGGCCCGCAGCTATCTGCTAGATGGTCGTTCAGACGTTTTGGTAATCTTGGGAATGCATCTGATTTGATGAAGTTACACATCTACAGCTATAATACATTTGTTGCTAAAGGAAGTGGTGAATATGCCTTGACTAGACTGTTAGCACCAGGAGCATTGGCTAGATATCCTTTATTGAGCAGAGTTCCTCAAAATTTGAAGGTCGAGAGTCTCTGGATTTATGGAGATGTCGACTGGATGAGCAAAGAAGCAGGTAAGACTATTGTTGATGCAATCAATCTCAATGGGGAGGTTTCCGCCGATTACAAGGTCATCACGAACGCGGGCCATCACATCTATTTAGACAATCCCTTTGATTTTCAGAATGCCGTATACAAATTCTTTGAGTGGTGATTCCAAATTTGCGTACTTTTAGATACAGTATTTTATATAAAGTTCGAACACACAACTGTAGTAGGTGACCCTTTGTGATAGAGCCAAGGCTGGTGAAATAAGGATTGAAATTTCAGTGCGCGAAATGTGGAACTGAAATTGCTTGAGTAAAATAAGAATTGACGAGGAAGTTTCAGATTGTGCTTTCACTTGTTTTTTGGGGTTATCGTACTGTCATTGATCGACTGTACCTGAAGCTTCAGCTAGTACTTTTCTTCTATCTTTGACTTCTGGTTCCATCCTTGCGTTTTTCTTTTTTGTTGGGCGATAAGAGCTATCACAGAAATTCAATCCTACGCAACAAGCCATAAACACTCACAACACTTTCTAAACAGACTTTCACCTCTTTCCCTCAACAAATCACTCCATCGCCACGCAATTATCGATGCTTGAGCCAGGCGTACGGCTACGTCAGTCTATTATTGATGGTAACCTCCTAATCGTGAAAAGACTATTGAAAAGATTCCCAGATCTATTGGAAAACCTAGATCCATCAAATGGCTGGAGTTCATTACATTACGCGGCATTCCATGGGAGATATCTCATATGTGTTCACCTTATGGGATTGGGCCATGATAGAAACGAGATTTCAAAGACTTTCAAAGGCAATACATGCGTTCACTTGAGTTTGATGAACGGTCATGAACAAACAACGCATTTATTACTACAGCATTTTCAACACCAGCTAAACATCAAAGGAGAGAATGGATACACCCCACTTCATATTTCTTCAATCAAAGATTATTTCAAGTGCATTGAAATGTTATTGGGGTTAGGCGCAGACGTTAACGGCATAGACGATGAAGGCAATAATGCTTTACACATCTGCATGAAGTACAACAGCTTAAACAGTATGAGAATCCTAATTAGTGCTAATATTGATACACATCTTAAAAATAAGGCTGGGCTGAAGCCAGTCGATATTGCTTCCAGTTTTGAGACTGAAACATATTACAACAATTTGCTAAAAGATCCATCTTTCACAACAGATGAAACTTTGGTGACTCCAACAATGAATCCGATAGTTACATTTGAGGAAATGTCTCCAGCTGCAGTGTCAATTCGCAAAAGAAATCATTCAACCTCACTCCCCCCACTGCCATCCGTTTCGACTACTCGTCGCACATCCAGTTCATCCACACAGACTAAATCACCAGTGCCCAGAAGTGCCATTTCTTTGGAATTTAATGGGGCACATTCAAACTCTTATATTTATTCACCTCCACAGTCTATAAGCCAGCAAAAGCATATCCAACAGTTATCAGGCTTGACTATTAAACCGCCAACTTTGGCAATGACCAAGTCATCATCACCAGTTTTATACACACCAACCACACCCACAATATTTTCCAGTTACAGAGACTCACAGTCTAACTCATCTTTCTCGATGATGAGGGATCAATACAAAACATCAAACCCTACTGGAAACTTATCTTCATTCCCATCAATGTCTAGTTTGAGTAGTGGAAATGGTGGTACAGGAAACTCAGCTGAAAGAAAAACGCCAGATAGACGTAGGAGGGCAAGCTCTTCTATAACTTCAGGAATAGCGCCTCCAACCGTTAACTTCGTGTCCATCAACAAAACACAGTCGAACAGTGGGGGTGGTTGTGATCAAAGGAAGGAGCAGAGCACATTTGTAATTCCTGATAGAATTGTTTTACCAGCAAGAAAACCACCAACAAAGAGCTCGCCTTCAAGTGCATCAATTCTGGGTCTTTCCAGGAGCTCTACCAATAATTCAAATATGACGGTCTCAACCGGGTCTGAGAGTGAGTACAACCGGAAGAACTCAGATTCCGAGATCTTCAATAATGACACATTTGATAGTCATTCACTCAAGAAGAAAATCTCCACAAAATTTGAGTCTGTTGCTTCTTCATATCGAAAAAGGGGATCAAACTCCTCGAGTGCATCACCTGCAAGTTCACAACACTCCTCTAGAAGAAACTCGATTCTCAAGATCCATTTGTCAAGTTTAGGTAAACGGAAGGAAGTATGAAGTATAAGACTTGACATCTGTATTCGTATGAAAAATATAATGAGCTAACGAACTGAATGTTATCGCTGCAGCTAAAAATGCTGTGAAACCTTATGATCGTAGTGGTAAGGAATTTCGAAATTCAATATACGGATATACAGGTACTAAAATCCAGATTTCACACCAAGACAAGACCTATCTAATATCTCTATTGTCGGGGTCAAAGCCTTGATGTTTTTTTTCCGTTGTTTCGTATTAAAAAGGCTTGCTCAAGATCCTTTTGTTATCGTTTTAAAGTTTGCTTGCTGGAATCTCAAACCATATTACAGTTGAAACAGACGTGAACGGTCTAATAGCAAGATCTGTTACTGTTTCCTGTTTTATCATGGATAAATTAGTTATTCCAGATGTGGCTCCTACCGACGTTTTTATGCAAGGAACACCAAATGACACAACTATGCATATAGGCGTTCAAGTCAAACAGCAACCCAAATTACTAACTTCTCATTATAATGTAAATGTGACTGTGTCAGGAATGTTTTACAATCCTATGTAAAACAACAAGTTTCAGGGGATAATAAAGAATTTGGAGCGCAGTTCAACCGTGAGGAAGATAAGTTCTCAACTTCAAAGTGTCCCATTTTAAAACCTTGTTAGAGTTGAGAGTTTGGCCAAGAGCTGGTTTGTTTGTTTTTACGCTAGTATCTTACGTATATGCACCAGTATAAGTAAAATTACACCAATTCTATCTTAGTCAACCTTATTTTCTGTTTTGTGTAAAATACTGTAAAACATTTACTGCGTGCTTCAAAAATTTGGTGCTTCCCCAGGAAAAATTGAGAGACACGGCATGAGAACTTAACCTGAAATAAATTTTTGTGGAGTTATGACGTATGAGGACAATTTAGCCTCGCGTTACTGCTCTACATCGATGAATATATAAGTAATGGAGTGTTCTCCCTTCCCTGTTCTGATGCTACTTTTGATGGAATAATTATCATATTCTGAAAATGAGTGCAAATTCAGAAGTTCGTTCAAACGAAAAAGAGCAGACCAGTCATCAATCTTTCGATGACCACGAAAGTTCTGCTGAGACATACCCACCAAAGGGAGAAGGTGCTGGTATTTTTGATAACGGTTCCTCTCAATCAGTCGAAGATGACCCAGAAGTTCCAACTGATGACCAAAACATTTTGGCTCAGTATGATGAAGACCAAGTGATGGAAATGGGTAGACGTTTTGCTCAAAAGTACAAATTAGGGAATGAAGATTTGTTTGCTAGAGCTGCAGCCGTTGCTAGAAGTCCAAAAAGCTACAATAGAAATAGTTCTCTTACAAACGAAGAGAAAGAAGCTCTTTATAATGAAGTTCATCATCCATGGGCTATTCCAAGAAAATTATGGCAAGTTGTGTTGACGGTTTCCTTAGCAGCTGCCACTCAGGGTGCTGACGAATCCGTGATTAACGGTGCTCTGTTATTTTACCCCGCTTACATGGGTATTGGTAATGGGGACGAGAGATCTAGATGGCTTGAAGGTTTAGTGAATGGTGCTCCATATTTGTTCTGTGCCTTCATTGGTACTTTCATCACTGATCCAATGAACAAAAGATTTGGACGTAAGAAAGTCATTTTCTGGTCTTGTTTCGTTTCTGCCATCACTTGTTTCTGGCAAGGATTTGTTGATCATCATTGGTTTCATTTGTTCATTGCAAGAGGTGTGTTAGGTGGCTTCGGTCTAGGTCCAAAATCGGCCACCGTCCCTGTTTATTCTTCTGAAGTTGCCCCTGCTGCAATTCGTGGCGCTTTAACAAGTATGTATACGAGCCAGCACTCCCATCCGATAGGATAATTTTACTAACTAGTTTTCGATAGTGTTATGGCAGTTTTTCACAGCCGCAGGTATTGCATTAGGTTATGTGTTTTGTATCGCCTTTTACTACGTTCCAGATCATGGTATAGGAGGTGGTTTGAATTGGAGATTGATGTTAGGTTCAGCTATGCTTCCTGCTGTTGTGGCATTATTCCAAATCCCATTTGTTCCTGAATCACCACGTTGGTTGATGGGTAAAGGTCGTTATGTTGATGCTTTTGAGTCTTTGAAATCGATTCGTAAACATGAGATTAGCGCTGCCAGAGATTTATTCTACCAGCACGTTCTATTGCAAGAAGAAGAGGGTTTGGATACCCCAACATGGCAAAGAGTCAAGGAATTGTTTACTGTCAGAAGAAACAGAAATGCTAGTATTGCTTCTGGTATTGTCACATTTATGCAACAATTTTGTGGTATCAATGTCATCGCTTACTATTCGTCGTCCATTTTCATTCAAGCCAATTTCGCTGAAATTAACGCTTTAGGTGCTTCTCTAGGTTTTGGTGTTTTGAATACTGTGTTTGCCCTTCCTGCCTTCTATACTATTGATAGATACGGTAGAAGATTCCTATTACTTTTAACATTTCCGTTGATGGGTCTCTTTTTGTTGATGACCGGTTTCTCATTCTGGATTAATGAGGAAACTTCATCTACTGGTAGAGTTGCTTCAATTGCTTTGGGTATTTATTTGTTCACCATATTTTATTCTTTTGGTTCTGGTGTTGTCACGTTCCCTTACACTGCAGAATGTTTCCCATTATACGTTAGAACGTTGGGTACTTCTATGGCTATTGGTAACCTATGGTTCTGGAACTTTATCTTAGCAATCACATGGCCTTCATTGTTAGATGCCTTTAAACCTCAAGGTGCGTTTGGTTGGTATGCAGGTTGGAACTTTGTTGGTTTTTTCCTCGTATTATGGTTCTTGCCAGAAACTAAATCATTGACTTTAGAAGAATTAGATGAAGTGTTTGATATTCCAATGATGGAGCATGCCAGATACCAAAACAAAGAGCTTGTTGATCTCTTCAAAATTCATGTTTTGAGAAGAAAGAACGTGGTGAGACAAGAGCCATTGTATAACAGACATAGATTAGCAGTCACAAACGCAGAGTGGAATGACAAGACTGAACAGACCCATGTTGAGTGATTGGATAGTCAAGTTATTGTGTTTATACTTCTGAAATGTGCTATAAATAATTAATATTGAACCCATCCTGTAAGTGTTACCCTCTCTCTTCTTCTCATCGCTTATGTAAGTTTTTTTTGCTTTAGAAAATTTTTTGTTAATTTTTAAACAGCTCTTAGTACTAACAGGCACAAATTAACAAAATATTGGAAGATGCCAGCCGGAGACAACGTCGTCAACATCGAGCACGATCGTGTCACAAATACTGTGTCCAGTGACTACCCTGGTTACCACAACACCAATGAAGACTACTCCTGGGATCTTGAAAGATTCAAAAACTCATTCGATATCAATATTTCATACATCAACAAAAGAGATGCCAATTTTGACCTTATTAACGTCGATACATCAATTGCTAATGCATTTCGCCGTATAATGATTTCTGAAGTTCCATCGGTTGCTGCTGAACAAGTTTATATCTACAACAATACCTCAGTTATACAAGATGAAGTCTTAGCGCACAGAATAGGTTTGATCCCATTGAAAGTCGACCCTGATTTATTGGGATGGGTTGATTACACCATCGATGAGAAAGACCGTTTTACTGATGCCAACACCGTTGTTTTGAATCTTGATATCGCATGCACTAAAAACCCACACGCACCAAAAGGTTCGACTGATCCAAAAGAATTATACAGAAACAGTAATGTCTACGCTAAAGATTTGAAATTCGAACCACAAGGAAATCAGTTAGAAACTTTTAAAGAACCAGTTGCTGCTGCTGATCCGGACATCCTGCTAGCCAAATTGAGACCAGGTCAAGAAATCTCGTTAAGAGTTCATGCCGTTTTGGGCATTGGTTCTGATCATGCTAAATTCTCACCAGTCTCAACTGCTTCATACAGATTATTACCAGTCATTGATATCACACAACCAATCAAGGGAGAATCTGCCAAAAGATTTCAAAAATGTTTTTCAACTGGTGTCATTGATATCAATGAAGAAGGTGAAGCTTATGTGGAAGACGCAAGAAGAGATACTGTTTCCCGTGAAGTTCTTAGACATGAAGAGTTCGAAGGTAAGGTGAAGCTAGGAAGAAAAAGAGATCATTTCATATTCAATGTTGAATCCACCGGAGCCATGCCACCTGAAGAGATTTTTTTCAAAAGTGTTAGAATCTTGAGAAACAAAGCAGAATATCTACGTAGTTGTCCAATTGGTAGATAGGTAAGGGGGACGTGATGCATTAAGGTATGGAAGATAACAGAAAGTTATGTAGAAAAAGTGTAATATAAAGATGTTTTTGGTTTATAGAGGGTTCACAAACCCATGTTGGCCATGCTAAGCCTTTCTTCAAAATATCCGTTGTAATTTGAATCTTCATTTTCCTCTGCGTCTACACTTACCTGGAAGTTCCGCACTTTATGATAAATCTCACGTGGTTTGATCTTTGCAATTCTAGTTATTCCAGTAAAGCCATCCCCTTCTAGTTGATTTATGGAGTAACCAGACTTATCCAGTGGCATATTTCCTTCTTCTATCTCTTCTTCTATGCTCAATATCCCTGAGAGGTATATTAAAATAAATTGTGACGCCGCAATCAAAACGTTGTAATAAACGTATGCAAGTCTTGTGGTTGGCCTAGTTTCTCCAATTATCTGTAACGAAAGGCTCCCATATAGAAAATTGCCATCGCCCATAGGGGTTGGAATGCCAGAAATCAAGTCTGACAATAGAAATAATGAATTGCCCAAAGCAATCATGTAAAACATAGACTTGGTAAGCCTCTTCTTCATGTTTTCAGTATACTGATAGGCATAACTATTTGTAGGGAAAGGATCGGAAAAAGCGCCATGAGCAGCAAACCGTAGAGCAAACCTTAGAAACGAGGTGCTAAATTCAGGTTAATCTATGGATCTAATTTATCATATAGGTATACTTACTCTTTCAGGTACAAAAGCACAATGAAAACGTATCCAGTCAACGCAAAAAGCTGATTTAAGTGCTGTTTAAGCTCACTCTTGCGGGATCTCAGCCACTTCAGATTGTTCTGTTGTAGCTGCAAAGGCTCTATCTCTATCACGACCATCGAATCATCAAAAGCTCCAAAATGAAAGACTTGATTAATCTCTTATGCAGAATGTTATTCTCAAAACTTCCGCGAATTACGCTTACGTAAGATTATTGAAATAAAAAAAACCCAAAACAAAACAATCAATCAACAACAAAGAAACCATTTCATCATAGAGCCGAATGCCCGTCTATCCTGATCTCTCCCAGTCCGGCGGTGCGTTTCCTAGTGCCAGTGGCTTGCAGTCTCCATTCTCCCAGTCCAACAGTAGCTCCCACATCAATCTGGTTGCTCCAAATATGAGAAAGGGTTCTACCAATACGGTTCTTCTCATGAACAGACAGGTGGAAGCGCAGGACTCGCTCTATTATGTCTGTCTTAAACTTAAAAAGCGGTTGGAGAGCGTCAGCCAGCTGAAACCATACATAAATCTCGCGTACTCTAGTGCAGAGGTGCTCTCAGAGAATCAGGCTCTATCATTATCACAAAATTCACCAAGTGGCTCAACCTCATCCAACAACCATCACAGTTACAACTCGGTCAATGGATCAACGAGTATGCGTATCAGCGCAATGTCTAGTTTCAGTAATCTCAGTGAGGACTCATCAAACAACACATCAATTCCAGCATCTCCTGCCGTTGTGCCTATAAATACATTCCACGCAGGTGTTTTACCTGCTCCAATCAGCTGTGATCCAATAACTCAACTTTGGGCACTATTTCAACAAGGCTCTCCACTTTGTGTTATCTTCAACATCATCAAACCAGCATATTCATTGGCTGTTGTCTCATCTGATGATTTAAAGACTTGTAAAAAATCCATTTATGATTTCATTTTGGCATGCAAGAATCATCTGAATTTCGACAACTCCGAATTGTTTACTATTTCAAATGTTTTTTCCAATGAAACTGAAGATCTTTTGAAGATCATCAAGGTAATAAATCAAGTGATAGATTTGGCTCCAAGTATTTTCAAACCATTGGAAGTGGATGATAAGATAAAGATAAGTGATTCAAAATCAAAAGTTATCAAGGAATTGGTCGAATCTGAAAGAAAGTATGTTTATGATCTGGAGACATTAAGCAAGTATAAACAACAGTTGCTAGAGTACAATATAATATCCTCAGAAGATCTATACATGCTTTTTCCAAACTTGGATGATGTTTTAGATTTCCAAAGAAGAGTGCTCGTGTCACTGGAGATTAATAGTCTGGTTGATCCAAACTATCAAAGAATCGGCTCTATTTTCATTCATGCACAATCGTTCTTCAAATTATACGAGCCTTGGTCAATTGGTCAAAAGGCAGCTGTTGACTATATCTCACAAAGTCATTTGAAATTGGCCAATAATCAGTTGATTATTGAGAATGAATTTGAGCTTCAAAGTTTCTTGCTTAAACCAGTGCAGAGACTTTGTAAATACCCATTATTATTAAGAGAGCTTGTGAAGTACACAGATTCATTATCACCAAATTATTATGAGTTAACAAAAGCTTTAGAGATATCCAAGAGTATTGCCAACGACATAAATGAGAACCAAAGACGTGTTGAAAATCTTCAGTATTTGAAAGAACTTTACGATAAAGTTGTTGATTGGAAGGGATACAATATCAATAGTTTCGGTGAATTGTTGTTTTTCGATAAAGTGATTGTCAAAGACAATTCCAAAACATCAGAAGAACGTGATTTTCAAGTTTATCTATTTGAGAACATTATTATTTTCTTTAAAGAACTTCATGCACAGCAAAAAAAGTCTTCTAGTCTTGCTTTAAAGAAGAAGTCACAAATCAACCTTACCAGTCCAAATGAAGTTATTGGTTTGGAATTGAAAGGGAGAATATCCATTGCTAATATCTACAACATAACAGCTGTTAATAGCAGGTTACTGAATATTTCGTGGTCTGGATTGAAAGATACTGGATCATTCTTAATGAAATTCAAGAATGAAGAAACCAAGACAAACTGGGAGACCTGTATAAGAAAAATTGTTAACAATCTGCAAGAGGACTATATTTCTTCAGCTAGAACTGCAGTTAGTAACATTTCCATTCAAAGCAACAACAACATCAACAACAACAACAATAGAAGAAGTAATGGATTTTCAGTCAGCTCGAATCGCTCTTCCTTTATTACCAGAAGTAATTCAGAGGTCACTACAAATGGAGAGATCTCCCAAACTCATCAGAGACAGAAATCAGAAATCATGCCTTCGACAAACAAAAGAACCACACAAGATTCACTTGCTTCAAAGAGATCCATCTCTGAAAACTACAAGACAACTTTGCCGACTAACTCATTGATTGTGAAGTTGATGTATGAAAAGGATCTTTTCACATTAATGATACCTTTAGATATTGGTGTCGATGAATTTTTAAACAAGATAGAAAAGAAAATCAAACAATGTGGTGGTGTTATGAAAGGTAAAATAAAATACCAGGATGAGGATGGTGATTTCATTGTCATTGAAAGTGAAGAGGATTGGGCTTTGGTCAAAGAAATGATCAAAGAGGTTGGTGACAAAGTATTGAATGTATGGGTTGCATAGATGTAAAACTAAAAGATTTGGTGGGATGTGGAATGAGAGGTTATATGAATCAAAAATGTGACTTAAGATTATAAAAGACAGTGAACAGATTGCAGGCAAATCATAATTCTTATTACATTTGAACAACTCGTTAATGAATGAAAACGTAATGATCTACACGAAACTTGTAACGATATACTGCATGAATCTAATTTTGTTTGTACAAGTAGAAAAATAAATATATGCCCTTAACTCTGTGTTCATGTCATGACATATTTTGGTCCATCTCCACTCTCTGGAACAGTCCAGTTTATGTCTTGAGTAGGAACTTTGATATCACAGGTTTTGCAATGAATACAATTCTGGGAATTGATCTGAAATTTGACTCCATGCTTGCTGGTTTCATCCTCAATATACTCATAGACACCAGCAGGACAGAATCTGTTCTCAACACCTTTCCATTTTGGATAGGCAATCTCGGTGTGCTTCTCCATATCCTGGTCAGGAATTCTTAAATGGTTTTGCTCATCTTCATCGTGATAAGTACCTGTTCTTGAAACAGAAGTTAAGATATCGAATGAAATTTTACCATCTGGTTTAGGATAATCGATCTTTTCATATTGGTCAGCAGGTTTCGTTAACCCAGCATCAGATTTGTGATGTTTGAAAGTCCACGCGACTTCACCCTTGAGAAGCAATGAGTCAAGACCAGAGTATGCAACACCTGCGAACAAACCTGCACCTGAACCGAACGATGGTCTCAAGTTACGTACTTCGTATAATTCTTGATGAACCCATGAATTCTTGTATGCAGTTTCATAAGTCTCTAAATTGATTGGAGCTTCGTTCAATTCATCTTGGATATCTGGATTATAGTCCTCATCTTCTTCGGTTCTGATCTTCTCTAATGATGAAATTTCTTCAAAGATTGATTCGGCAGCAAGCAAACCTGTTTTCATGGCAGTATGTGTTCCTTTGACTTTTGGAACGTTCATAAATCCTGCAGTGGCCCCAACTAAAACACCGCCTGGAAAGTTCAATTTAGGGACACTTTGATAACCACCTTCGTTCAAAGCTCTTGCAGCATAAGAGATACATTTACCACCTTTCAAGATATCTTCATAAAATGGATGATGTTTCATCTTCTGAAATTCTTGATATGGAGATATCCATGGGTTCTGGTAATCAAGACCAACCACAAGACCAACAGCTACTAAATCATCGCCGAAATGATATTGGAACCCACCGCCATATACGTCATAAGATAATGGATATCCTAAAGTGTGGGCAATGAACCCTTTTCTAAATTTTCGTGGTTCAACTTCCCAAACCTCTTTGATACCTAAACCGTAAGTTTGTGCTTCTCGTCCTTCTCTCAAGTTATATTTATTAATGACTTCTTTCGATAAGGACCCGTGACATCCTTCAGCAAGGACAGTGACTCTAGCATGGAATTCCATACCTCTTTCATACGTGTCTTTTGGAACACCATCTCTTCCCATCCCCATATCTTTAGTAGCCACACCTTTGACTGATCCATCTTCATTATATAAGACTTCAGAGACCGCTGTGCTAGGGTAGACTTCAACACCAATTTCTTCAGCTTTTTCTGCTAGATGCTTCACCACTTCACTCAAAGACGCAATGTAATTTTTACCTTCATTCAACATCTGTGGAGGTTCAGGTAATGGAATAGCCCAATCATGATATAAAAATCTCAATGTCTCATCTTCCACCAAAGTAACAATACTAGGAGGTAATGGAATACCTTCTCCGTTTTCATCATAGTATTCACTGTCTGGGAAGAGCTCTCTTAGTGCTTTTGGTTCCAAAACTGCCCCAGAGACTATATGTGAGCCCATATCTGGGGCCTTTTCTAAGACGATCACTCTGATTTGTCTTGATTCATTCTCCAGTTCAAGTTGTTTTATTTTGATTGCAGTAGCTAGACCTGCTGGTCCACCACCAACTATACAAACATCAACTCTGTCAACTGCTCTTTCTTCATTAATTAACTCTTTAATCTCATCATCTAGTTTTTCATACGGTATTTCAGTAGATTTTTGTCTTGTGGAGGTGGAGTTGAATGATCTGGTTATCGTTAAGCTGTTAGCTCTTTGATATAAACATGGCTTGACTTGTCTGTTAAGTGATATAGTTGCTAATCTTGATGTGTTTCTTGAAATAATTGATTTCGAACCGAGTCTGAAATCATTCAGTAGACACCTTTGTAGTGGCATGTTTGTTGAATTAAACTGCTAATTTGTTAGATTTTGTACCTGAAGTTAGTACTTTGGATTAATCCTATTATGGAAAAAACAAGTATCCAGGGAATATCAAAAGGATTCTATGATTGATTTTAAATATCAGCACAACTCATTGCATTTTTGTATTTTTTTTATTTTTTATTGACCTAATCGATTTATTTCAATGTGTTGCGCGAACCATTAACCAATTTTGGACTGCCAATAGAAACGCTCAAATTTGCAATATATCACCATCCAGTAAGTACATGAAAATTATCAATTTTATTGTCTTGAATAATTTATCAAATCCTCAGTAGCTCATAGATCCAAGAAATCGATGATTTAGAACTTTTGAAGCATATTAAAACTGTATCAAAAGTTTTGGGTTTTTGTTAACGGTTGTATGCATCCGCAATCTCTTTCCATGAGTTTGATATGTGATGATCGAATTCATGATGTATAATAGTCAACTGTATTATTGATCATTCAAATTACTATTATATTGAAAATTAGATAAGGGAACTGATCATCTATATGTTGTTATGCATATTGATGAAAATTATAACTTGGAATTTGGAAGTACATGTATAAATCTCATGAATGACGCGGGTACCATTTCAGCATGTGTTGTTTTAATAATTAATTACTTCAAATTTCACTAGTGTATGTATAACATTATATCCGGAAATGTAGTCTTACTTTCAACGAATAAATTCTACAGTTCAACCAAGTAAAACAGAATGTAATATTAGACCAAAAAATATCCCACGGGTAATCCGCAACGCTGCATTTACATGCCCACCGGGATATAGCCATAGTACCATCATCAAGTTCAAAATCCCAGAAAAAGTCAAAAAAAATCCAAAAAAATCGAATTTAAAATCAAAAACACAAGTTACTATGTATAAGCTCATTTAACAGTAAATATACTCTATGTTAAACAAGATCAACAAACAAAAAACATCAATCAATCATTAGTGAAGGGATAAATCTATAAAACAAGGCGCGACTGGGCACCCCCAGTGATTTATCTCCAAAAAAATCAAAAAAAGCACTAAACAAACAAAACGTGAAAAGGTTCCTCTAGAAATGGAAAAGGATGGATGGGTAAAATATAATTCAAATGAATGACTTTTTGAGAGGTAAATGAAGTTGGAGTTTGTATCTATCAATTCAATTGGAACAATAAGCACCAAAAAGACATTAATTAAGAAAGTCCGACAGCTCTTGAAATTTCTATGAGGTAAATAAAGAGTCCAACTCAGCCAATGATATGTCTTCAGGGTCGCCAATATCCTGAGCCAGGAATCCAGCCCTAACGGCCTTTAACCATTTAGCTGCCACTGGTGGTTCTCCACTGAATGAATCCCTAGATGCGTCATTGAGTCCTGAAGCAACAGAGCCCGCTGGTGTGAGTTCCTCTAGTGCAGCAGCATGTAATGCTGCAGCAGCTGCTGCTGCTGATGGAGATGGAGTGGCTTTCGATGTAGACAGTCTTGGAGCAGCAGCAGCACAAGTCAATGTTTTGACTTTCTTCTGAGAAAGATAGGACATAGACTTTGATCTCTTGTTATTTCTGTAAGTGATCTTGATCTCATTGTCATCATCATCATCGTTGAATGAATCGTAATCTTCCATGTCATACTCTGAGATCACATGGTTAGATTTGAAGGAATTTGATTTCAAAGTAGATCCAATACCTAATGAGGCGGTAACTGGAGCAGCAAAGTATGGAACCGAGATCTGAGGAAGCGCTAAATCTAGCTGCATTTCAGCAAATACGTTTCTTGTAACACCCAAATCGAAAGCAGTGGCTCTTCTCTTCATCTGACCATCTGGATGAGAGAATTGGTCATCGTCCTTCAGACTATCAAAGAATTTCTTCTTTTCTTCAGCTGAGACAAGAGAATCATTGGCAGAGCCTAAGAATCCAGATCTTGATAAACTTTCTTCGTCACTGGTCTTTTGTTTCTCAATAGCAGCCAATGCATGGATGTAGTAATCTTCAGCTAACAAACCACGATAAACATAAACCATTCTCTTTGGAGAAGCATCTGCCCATTCTCTAGAAAGAGCATAAACTAGAGATTTCTCTCCTTTTTCGACTCTTTTCACATAAGCATTCAACTTAGCAGAAACTAAATTAGAAGTCTTTGTTGATAGTTTGGCCATTTCTGGATGATTCTCAATCAGTATATCACAAATTTGTTTCACTGTCATGCCTTCACCTTTTGGATCTCTTTCGTATAAAATTTGGAAAATGGCATATAACACACTGTCATCTAACGAATTACTCTCTTCGGGTCTTGGTCTTTCTCCAGTGACTGGGATCGTTGTTGAGATGCCTGTAGCAATTGGAGCTCTTGACGACTGTTTCTCTTTCTTCTCTTTCTTTTCCTTTTTTTCTTTCTTCTCTTTCTTTTCAGGCTGAGATGATGCTGAGACAGATGATGCTGAGACAGATGTTAAAGACGTACTGACACTCGTTGGTGAGCCTTCAATATCTCTTGAGCTTGGACTTGGACTTGAAGTTGAGCTTTTGAAAGGTGTCATTTCTCTGACCTCGTCGTTATTGAAAGCGCTCAACTCTTCATTGTCTTTGTTGCTTTTCTTTGCACTTATTGAATAGTCAGTAGCTAAACTTAGACGACGTGGTTTGAATGAAGGTGATGAAACAGTTTCAGTGACCGGGAAAGCCACTGGTCTTCTATTAGCTAAAGCCATGATTGACTATAGGTTTATAAATCTAGCAGGTGAGACTAATGGTTTCCCAGATAATCGAATAATAAGCTTGTAAAGATTAGTTCAAAAGAATTAATTAAAACCTTCTGATCTTGTTAAGGCTTATAAGTAGCTAATGGTTGCACCAAAAATTGATAGTGGGAGTTCTTGGTTCTCCGAAGCAGTTCTTTTCTTTGGCATGCACTAGGTACTATTTTTTGGTTATTATTAATCGCTTTGTCGTATCAAATGATGATAGAAATATCAACAGTTAAGTGTTACTTCAAACTGACACAAGACTAAAATACGGTGTGTAAAAAACAAAGCTGATCTTGTAAAAAAAAAAAGATGCAAAGATGAATAAAAAGCTAAATGAGGACACCAGATTATACTATTGGATTATGATTAGTTTCTCAGCGCTCTCGTAATGATCTGGCATATTTATTGCTTCTTTCAATATTATGTGTCAATCTTAAACCTGTGAAAAACATAGCGTATAAAGCGTAGGAGGGGTCCGGTAAAGGAGTCAAATTTTGACATAATAAACTGCAATAATAACTAGGCCAAGGGCAGTAAAGCTCAACTTACGATCTCTTCAAAGTATCTTCGCTTTTGTGCTCTTTAAACGTTTCGTTTTTCTCAAGTAAGAGAAAAATGACAAACCTGTTTATTACACTTAATTTTCAGGTATATGCAAACTTTCACTTTTTTTCGGAGTCTCTTTTTTTTTGCGTGGTCTGAAACATGTGGTAGGGGGCGCATTCTGGTAAACACCACATTAGTCGCAGAGTTTTATACTTGAAATATAACAATTAAAAGTAGTTGGAAGGGTTCTCAAAGAGCTACAAGCATGACTGATATTTTCTTATTTGAACAGTTTTACTTTCCCGTTTTGGTTCCCCATTTTAAGCAGTTTTCCATAAGAATTTACAAGTCTCTGAGTATGTTTTGGTATGCGCACATTTTACAACTGTTGCGCCAAAAGTTTTGGCGAAATAGACAAAAAGGGTAAACAGATTGTCTACATTGCGCAAGTCCCAGAAAGAAAATATGTCAAAAGTTTGTCACAAAAACCTCAATTCGGTGTCCAAAGTTCATAAAGGTTGTTTGTTTACAGTGGTGATCGAATGAGTGTAATGTTGTGTAGGATCCATTTTCCTTTGTGGCTGCTAAAATATTTTTCTGTTGCTTCTGTCAAAGACCCTTGTTATGTTGGTCCAATGGTTGTCTTGAGAGCTCTGGTTACCTTCATCTCGCATGCCTTATCGCGTAGGGCTTCTGATAACGTTCTGATCTCTCCGGAAAAGGCATAACAATGTAAAATATTTTCTCCGGATTTATTCCAAAAATTAGATCATGTTACGAATCTATTGGCCTTTTAGAGAGTATCTGATCTCTGATCTAGAATCTGTTTTGAAATCTTTTAGTTTTGTTGACCCCTACCCATGCTCATATACGTCTCTTTCAAATTTGATCTCCGTTCAGGAATCGGGGGGTTTCTACATAAATGATCTGCCCCTACCATAATTTAGGTCATATCACGTGCTTGAACTCCGGATGAAGAAGCGATAGGTAAATATCAGAACGATAATTCATTCTCTTACTTACGCCGTCCGTTGTGACTGAGATATGTACGGATGTTTGGCTGTACTGTGAAATCTGGACACCTATCGTTATATGACACATAACCTACAAAATTAGGGCTAATTACTTTGTATTTGATTAGTGTAAATGCTCCGGGTTCTGTTTGAAGTATTCACAGGATTTTAGAGTCCTTTGGTAGTCTTCTTCCCAATAGTTGTCTTTGTAATCATTCTCTGGATCGTTTGGTGGGCAGTACCAATAGTTTAATGCGATATGAGTCTTGGAGTCTACGCTATCTCCAAAAGATGTGACTTCATGAAACCAACCAGTAGGTAAATAAAGCATTTGCCCAGGGTTCAAGAGACCTGTCATTCTTTTGGCTTTGAAGAAAGATGGCCAACTTTCTTGTGCAAATTCTAGTAGTTTGTTTCGTAGTTTCAAATCAGTGATCTTATCAAGATGAACAACAGATGCAGGAACTTTGGAGAATGATGGAGGGTCTTTCTTGATACCTTGGGAATCAATAAAATTTGATTCTAAATCCTTCAGCTCTTCTTCTTCTTCTTCGATCAAATTGATTAATTCATTCCTCTTTTCTTCAGTTAAATCTTCATCGTTAACCAACTGCCATTTTGCTACTTCCGTGACAATAGCACTATCCGACCTCAGCTTTCTCCAACCTGGCGCATTTTCATTATTCTTGTAATCTATAACACCTGAATCAAAGACATGGCTAACTTGGCCAACAGTGTACATCTTATCAGCATCACTTGGCGCAAAAATAGTGAATCTTTTGGAACCTTTGATAGGAATATACAAATTATCAGCATGATCATGATGTAATCCTGAAGATACCCCTCCACCAAATACCCTTCTTCCTAAACCTAAATCTTTCTCTTTCTCATTTATAATGAATTCATTATCATTAGTTGGACTTGCTGATCCTATCCATAGATTGATCTGTTGAGGATAAAGTTTTCGAAATAAGGAAGGTCTGATAGCAAATGTTTTCGAGGATATGAGATTTGTCAAAGGTTTTTGAAGAAGTTCTTGAATTCTTGTAAGAGCTTCTGAAACATCTAGAGGCCCGGTGGATAAATCCTTGTTTATTATTCCTTTGTCAACCCCATCTTCTGCAACTTCATCCAATGATTCCTTACTTTCAGAATCATCAGATTCTTCAAAGTCATCATGTAAATTACTCACATCAATTGACTCAACATCAGAAAAATCACTGATTTCTCCTGCATTTGAAATCTGTGGGAAATCTAATGCCGCTGTTTTTGCGTCGCTTTCATTCTCTGCATCATCTTCGTCTTCGGTAGAGCTGTCAAAGGGTTCACTATTAGTATTTTCTGGGTCATCTTCAGTGTACTGTGTAGTCAAATAGTACTGGTCACCATCAATGGATTGCACTTTCTTCATAAATTCACCAAATGTCATTTTCACTCTTTCTGTGCCTGATCCAAACCCACCCTTGAATCTCTTTTCAACGAGTAACAAATCTGTAGAGTCTAATGTTTGTTCAATGGCGTGTGGGTGAAAATGACTTAGTTCAACACCATGAACAACACCGTCTATGATCACTGGCTTTCTAGACTTAATATACTTCTCATGAAACTCATCTTCAGTTATGTTTGAGAATTGTATTGTTTCAATCATGTCGACATGCGGGTAGTAACCGTTGTACTCATTCTTGAACTCGGGAGCTTTTGCAAACGAAGTGGCCACCTTCTTTGAGTCCTTGAATCGCAAATGTTCCTTCGATCTCTTTGCCATGCTTTCCACTCTTAATAATTGACTTATGATTTGTACAGACAAAATCAATCAGGTCATCGAAGAAAAAATTTGACACCAAAAGTATGTGCGTGATCCGAAAATGTCTATCTTTAGAGTCTAAAATCTCTTCTACAATTGCTTGAAATTACGACACACCTCATCATTAAAGATCATTAGAGATCATAAGAGATCATAAGAGATCATAAGATCTAACCATTTATCATCCCTCATGCTAGAATGGTAAGAACGGCAATCAACACAATTACCGAAAGAATTATTAGTATAATACAAGTCCACTTCCCTTTGTTTCTTTGATAATTATCTGCTTTTGTCAATTCCTGAGTCGCACGAAGACTGTTGTCTGCATAGTTCGACAGATTTCCTTCAATAGTGTCAACGTGAGATCCTTGTTGCTGGACCAACTGCCCAATATGTTTGTAGATAGTGTTGATCTCTTCGACACCACCATGAATCTTTTTGATATCAGCTTCTCTTTCTTCTGCAAGGATGGTATGAAGATCAAGTTCCTGTTGACTATTACTATTACTCATTAGCTGCTGTTTCTGCTGCTGCTGCTGCTGTTGGCCTGTTATCAACGGCGTTCTTTCATCAAAACTATCGTTCCCATGATCAGCGATTCTCTGTGTCAAGATCACTGAGTTCTTCCGTTCGTTCATTTGCCTTTTCAGATAATTGAAGTTCTTATTAATACCTTCAAACTCGTTCCTCAGTTTCTCTTCGCTGAACTTATCAGCAGTAGTTGCATCTTTATTAGCAGTGATCAAATGTGAAATATCATTCGTAAGATGCTCCAACTGCTGTCTGTACTCGTTCAACTCTTTGATCTTCTCATTATCAATCAACTCTCGAAGCTTTACGCTGTCTCTCTTTGTTCCTATCTGGTTAATCAATCTCTCAAGGCCATTAACCCCATTAGCAAAGTCAGTGAGTAGATTAGATGCTTTCTTAACAATCAAATTCGTCTGTGACTCAATCTCACTGCTGAGCACGTTGCCCTTCTGGGCCTCCAGATCAATATTTAGAAACGACATAATTTGCGACTGACAATAGCTATTTATCTCGATACAACCGTCTCCCAATGTGTCTCTAATCGTTGTCTATTTCTATGTCTATTCACTTTTTCATTTTCTGAGGGGGTCTGAAATCCGGAACCTCGGAACTGACGCGCTTCTTCTTTTTTTAGTTAATAACTTTTTAGACGCGTCTATAAAAAATTAGCTACATTCCGAATTAAGTACTTCAACACACTCTGTTTCGCAAGTTCCATAGACTTATGGGGAAAAGTGACAAATTAAAGGCGTTGCGAGCTGCAAGAGCAGCAGGAAACAGCAAGAATGTCTACGAAGACGACGAGCCGGAAGACATCTACGATTTGATAGATGAAGATCAGTACAGGGAGAAAAGACGTGACGATCTTCTTCATGATGATTTTGTTGTTGGTGATGAAGGTGAGGGTTATGTGGACACTGGTGCCGACGAATGGGCTGACAATTCGAAGAAAGATCATTACTCGGACGAAGAGCTACAAGATCAACACCAGCCTGCAAAGAAGAAGAAAGTGGTAAAGAAAACTGTTGTCAATAACTTCTTCAAGCCAAATACGTCTATTTTCACATCCACTAGTACTGTGCTTAAGAAAAAGGTCAACACTGACTTCAGTGATATTTTGGATGAGTTCAGTGGTCCTCAGAAGAAACACTCAACCTTGTTCACGCCCACTTCCCGAACTCCATTATTCAATTCCACCAGTAAAGTTAATAACCAGAGTCGTGATTTCTTTACCTTGAGTTCAGGAAGTAATTCAAATAGTGTTTTAAAGAGAAAACCCAAGCAAAAATACCAAGATTTTCAATTTGA
This sequence comes from Gotozyma siamensis, assembly GCA_030579035.1. Classification (NCBI taxonomy): domain Eukaryota; kingdom Fungi; phylum Ascomycota; class Saccharomycetes; order Phaffomycetales; family Phaffomycetaceae; genus Gotozyma; species Gotozyma siamensis. Next base: position 244,308 of record JAKTZZ010000006.1, read on the forward strand.
TGACGATTTCTCAGTTGATAAGAGTGATACCTCTTTCACTAACGATTATTCATCACCAACAAGAACCAAAATTCAATCCAATATTCTAAAAACTGAAAAATCAATGACATCTGATGTTGCTAAAGTCGAGTCACAAGAAGAGCCAGATACGCTAAAAATTGAGGAAGATGAATCCGATGAAGATGATATCGTCGTTGTCAAGAGACAAAGAACAACATACGTTGACCGTTCTATAAATTTGACAGCTACAACCAAAAAGGAAGTCAAGTCGGACTTCGCATCCCATTCTGATAACCTAGTTCCATCATCTCCATTCAAGGCAATGTCTACTGCTACTGAGACTGTGGAAAAAGACATGATTCTTGGCGAATCCGGTGAATCATTCAAAATGTATTGGCTAGATTACGCTGAAGTTGATAACACGTTATTACTCTATGGTAAGATCTTGACCAATGATAAAAGATTGGTTTCAGGTATGGTTCAAATCAAAGGTTTCAACCGTGAGTTATACTTTCTGCCTAGAGATTTTAGGGTAGTTGATGGTGAAGTCAGTGATGAAGTCGTTTCAGTAATGGATGTTCATGAAGAGATTTCACCTCTGATCATGAGTAAATTCGGTCTTGAATCATTAAAAGCTAAACCAGAAGTGAAGAAATATGCATTTGAGGTTCCTGGAATTCCCAAAGAAAAAGAATATTTGAAACTTTTATTGCCTTATCAACCTCCTAAGAATGCCAGAATCCAACTCCCCTCAGACTTGGAAGGCGAGACTTTTTCTAGAGTATTTGGTAGCAATGCCAACATCTTTGAATCTTTTGTTCTGCAAAGAAACATCATGGGTCCATGCTGGTTAGACATCAAGAATGCTAATTTTGATGACATCCAAAACACGTCCCATTGTAAAGTGGAAGTCACAGTCAGTTCACCTGCAAACGTCACGCCAATTGAAAGATCAACAGCTGAATTTCAAATCACTCCACCTCCATTAACATCATGTTCAATCTCCATTCAAACCATGATGAATCAGAAGGAAAACAAGCAAGAAGTTGTTGCTGTTACATTGGCTACTTACAGAGATCTTCCACAAGATGCACCAATCCCAGAAGATTTAAAACCATCACAACTAGTCACATTGGCTAGGCCAATTGGTGTTTCTATGCCTCCCGGTGTTTCTCAAATCGCAGAACAGAACAATCTGGCCCTGAGAATATTTCAAAACGAGAAAACTTTGCTGAATTGTTTAGCTGGTTTGGTTAAACAATCTGATCCTGATGTGTTTATTGGTCATAGATTAGAAACTATTGCCTTGGATATCCTGGTTCATCGTATGCATGATTTGCAAGTAACTACATTCAGTTCATTTGGTCGTCGTAACAGAAAGCAATGGCCGGATAGATTTGGTAAGAATACTTTCAATTCCAGTTTTCTGATTAAGGAGATTTTTGCAGGAAGACTGATGTGTGATATCGCCAACGAAATGGGTCAATCATTAACTATGAAGTGTCAATCTTGGGACCTTCCAGAGATGTATGAAGTGGTTTGCAAGAAGAAGCATATGCAAATGGAAATTAATCTTGCCCAGCCTCAATATCAAGAGAACGCTAACTCTTTTTTTATGATGTTGAAAGATAATTGTTCAAATTCTTTGATCACTGCTGAAATCTCATTCAGGATTCAGATCTTATCCTTGTCCAAACAATTGACTAATTTAGCAGGTAATGCATGGTCTCATACTCTGGGTGGTACAAGGGCTGGTCGTAATGAGTTTATCTTGTTACATGAATTCACAAGAAATGGATTCTTAGTTCCAGATAAAGAAACTCAACAACAAAGAAGACAACAGCAACAGCAACAGACCCAGAACGGTGATGAAGGTGATGATTCAGGTAACACTAACAACAAGAAGTCCAAATATCAAGGTGGTTTGGTTTTTGAGCCTGAAAAAGGTTTACATAAGAACTATGTACTTGTTATGGATTTCAACTCTTTGTATCCTTCCATCATTCAAGAGTTCAACATTTGTTTCACCACAGTGGATAGAAACTTGAACAATATCGAAGAATTACCAGAAGTTCCACCAGTCAGCGTTGAGCAAGGTGTCTTACCACGTTTGCTGAACACTTTGGTCACTCGTCGTCGTGAAGTCAAAAAATTGTTGAAAGATCCTTCTTCTACTCCAATTGAAAGAGCTCAATACGACATCAAACAGCAAGCATTGAAATTGACAGCTAACTCCATGTATGGTTGTTTAGGGTATGTCAACTCTAGATTCTATGCTAAGCCTTTAGCCATGTTAGTCACCAACAAAGGTAGGGAAATTTTAATGGATACGAGACAATTGGCTGAAAGTTTGGGATTGCGAGTCGTTTATGGTGATACTGATTCTGTTATGATTGACAGCGGTTGTAACAATTTCAAAGATGCTATCAAGATTGCCGAAGATTTTAAAATCAAAGTCAATGAAAGATATAGACTACTGGAAATTGATATTGATAACGTTTTTAAGAGATTATTACTACATGCTAAAAAGAAGTACGCAGCTCTCAACGTCACATTTGATAAGGCTGGTAAAGAGGTGACCACTTTGGAAGTCAAAGGTTTGGATATGAGACGTCGTGAATATTGTCCTTTGTCTAAAGAAGTTTCTACATTCGTTTTGAACAAGATTTTGAGTGATGTTGATCCTGAAGTTGCATTGAATGAAGTTTATGCATATTTGGAAGAAGTTGCTTCAAAAATCAAAAACTATGAGTACAAACCTGTCAGTTTTAAAATCAATACCAAGCTTTCTAAAGATCCTTCAGCTTACCCAGGTGGTAAGAACATGCCTGCTGTTCAAGTTGCTCTAAGAATGAAAGGACAAGGTAAAGTGGTGAAAGCAGGAAGTGTGATCACCTTTGTTATTACTGAAGGCTCTGAAGGTTCATTTGCAGAAAGAGCTAGATCATTGAATGAATTATTAGCCAAAAATTCGGAATTGAGACCAGATCCTAAGTATTACTTAGAGAAACAGATATATGCCCCAGTTGAAAGATTGATTGAAAAAATTGAAGGTCTTGATTTAGCCAGACTATCAGAATCATTGGGGTTAGATTACAGACATAGATCTCATCACAATGGTAATGGAAACGGCCAGGCCGATATTTTACAGCCATTGGAATCCACAATTTCAGACACTGAAAGATTCAAGAGTTCGGAACATTTATACTTGAGTTGTTCATGTGGATCATTCTTCAAATTTGGCGGTATTGTTGCATCTCATGATTATTTTATTACATTCAATGGTATTCAGTGCAAAAAGTGCTCAAACCAGTTTTCACCATTGTCTGTCTCAGCACAGCTGGAACAACGTATTAGATCGTTCATTGCCCACTACTACCAAGGCGTTGTTGTTTGTGATGATTCCACTTGTGGGATGATCACAAGACAGGTGTCGGTTTATGGTAAAAGATGTCTATCTAGTGGCTGTAAAGGTGTTATGAGATACAAATACAATGACAAAGATCTCTACAACCAACTGCTTTATTTTGATTCATTGTTTGATCTCGAAAAGAATAAGAAGAAACAATTGAGACCTTTATATGATGTTCAAGATAAAGGGAAGCCAGAAGCTTTGATTGATGGACAGATCAATGCGTTGAGTGAGCAGAATAGAGAGTTGTTTGAAGTATGGAAAAATATTGTACAGAAATATTTGACGGATTGCGGTCGTCGTTATGTCGATTTGGGAAGCATGTTTGATTTCATGAGTAAGATGATAGGCTAGAGTTCAGCATGATATGTTTATGTATTTTTTTTAATTTTGTATACTAGTTTTATTTATGATTAACTTTAGATGAAAAATTTTGTATATTTGGTGTTTGGTGAGTTGATCTGGATGAGGTTTCGTAATTTTCTGAGCAAAATAAGAATTGTGCTAATTCGACTTAAATCCGATTGAGAGTTCAACTGGGAAAATATATATAATTCCCGGAAGTCAATGACCAAATTCTCGATATGGTAGCGCACAGCTTCAATTGTGATTCATTTGTGATTCTCAAATCTGATAATTCTGGTAAATGTGTCATTCTTATTTGTATCTTTAAGATGGCATTATATTACGGATGTTATAACTTTATATGAATGTGTATTTCAATACGAAAAGGCCTCATTGTCTTTGCACTAAGGGTTTTAAACCATAATTTCTCGCTTTGTGATCACTTTCCTTGATCACTGTAAACGCTCTCTTACTATTGGATTAAATGACTGTTGGATTCATTTGGTTATACTTTCTCTAACAGAGCGAACAGCATAAGTGATTGACTGCTCGATGTCATGTCCTGACTGGGCAGCTGCTTCTTCAGCTTCAGTGATGCTTTGTTTCAAAGATCTTTGGTATTGTAATAATTCAGGGTACTCTTCAGCTTCATAGTTTCTTAAGACGGAGACAGTGTTGCCGTAAGTTCTTGGTAAAAAAGTTTTGAAGCCAGCGACCCCAACAACAACGGGGGTGATGAATCTGATTGGGACTGATCTTTTGTTGACAATAATTGAACCCAGTAGAGTACCGGTAAGGGCATAGATGAAACTAGGTAAGAATTCATCCCTTGGATCATATAGGGAAACAACACTACCAGTAAGGTTATTCCATTCGTTGGCGGTGGCAGATTTCAAGTTATGGTACTCAGCAGTAACGATGTTTAATTTGTCAATAATGCTAGTTCTAACACCGTGAAGGTGGGATTCTAGGAAATTTGAAGTGTTGATTTTATGACCTTCCACGAATTCTTTGGTGATCTCGGTAGATTGTGGAGCAATGGTGACTGGTTTAGATGAGGTATTTGAAGAAATTTCTTGAGGTGTTGGGTTGATGGCTGCAGTTTCATCGTCTGCGTAGAAAGATCTTGAATGTTGTGTTTCATTCATGGCTTGTGGGAGTGAAAGAATTGATAGACAGGCTATGAGAGGTAGTCCAACCTAAAAAAAAAAGAAAAGATTAGCAGATGGACTCAGGCAGATATTATATAGTGGGTTACTCACTTTTGAGACAGATAGTAAAGATATTGTGTAAATGTTTGTTAAATCTCACTAAAATAAGTTGTTGATGTTGGCATGAATTTTCCTGAAACGAAAAAAAATGACTTCGAAAAACTTACATAAGCTAGATGGGTACAATATAACATGGTGAATGATTATGATTTTAAGGCTATGAAGATCACCCTAGGCGTCCAGTGGCTATCTCAAACAGCCTCTGTTCTAGCAGGAGGTTATAGAATATCAGCAAAAAAAACACAATCGCAGACAACACAGTGAACTAAAGATACTTTTTGAAGAACTGGTGGGTCAATTCGACACCAAGGAAAGTGGCAGCATTAGCTGGGAAAGACCTCAACAGAGCTGGTCCCAGGCCAGGGAAGAACCCTTTGATACCACCGTTCTTGTAGATCGATGAAACGGCCTCTTTGGCTGAGATGTTCTCTGTGACGTTGTTGGTCAATCTGGTTTTGATGGTATCAATAGGGAAGACGGCTAACCACATGGACATACCAGCTAGCCCACCGGCGGTACTAACGGCCAATAGTGACAATTCACCTTCCTTGGCACCAGAGAGTGCGGACAACTCTTTCTTAGCGATTTCGTAAGTGGCAAAGTAGAGTGCAGAACCTGGACCGTCTCTTGCCAATGTAGCTACCGATCCTTTAAACAACGATCTGACTCCACCATTGGCCAAAATCCTCTTGATGGCACCAATCATGGACTTGCTGGCACTGGCATCCTGAGTTTGAAGCACAATCTTGATTCTTTCGAAAGGAGCAGCCACTAATGTAGTTGGAATGGCACTGATGAACCCAGCTGTGGATATTTGTGCTATTGAAAACTTTGAAGGATCAACTTTTGCATAAGAGGATACTAAGTTCTTACCAACGTCATAACCCCAGAAACTGACTGCAAACATTGGCGTCACACCGAAAAGTGGAGGCACCACACCTCTATAAAACCCTATCGGGCCCGATTTCTTCAAAATGTCCTTGACGGCACTCGACATTGTTGGATATTGACCACTTTGCAGTCTGACTTTAAGCAAATCGAACGGATGACCAGTCAGGACAGCAGCAACACCACCAACACCACCAGCCACAACGCTCTTGACGTTTTCCACCAGAAGGGAGTCCACTTCTTCTGCCATTGTTTATAAATCTCTATATCTGTTAGATACTGATAATATCACTCCAAAAGATGGGAATCAACAGGTTTATTTATACTCACGTCTACTCACGCTTTTTTTCTCCGATGCCCCACCAGCAATTTTCTTTTCTCTGGGGAAAATCAAGAAGGGCCCTTGCCAAAAATTTAGAACGAGCTAGGCAGAACCGCAAAAAGGACATAGACAGTCCAAGCGGGACTATCTAGGCACAAGTCAAACTGCAAGTAGTGCAACCCCAGACAGAATTCCAGAAAGAGCTTCTGTAGAGTCTATGTGCTGGCAGCTGGTCCCTCGGCCCAACCCCACCAAGTTGACACAATGCTTTCAGCCGAGCTCTATAATGAACGGGTTTCGACCTCTTTCGGGCACAACATTGAGTTGGGATGTTCTTACAAGTTACTGGAGAATTGGTACTGAGCTCTTGAATGGGCCTCCACTTTGTGCTTCTATGGTTCCATCTAGTGTGATCGCTATCGTGGCCAAGATCTGTTGTGCTTTATGATGACTTTGACTTTGGTCAGCCGTTTTAGTCAAATGCTCAATGGATGAATGCGATTGCTAATACGAGGGATTTCTGGTTGCTTTCGCTGGGTCCCACTTTCAAGTGTAATGAATGATACAAAAGAATAGATGACTTTTTGGTTTTTGTAAAGAGAGTCTGTCCTTATCTGTCCTTGGTATCTTCTTGAGTTTTTTTTCTCAACTCAACGGTCAATCAGTAGTATGATCGATTTCTTTCATGTGATTGAATTTTTCGATGGATCAAACAACCATCATATTACTCATATCGCTATCAGTATTACGTTAGTGTTGCTGTTGACTTTATATCAATGGCTTGTGTGAATTCTGGTAGATTCGTGCGTAAAATTATGGGCATTTTCTGGGGTGAAAATTTGAAAAGTGTCACAGTTCATGACCTCAAGAATTTTAAATGAAAATAGTAATTGACAACTCTGTCTTGACTCTTGAGTCTTATAACCAGCAGAAGATCGAATTAACCCTTAATGCCGGTTATATTGTATTTATTTATACAAAAAAATTATATAATATTAATTAGTACTGCAGGATTATCACTGGAAACGACGTCAACGTCCTTGAGCTTATCATTGTAATAATATATATTTATAGGGTCGACGTTGGTAATAATTAATTTAATAACTGTAAATTAGTTACGTCCAATCCTGATTACCGACCCTATATATAAAATTTTAACCGACAGTTGTCGCGTAGCCCTAAGTCCTTTTTTCACAATAACGAAGACCTCAATCAAAAATTCAACAACAGATTCTGTTAAAAATCATATTCCGCTCAATATGAGACACTCTTTCCACTACACAGTACAATCTGATGAAGAAGAACTTACATTTAACTCCCTGCTCTCGGCTATTTTCTGTGTTTTTTTTTGAAATGTCGAGTCGGAAGTCGGAGGTCGGAAGTCGCATCATACTTTTAAAGATTTGTGCCTAGATCAAGACTTGGAATTATATCTGGAATAACTAAACATACCATCAGTTGCTTTATTAAGATTAAAGAATTTGAGAAAAGCAGCAAGATATTGTAATTTGTTTGAGTTCTGAATTTCGAACGGAACAAAAATTGAATAATATATTGTTATCAGGAAAATTAATCAGGTTAAAGGTACAATCAATACATTTAACACTTATTTATAATATATAGGGTTGGTTCAATCATTTCAATGTCTTGGGATTTTTAGAAATGGGAATTGAATGTACATTTCTTTTACTGCAAGCAGTACGTCTTAACTAGAATAAAATTAAAGTTATTAGTAGTACAATATTTTCTAGTAATTTGCAGCAAGACTAAACGTAGCGAGGCCGGCTCTCGAGCGAAATAACTGGTATTATTTTTATTACCAACCCTAATATATATTTATATATATATAAATAATTATAAATTTATTTGATTATTCTCTTTCAAACGCTAGTTACTTAAAGGTTATATAAAAGACTTTCATGAATCACCTCGTAATGATATAGACCTTCCAGCTAAAAGCAAGCATCTACTAGTTTTATTGATAATTAGTGAGTTATTCTAATAATGTTCCTTTTTTTAAGAAAAAGAAATTCCCTGCATAATATCGGATAAATTAAAAAAATCTTGAGTCTAAAATTTGAAGTCAAGTGCGATATCTAATTACTACTTATTGACATCAGCTTTCAGGTACAGCGCCTCCAACCACGTCGCGGTGGACTAAACTTTCCTTTTATCAATCTTACAATCAGCCTAAACTTTGAAGGACATATCCGAAGACAGGGCTACATAATTTAGTTATCACGCTATTCAACTATGACTTTATTTTAACAATTAAAGATTAGTGATACTCAAACCAGAGTAAATTATCTGGCAACCTATAAAAATAATAAATAAATCCAGTAACCCCGTTAGCTGGAAAATTTAGCACCCGAATCACAGATCCGGGTATTCAGAATCTGATAATCATGATTCCAGTTTCTTTTTCAATACTTTCGATTAAATCAGTGTTATCAATGTCTAAATCTTTCAAATTGAATGAATAGTTCACCAAATCAGAAAAATCATAACCACCTCTCTCTTCAATTTCACCTTTGACAATTTCAAATCTGTAATTTAAATGATTTCTCTTCATTTGTAGCTCTTTTCGAGTTTGAATTTCTGTTATATTTAAAAACATACTAGATTCTTTCAAGACCTGATCATTGATTCTTAACTGAACATAAAGCTTCACTGCTGTTTCATCTTCATCCACCAACAACTCAAGGTGGTTATCAGATTTAAATTCTAGTGTTTGTACATCCTTTGAACATTGTATTGGGATGATCTCTTGTGTATTCACTAGGCGATCGATTTGAAAATGTGACAATTTTGAGTCATGACTTGATTTTAAGGAATAGATCAACTTTTGATTAGATGTTTTAGAAGAGGGGCAGTAAAAGGAAATGAACAACTCGTTGGAGTTCAAATAATGATTCATCTTTTTCTCATTGACATACCCGGTCAACTTTTTCATCTCACTCGACACATTTGTGGGTATTTTAGCTCCGGAGTGACTTATGATGTTGAGTTTTAATTCTGTAGGCAGTTCAGCAAAGGACATGTTGCTGCCAGACCCGGGAAGATTTAAAATAGTTAAAGGCTCTTCGATGCTCAAACCTGAAATCAAGAGATCTCTAAAAAGAAATATTTGTTGTTCAACTTTTTATAGAAAACCGTTGTCGTGCTGTTTGCAAGCGGGTGGACCCGGGTCAAAAGAAACGAGAATTCCCGATATTCGTTTCGGAGTTTAACGAAAATGTGCCAAAAAACAAGAAAAAGAATAATTTATCCCTTTGAGAATTAACTCATGAGACTCAAGAAAGAACGCCGAAATCGATCTTTCGTTTGTGATTTCCCTCAAGTTTTCTGCGGCCAGGGCCCAGGGCTCAGGGGCCGACCAGAGAAAGCCAATTTACAAAAGATAGCATGCAAGTTGCGCGTATTAGGGCATGGTTGGGAAGATGTTGATTGTCTATGAATGTAGGCGAGTAACTTTTACTGACCAGAAGGACAATAATTAGCAGGAAGGCTCTAAATTTGATCGAATAGGGATTTTACAGTTAAATTGAAAGTTGCTCGTGTTACGAGTCCGAATTTCGTTCAGTATTCATTTTTTTTTCTGTCAAGTTTGACACAAATAGCCGTTTATCCTTCATTTAACGACTTTCTTATCTTCACCATAGGCTTTAGTAGCGTACTCACCATCTAATAAAATAATATCCTGTTTACGGTAATCTTTCCTACCAGAGAAGTAAGAGGTCAAAATGTTCTTAACACCTTCAGCGTATCTTGCTTGAGCATCCAAATTGGCACCAGAAACATGAGGGGTCATAGCGTTACCACCACCGTACTTGTTAGTGAAGCTTCTCCATGGGTGATCCTTTGGAGCTGGTTGTGGGTACCAGACATCACCACCGTAACCTCTTAATTGACCAGATTTCACCGCATCAGCAACATCTTGCGCGTTGGTGATGGCACCTCTAGCAGTATTGACTAACAAAGAGCCTGGTTTGAACTTGGAAAGTAAATTTTTGTCAATCAATCCTAATGTGCCAGCATGTAATGGACAATTAACTGTGACGATATCGGATTGAGAAACCAAGTCTTCAATGGTGTTAATTCTTTGGGCACCAACTTTATCTTCCAATTCTTTAGATAACGGTTGATAGTCATAGTATAAGAGTTTTCCTGGTTTAAATGGGGCCAATCTTTCCAGAACTTTGTATCCGATTCTACCAGCCCCAATGGTAGCGACCGTTTTACCTTCCAAATCATAAGCGTCTCTTGAGATCTTTGCAATATCCCAACCTTTTTCATTGACTGCATTTTCATGAGCAGGAATGAAGTTTTTAACCAGGGCAAGAATAGTTAATAAAACATGCTCAGCAACAGAGGTGGTGTTTGAACCTGTCACTTCTAAAACAGAAATCTTTCTACCTGACTTGCTAATGTAATCTAAATCAATATGATCTGATCCAACACCAGCAGTGACTAACAATTTCAAGTTTTTTGCACTTTTAATCCTTTCCTCAGAGATATAGGCAGGATTAAATGGAGTAGTGATGATGACTTCTGCTTCCTTGATATGCTCATCGATCTCAGATTCCTTATCAGCTGTCGCGAACAAAGAACGTCCGTTATTTTCGATGAAAGATTTCAAACCCAAAGCATTCTCTGCAGAACCGAGCAAGTTTGGAGTGTTGTATTGGCCCCCTTTGAATAAAACAGCAAGGACTTTGGACATGTTGATGTGGATTGGATTGTAGTTGTAACGTAGAATATCTGGTAGCTCAATTCAAGCTTTGATACTACGGAAGAGAACAATTGGGTAAAAAGCAACGAGAATCATGGCCAATTTATACTCATTTTATTGGAAAACACCCCTCTATTGATATTTCAGCAATTACGGATAAATCACTATGAATTGTTCCGAAGGAATTGTAACTTTGCGGTAAGGATCAGCTCTTGAAGCGATTGTCGGTCAGTTAATGTCACGGATCCCTACGGTTTTCTTCGTATAATCCTGTGGGTTACAATTTATTGATTCTCTTATTGTTTCGGATTCAGATTTTATTGGCTGAAATTCGTTATGGAAAGAAAAGGCACGAAATAAATCCGTTATTTAGTGAGGAGAGAGGAATAAAGGAGCTAGAAAAGAGCGCAAAGCTTGATTCGAAAAGAATTAAGCGGGAAAGTCTTTCAAATAACATGGATCTGTAATCCAGTTGATGTTTCTGGTACATACAAGACACAGTCATTCAGGTTCCCCATAGTTTTCCCATCTTTTTTGTGTCACTTTTCTGCTAGAAAAATGTGACATAATTTTGAGTGAATTCCGGATAAATTTGATTCTCTACTGTGATTGGTTCTGGGAACAAGTTACAATACCAATACCACACAAAACACAAAATAGATATTCTGAGCAGTGCTAAAATTAAAATCAATACAGATTTCTCCCATTTTACTTGAAAAAAATTCTATTGAGTTAGTTACTGTCCACTCATTCTGGTCTTTTGTACACATGGGTGCTTGATGCTTGGTCTGATGGGAAGACTAACAATTCAGCAACAACCGTGTTTTGTTTTCTGGATGTAGCGAAAACGATCAATTCAGCAATATCGTCTGCATTAAGTGGCTCTCTACCTTTATAAACTTCGTCGGCCTTTGATTTATCACCATAGTTTCTAACAATGGAGAATTCAGTTTCAACAGCACCAGGTTGGATCTCAATGACTCTAATCTTGGTATCAATTAATTCTTTTCTCAAGGCCTCTGTGAATGCTCTGACTGCAAATTTTGAAGCACAATAGACTGATCCACCTGGGTATCCTTCTCTACCAGCGATTGATCCCAATTGAACTATATCACCAGAATTCTTTGCTTTGAAAATAGCCAAGACAGCTTGTGTTACGGAGATCAAACCAATGACGTTTGTGTCAAAAGTTTCCTCAATATCTTCTTCGTTCAATTCACCAACTTTGGCAGTTCCTAAAGCCTTACCTGCATTGTTAACCAAAATATCAATGGCTTTGAATTCTTGAGGCAATTCTTTCAAGAATGGGTGAATGGCACCTTTGACACTGACATCCAATTTTCCAATATAAACTTTAGTGGAGGGAAACCTTTTAATCAGCTCATCTTTCAGATCTTGTAATTTTTCAAGTCTTCTAGCTGCTAAAATAAGTTTAACTTGTCCATTAGTTGCTTCAGCATATTCTAAAGCGGTGGCTTTTCCAATCCCTGAAGATGCACCAGTGATGAAAATAATCTTATCAGCTAATCTTTGCAATGCTTTGGCTCCGTATGACATGGCTCAGGAATCGGGATTAATTGTACCGCTAGGGGTAACATAATAAACCATTTAAAGCAAAAAAAACTGTGGTAATTATTTCGATCCAAACCAAACTCCACAGTGCGAACCGAAACACCATCGGATTGGCAGAAGAGAAGCTGACTCGAGGCCCGAGGGCAGAACAAGACCCTCGGAAGTTCATATCTCGTATAGTAAAATTTAACTCTAAACGAGCTAAACGAACGTCGAGAACTGGTTCGTGCAGCACAATCGCGTGAGATTTATGTAAACGAAGCTTGATCAGGCCATAGAAGTCTGAGTGGAAATGCGTGCAACCTTCGTCTACTGGTGTGCCATGGTATAAATAGAGCTTTTTCCCATATGGTAAAAATACACCAAACTCAAACAAATTTAGAAACACAGCGATTCAAACAATGTCACTAGTGTTCAACAATGCTACGCTGATAGCTTCGTTGCCTAAAGCCCTCTCATACAAGGACTCATACCAGATCATGGCTTCCACACAACCACAACTGGCCTTTCTGGAAAAAGCATGGGCCGCTTGGTACCATTACATGCAGAACGATATTCTTGCCACGGGACTCTTGTTCTTCTGTCTCCATGAGTTCATGTATTTTGGTCGTTGTTTACCTTGGTTCATTATTGATCAGATTCCATATTTCAACCAGTGGAAGATCCAACCCACAAAGATCCCATCGAATAAAGAACAATGGGAATGTCTCAAATCAGTTCTTAAATCACATTTTTTAGTGGAGGCTCTACCTATCTGGACGTTTCATCCAATGTGTCAGAAATTAGGAATTTCATTTGATGTTCCATTTCCATCACTTTCCAAAATGTTTCTTCAAATATGTCTATTCTTTATTCTTGAAGATTTATGGCATTATGTATTCCATAGAATCTTCCACTATGGTATCTTCTACAAATACATTCACAAACAACATCATCGTTATGCTGCTCCATTTGGTCTTGCTGCCGAATACGCACATCCAATAGAGACACTTTCTTTAGGTGCTGGTACCGTGGGTATGCCAATTGCATATGTTTGGTATACAGGGGACTTGCACCTTTTCACACTTTGTTGTTGGATCACATTGAGATTATTCCAGGCTGTTGATTCACATTCTGGGTATGAGTTCCCATGGTCATTACACCACTTCTTACCATTTTGGGCAGGTGCTGAGCATCATGATTTACACCATCATTATTTCATTGGTAATTATGCTTCAAGTTTCAGGTGGTGGGATTTCACCTTGGATACTGAAGCCGGTCCAGAAGCTAAGGCTGAAAGAGAGGAAAGAATGAGAAGAAAGGCTGATATTAGGGCAAAATCTAAAGTCAAAGCTGCCTAAGAATGGATGGATTCAAAATTAAACAAAGATATGGTATGGTCATACTATTAATGCACCAGTCATGTATAGCAAAAATAATTTATGATTGGCTACTTCTACCTTAATAATATTCATATTTCCTTCAAGTGTAAGGACCAATTCTTATGGAGTTGTAACATGAAGAAGAGTTTACTTCACATATATAACGAGCAATCTTAATTAATTGAAACACAAATTGTAATATCCTATATTTTTCTCGGCTTTTTATACACTGGAAAGCTTTCATTTCTTCAAAAAATACTAAAAACTCGATAAATCAAGTGATATTTTTAGTTGACAGCTTCGACAAAATTAATCAATCTCTTGACACCAACCAGCCAATGTCCACCTTCGTGTGTATGATTAGTAGCTAATTTCAAATGTTGGGACATTGCCGCGGCATAGTCACCATTCTTCAAGTTATCCACCAAAACTTTCAAAATTGCCAGTGAATCAGGAGTTAACAAGTCTTCATTGTTTAAATGATCAAACAAAATATTGAGTCTCTTTTCAGTATCAACAAGTTGCTTAATGTATTTCTCAGGAATGCGTGGTTTGATATCCTGGAAAAGAAATTTCAATGTATCATAGATTGGTAGGTTTTCAGCTGGAATATGAGAACGATCACCAGCTGGATACTTGGATTTTGGTGGAGCAATAGGCTCTTGCTTTTGACCTTGTGGTGGTGGTGGTGCTTGAGATTGAAAACTTTGTGGTGGAGGGACTGAACCATAGTTAGACTGAGGTGGAGCTCCATATTGCGATTGTGGTGGGGCATATGATTGTTGTTCTAGAGAAGCAGCAGCAGTAACTGGACCAGGACCTAAGGCTGGTGGGGCACCAGGACCAGATGGGCTAAATTGCTGTTGGGCAACTGAAGGTGGAGCATATGGGTTCTTTGGAGTACTTGAAGGACCTGGGGCAGCTAATGGTGAGAACGGCTTAGGTGACGGGCCGGCGCCTGGCTGTTGAATGGTTGGGAAAGGTGATGGTTGTGGAAATGGCTTTGATTGATCATATGTGTTGAACTGTTGTGGTGGTGAGGAAATAGCGTATGGGTTTTTAGGTGGTGCAGGTGATGGATTAACCGGAGGTGGAGCAATACCACCGTTGTTGTTCAAAACACCTGGTTGAATTTGAGGAGAAGCTGATGACACTGGAGTGTAACGTGAGTTAGATGGTGGTAAAATTTTCTCTTCAACTACACCACTTGCTGAAGGCTTTCTAGTTTTTGAAACAGATCTTGGTGGTGGAGGGATGGTGGGAGCATTTTGGTATGAAACGCTACGATTCATTGGGGGAATAAACGGTTGAGTTGGTTGAGCTGGTGTAGCAGCTGGAGTTGTATTGGAGTAAACCGCAGAAGCTGGAGTAGGACGAATGCTTGAAATCGGTTTGTGGAAATGAGATGGCAAATCATTCCAACCATCAGTTTCATGCTTCTTTCCATTTTTTGGTGGAGGTGGTAATGGAGCTGGCTCTTGAGTTGGGATTGAAGCAGGTTTATATGGATTAACAGAAGGTGCAGCAACCGGTTTGTATGGATTAGAGTTTGCTTGTGGCAATTGTGGTTGACCATAAGGATTAGCTGATTGTTGAGGTGGACCAGCAACTGGGAAGGATGGAGTTGGTGGTTGAGGAGTAGCTAATGGAGCAGCTTGTTGAACGTATGGATTAGATGACACTGTTGGACGGCCTCTGACATGGGCGGCATTAACGTTAGATGTACCTGCCAACGGGAGGGAAGCTTGTGCAGCTGGGTTACCATAACGGGAAGATACTCCTCTGGCGGAGGTTCCATTTTTAGAAGTGTTTCTCGTGGTTGAAGATGTTTTGAGACCAGAAGCTTTCATAATTCTTTCCTTTTCCAACTTGACAGCTGGAATATCATCTGACAACAAATTTAAAAATTTGGAAGCTAAGTCGAATTGACCACTATTTGAAATGATTGTGGTGTATTCCAAAATTGTGGACAATAACGGAGATTCACTGTCTCTAATTGGTGCATCAAGTTTCAAAACAGATCTATAGGCACTGAATTTCTCAACAAATTCAGTCAAAGAGTCGAAATGAGCATCATATGAGGAGTTTTGTTTGGATTTCAAAATTTCATCTTCCAATGATTTCAATTCATCAACCCAAATGTTAGCAACTTTATCTAATGAAGAGGCACTAATGTAATTCAAAATTGCATCATTACGGTTGTTAGATGGATCAGCTTTCAAAACTCTGTCACCCAAAGTGTCAAAATATGTTCTGTAAACTTCAGGAGTTGAGGAAGCATAAGTGTTGATGGCATTACCAATTTCTCTCCAGTTGGACACATCTGCATTTTCAACCAGATCAGCAACATTATTAGAAGAGACACTGAATAATAAACGGGCAATAGAATCTTCAGCACCATTTTTGGTCAGGTAATAGTTTAGAACCTTTTGCTTGAGCTCTTCGGCACCGTTCAAAGCAATGACTAAAGCTTCAGTTAGTTTCCCTTCGCTCAATGAGATATCAACAGCTTTAGAAAGATTCTTTGTCAATAATGCATCAGTCAAATCGTTTTGTGCTAGTTTAAATTCACC
Organism: Gotozyma siamensis; assembly: GCA_030579035.1. Lineage (NCBI taxonomy): Eukaryota > Fungi > Ascomycota > Saccharomycetes > Phaffomycetales > Phaffomycetaceae > Gotozyma > Gotozyma siamensis. The sequence continues at coordinate 260,784 of JAKTZZ010000006.1, forward strand.
AGTTGGACTATATTGTTTTGGTTTCTCATTCAAGTTATTGAAGAATTCATCACTATTTTCAGTCTGGTTTGGATTTTCTTCAGGATCTTCAATAGTCAATGCGATGAATTTACTAAAAACGTCAGTTTCATCCTTTAAAGAATCCAACAATTCCCAGTCGGCTTTATTGATACCTTCATAAGACTCTCCAATTCTTGATTGAATAATCTTTGTGAAATCTTTAGACTCCAAAGCAGATTTCAATTCAACATTTTCTTTAGAACCCGGTAATTGAGCTTGTTCAATCAAAACTTGGGAAGATTTATCACCCGTTTTTTTCACTTTAATGATTTTACCACCAAAAGCAAAACCAACAGATGATTTTCTACCATACCAATTTGGAGCTTGTTGAACAAAGAATTCTGCCTGTTGAGTATCAGTATCAGAAATTTTATTCCAGAAGTCAGTTTCAGAAGTAGAATTAATTCTATTGGCAACTGGTGGAGAAGTATCTTGTAATGACTGAATGACGATTTTCTTATCCAAGCTTGCAGTGGCGAAGTAATCTGGGGTTGATGGAGCAAACCTAGTTTTGAAGGCCCAGTTAGAAGTGGTTGGATATTGGGCCAATTTTGTAGAAGTCAACGGGTTCCATAAGATGGTAGTGTTGTCTTTACCACTGGATAGTAATAATGAAGAATCTCTGGAGTTCCAGTCAACAGACAATATACCTTTCTTGTGACCGGTTAAGATAGTTTCTGGAACGTTTGAGTTTCTCAAATCCCAAGTTAAGATTAATGGAACACCATCGGTTTCAGAGGCTGTAACCAATTTAGTACTTTGGGTTGGATGCCAGGCGACGGAGGACAAAGTAGCTCTGGAACCTGATTGTGATGTGTATGACAATTGAAGAACTTCTTTCTTGACTTTCAAATCCCAAATTGAAGTGTATCCTGAAGATCCTGAACTGGCAAAAATGTGACTAACTGAGTTATTCCATGAAACGGTTTGAACAACATCGATTGGAGTCATTGCAGAGCCTGGGGCGAAAGGGGCCAAATTTGTCAATTTTTTGGTATCCCAGATAAAGATTTCACCATTAGAGCCACCTGAAGCTAAGACATTGTGTTGTAGGGGATTAAATTGCAAAGTCTTGATTGCACCTGTGTGTTTTTCACCTTTAGCAACAGCTTCAACTTTTTTTTCAGAAGATAATTTTGAAGTGTTCCAGAATTGAATGGAGCCGTTCTCCAAAGCACCAGCCAACAAAGTGTTGTCTTTATCCCAGGCCAAGTCATAGAATTTGGCTTCAGCATCCACGGAGACGAATGGCTTGCTGTCGTACAAGTTGTAGAAATCTAGGGATGATCTGGAGGAAAAGCTGTCATCAATGACACCTGCGGCAGTCCCGGTAGCGATTGCGGGAACGCTCTCGCTGGACCACACAAAGGTGGCCGTGCTATGAATCTCGTTGACCTTGACCATCGTGTGGAATTGGATCTAAGAGCGTCGAACTGTTGGTGTTGGAAGGGAAAGTTTGTTTTGATCTCGATTTTTGGCCAACAGTTTGAGATCAGACCCGCGAAAAGTGCCTCATTGGGATGACTGCAAACGGAATATTTCCTCTTTCGGGCATATTTCTCGATGTTTTACGTGGAAATAACAATTCAAGACGACAACTGTTCCTCTTTGAAAAGACCAGAAGTCGCAAGATGAGCGAAAGAACAGATACACAGGTTGACGATGAGCCCGATGAATGGTGAGAAATAGGTACGGTGTAATTCTAGGTACACAAAGACTAACATGAGACAAAGGGACAAGCGTATCAATAAGACTGGATGCTCTGGTGAGTAGTTACACTTTCAATTGGGATTAGGAGTATTTATTACTGACATTCCCACAAGAAGAGAATCTCAAGCTGACGTTGTGCCACGCGGACACCGGTGACTGGCGTCAATGCACCAAGGAAGTACGTAATGATTTCCACATTCTACTAGTAGTGCCAATGCTAACGAACACCAGATGGAAGAGTTCAAGAAATGCTGGGAGAGAAACAAAAACAACATCAGAACGTCTACCATCAACAATACAGAGTCTAACTAGACCACAATGGACCACTTTCCTTATTTAAAAACTGTATATAGGCACTACACATGTTTTTTTGTATAGAAGTCTCTAGAAAAAAAAATCTAGATGCATCTTCTCTCCACGAGGTATTATTTATTTCCGTGTTCATCCCATTCGGACCTCTTTCAATATATGGGCAGATCAAACTAGAACAAGAAACCAATACACATAAATGCCAGAATCACAGCGTCCTAAAGTATTTTTCGACATCTCCATCGGTGGCGAACCAGCTGGCCGTGCCATCTTCGAGTTGTTCAATGACATTGTTCCAAAAACTGCTGAGAACTTTAGAGCTTTGGCCACAGGCGAGAAAGGCACCACCAGCTCCGGTGTCACGCTAAGCTACAAAGGATCGACATTTCACAGAGTCATCAAGAGTTTCATGCTCCAAGGTGGTGATTTCACCAACCACAACGGTACAGGTGGTGAGTCCATCTATGGCGAGAAGTTTGAAGATGAAAACTTTCGATTGAACCATGACAAACCATTCTTGTTATCCATGGCCAATGCAGGTCCAAACACCAATGGCTCGCAGTTCTTCATCACCACTGTGCCTACGCCTCACTTAAATGGTAAACATGTTGTTTTTGGTAGACTCTTGTCAGGGAAATCATTAGTTAGAAAGATCGAAAGAGGAAAAACTGATTCAGGTGATAAACCAGAACTCGAAGTTAAGATAACAGAATGTGGTGAGTTACCAGCTGATTATGTCGTTCAACCGGCCACTGCTGTTGATGACGGGACTGGTGACTCTTATGAAGAAGTGTTGGCTGATAATGATTCTTTCGATGTTGAAGATGTCGATGAAGTGATTAAAGCGGTTAGCTCCATGAAGGAAATGGGAACAAAATTGTTTAAAGAAAAGGACTTAGCTAGGGCGTTCCGTAAATACAACAAGGCTGCGAACTACATAAATGACTTCTACGCGGGCGAACTTCCAGAAGACAAGAAAGCTGAATTGAACCAATTGTCCATCTCAATTAGCTTGAACATCGCATTGGTTGGATTGAAGCTAGAAGAGTACAATGAAGTTCTAAAATCTTCCACTGATGCCCTTGAGACAGCAGGAATTGAGGACAAATCGAAAGCAAAAGCGTTTTTTCGTCGTGGTTCTGCTTATTTGAAGCTCAAGAACACAGATGATGCCTTGGAAGACTTGCAAAAAGCTCAAGAGCTTGTGCCAGCCGATGCAGGTATTAAGAAAGCCCTTGAAGATGTTCGAAAGGCTGAAGCAGACCGTAAAGCGAAAGAGAAAAAGGCATTCAGTAAGATGTTCAAATAGATTAACCTCTCCTTCTAGGTTTCCACTTAATAAATAGCACGCAGTGCGCACCCACCCTAAAATCCTATGGCGTAAATGTAGGTACACAAAAACAAAGGAATCGCAGGTAAATATCAGAACCTCGAAGTTTTCGCAGAAAAAAGTGAAAAATTCATGAAACGGAAAAAAAACTGACGGGGGCAAAACAAAACAAAGCGAACAGCCTCAAACCAAGGAACAACACTGAGTTTTAACCCAACTAAACTTTTTTTTCCTGTCAATCTTGGATCTCAACAACAGTAGCTTTAAGTACATACCACTTTCAAGTACTAGAATTTCAAGTTTGATTGCGAATTATTCCAGTGTTTTGTCACTCGACCAGCCAACCTCATTTCATAAAAAACAACTCATTTGATTGAAGTTGTTACAGCTAGAAGAGAGAAGAACTGTCAGTGTGCCTCTGATTTAAAGCGTCGCTGGTGAAAATCTTATCGGCGAACAACAGCTGTTTGATTACTTCCTTATTTGTTATAGAGAGGAAGATCCTTTTTTCTTGTTTCAATTGAGAATAACAACATTAAAAACAGCCGAGTTCATAAAAGAAAAAGACAAAGACAACGAATATCTTACATATTTCAGTCGTTATTGCATTCCAAAGTCTTAAAATCAAGTTTATAAGACCTTTCTTTATACATTAAAAACTCAAAAAAATAATTGCATTTTCACTTCAAAAACCAAAAAAAAAGAGAAACTTGACAGATATTCCACATAAGATTCAATCATGGTTCAATTTCCTTACTCCAGTGCTGCTTTACGTACTGTCAAAGAAGTCCAATTTGGCATTTTATCCCCTGATGAAATAGTGAGTCTTTGATCTGAGAAAAGTAAACCTATTTTGGCAATATACTAACTTAAACTCTTACAGCGTGCGATTTCTGTTGCAAAGATTGAATTCCCGGAAACAATGGATGAAACCCAAACCAAACCAAGAGTTGGTGGTTTAAATGATCCAAGATTGGGTTCTATTGATCGTAATTTCAAGTGCCAAACTTGTGGTGAAGATATGAATGAATGTCCAGGTCATTTTGGTCATATTGAATTAGCCAAACCAGTGTTTCATATTGGTTTCATCAACAAAATCAAAAAAGTATGTGAATGTGTCTGTATGCACTGTGGTAAGTTATTATTAGACGAATCCAACGATTTATTCAAACAAGTTATCAGAATTAAAGATCCAAAGAAGAGATTTAACGCTGTCTGGAATTTATCAAAGACAAAACTTGTTTGTGACCCAAACTATCCACCTGACGAACATGGACAAGCAGCTTCAAGAGGTGGTTGTGGTAATACACAACCAACTGTCCGTCGTGATGGCTTGAAATTATGGGGTACTTGGAAGAAGAGTAATTTTCAAGATGAGAATGAACAACCTGAGAAGCGTTTGTTGACTCCAAGCGAGATTTTAAACGTTTTCAAACATATTTCTAGTGAAGACTGTGTTAGATTGGGCTTCCATAATGATTATGCTCGCCCAGAATGGTTAATAATTTCTGTTTTGCCAGTCCCACCACCCCCAGTTAGACCGTCCATTTCATTTAACGATACACAAAGAGGTGAAGATGATTTAACCTATAAACTTTCAGATATCCTTAAAGCTAACATTAATGTCCAAAAATTAGAGATGGATGGCTCCCCGCAACACGTTATCAATGAATTTGAAGCTTTACTACAGTTCCACGTTGCTACTTATATGGATAATGACATTGCAGGCCAGCCTCAAGCTTTACAAAAATCTGGTCGTCCAATTAAATCTATCAGAGCTCGTTTAAAAGGTAAAGAAGGTCGTATCAGAGGTAACTTAATGGGTAAGCGCGTTGATTTCTCAGCCCGTACCGTTATTTCTGGTGATCCGAACTTGGAATTAGATCAAGTCGGTGTTCCAAAAAGTATTGCTCGCACTTTAACTTACCCAGAAACAGTCACTCCATACAACATCCAAAAATTGACAGAATTGGTTCGCAATGGTCCAAATGAACATCCAGGGGCCAAATATGTGATTCGTGATAATGGTGATCGTATTGATTTAAGATACAACAAACGTGCTGGTGATTTAGTTCTTCAGTACGGTTGGAAAGTTGAACGTCACTTGATGGACAATGACCCTGTTTTATTCAATCGTCAACCATCATTACACAAAATGTCTATGATGGCACACAGAGTTAAAGTTATGCCATATTCCACTTTTAGATTGAATTTGTCCGTCACCTCTCCATATAATGCCGATTTTGATGGTGATGAAATGAATTTACACGTTCCCCAATCTGAAGAAACTAGAGCAGAATTAATGAACATTGCTGCGGTTCCATTGCAAATTGTTTCTCCACAATCTAACAAACCTTGTATGGGTATTGTGCAAGATACCTTATGTGGTGTTAGAAAAATGACGCTTCGTGATTCTTTCATCGAATATGACCAAATGATGAACATCCTGTATTGGATTCCAGATTGGGATGGAGTTATCCCCCACCCAGCTATCATCAAACCAAAGCCGTTGTGGACTGGTAAGCAAATGCTTTCCATGACAATTCCAAAAGGTATACATTTACAAAGACTCGATGAAGGTACCACTCTATTATCTCCAAAGGATAATGGTATGTTGATTGTTGATGGTGAGATTTTGTTTGGTGTTGTTGACAAGAAAACTGTTGGTGCTACTAATGGTGGTTTGATTCATACAGTTATGAGAGAGAAGGGTTCAAGACAATGTGCAGATTTATTCGGAAGCATTCAAAAAGTTGTTAATTTCTGGTTACTACATAACGGTTTCTCAATTGGTATTGGTGATACGATTGCTGATTCTTCTACTATGAAAGAAATTACTGATGCGATCGCTATTGCCAAAGAAAAAGTTGATGAAGTCACGCTTGAAGCCCAGCAGAACAAATTGACCGCAAAGCACGGTATGACCTTGAGAGAATCTTTTGAAGATAATGTTATTCGTTATTTGAATGAAGCAAGAGATAAAGCTGGTCGTTCTGCTGAAGTCAATTTGAAAGGTTTAAACAACGTCAAACAGATGGTTAGTGCCGGTTCTAAAGGTTCTTTTATCAACATTGCTCAAATGTCTGCCTGTGTTGGTCAACAATCTGTTGAAGGTAAACGTATTGCTTTTGGTTTTGGTGATCGTACATTGCCTCATTTCGCTAAAGATGATTACTCCCCAGAATCTAAGGGATTCGTTGAGAACTCTTACTTGAGAGGTTTGACCCCACAAGAATTCTATTTCCACGCTATGGGTGGTCGTGAAGGTTTGATTGATACTGCTGTCAAAACTGCTGAAACTGGGTATATTCAACGTCGTTTAGTCAAAGCTTTAGAAGATATCATGGTTCATTATGATGGTACCACAAGAAACTCATTGGGTAATATTATTCAATTCATCTATGGTGAAGATGGTTTAGATGCTGGACATGTTGAAAAACAAACCATTGATACCATTCCAGGTGAAGATATTGCTTTTGAGAAACGTTACAAAGTTGACTTAGTTACAGAGAAGACATCCATCAAACCTTCCTTATTGGAAACTGGTCGCGAAATCATTGGTAACACAGAACTACAATCCTTGTTGGATGACGAGTATAATCAATTGGTTGAAGATCGTAAATTCTTAAGAAAAGTCTTCGTTGACGGTGAACATAACTGGCCATTGCCAGTAAATATTCGTCGTATTATTCAAAATGCCCAACAGATTTTCCATATTGATCGTTCAAAGGCTTCAGATTTAACTCTAGAAGAGATTGTTAATGGTGTTAAAGACTTGACTACCAGATTGTTAGTGTTACGTGGTGAAAACCCATTGATCCAAGAAGCTCAAGAAAATGCAACTGCATTATTCCAATGTTTGTTACGTTCACGTATGGCTTCTCGTCGTGTTATTGAAGAGTACCGCTTGAACAGAATTGCATTCAACTGGGTTATTGGTGAAATCGAAGCTCAATTCCAAAGATCTGTTGTTCATCCAGGTGAAATGGTTGGTGTCGTTGCTGCCCAATCTATTGGTGAACCAGCTACTCAGATGACATTAAATACTTTCCATTTTGCAGGTGTTGCTTCCAAGAAAGTTACTTCCGGTGTTCCTCGTTTGAAAGAAATTTTGAATGTCGCGAAAACCATGAAAACTCCATCTTTAACTGCATACTTGACTCCAGAATATGCTTCTGATCAAGAAAAAGCGAAAGAAATCAGATCTGCTATCGAACACACAACCTTGAAGAGTGTTACTATTGCTACGGAAATCTACTATGACCCAGATCCACGTGCAACTGTCATTCCAGATGATGAAGAAATGGTTTACTTACATTTCGAAATCCCTGATGAAGAGATTGAAGCTTCCATTGAAAAACAATCACCATGGTTGCTACGTATTGAACTAGATCGTGCTGCTATGAATGATAAAGATTTAACAATGGCCGAAGTTGGTGAAAAGATTAAAGAAACTTTCAGAGATGATTTGTTTGTTATCTGGTCAGAGGATAATGCTGAAAAATTGATTATTCGTTGTCGTGTTATTCGTGATCCTAAATCATTGGATGAAGAAACCGAAGCTGAAGAAGATCAAATGTTGAAACGTATCGAGAGTAACATGTTGGAAGCCATCACATTGCGTGGTGTTCAAGACATTACTCGTGTTGTTATGATGAAGTATGATCGTAAAGTTCCAGACGAGAGTGGTAAATACACTAAAGTTCCTGAATGGGTCTTGGAAACAGATGGTGTTAATTTGCAAGATGTTATGTGCGTTCCTGGTGTTGATTCAACTAGAATTTACACTAACTCCTTCATTGATATTTTGACAGTCTTGGGTATTGAAGCTGGTCGTGCAGCATTATACAAGGAAGTTTACAATGTTATTGCTTCTGATGGTTCTTATGTCAATTACCGTCACATGGCTTTATTGGTTGATGTTATGACTTCAAGAGGTCATTTGATGGCTGTTACTCGTCATGGTATTAACAGGAATGACACAGGTGCTTTAATGCGTTGTTCTTTCGAAGAGACTGTTGAAATTCTTTTTGAAGCTGGTGCAGCTGCTGAGTTGGATGATTGTCGTGGTGTTTCTGAGAATGTTATTTTAGGTCAATTAGCTCCAATTGGTACAGGTGCGTTCGATGTTATGGTTGATGACTCTATCTTGAAAGAATTACCATCCAACAATGCCCCAGTTATTGAAGACTTTGGACAAGCTCCAGGTACTGATTATGTCGAGAATAATGGTGGTACTACTTCTTATGAATCTGAAGCTAATTCCACTCCAGGTTATGGTCAATTCTCTGGTGTTGCTGATGGTGCTTTCTCTCCGATCGGTGAATCTGGTCAAGGTAATATTTCTGGTGGTTTCACTGAATATGGTGGAAATGCTACTGATTATGGGTATGCTGCATCTCCTGGTACAACTTCTCCATATGGTGGATACGGTTATGGCAGTGCTACATCTCCAGGATTTGGTGCGACCTCTCCAGGATATTCTCCAACATCCCCATCATATTCCCCAACATCACCTTCATATTCACCAACGTCACCATCATACTCGCCTACATCCCCTTCATACAGTCCAACTTCACCAAGTTATTCACCAACATCACCATCTTACTCCCCAACTTCTCCGTCATACTCACCAACATCTCCAAGTTATTCGCCTACCTCTCCAAGTTATTCACCAACTTCGCCATCTTACTCTCCTACATCACCAAGTTATTCTCCAACTTCCCCTTCTTATTCCCCAACATCACCTTCATACTCACCTACATCCCCATCATATTCCCCAACTTCCCCATCGTACTCGCCAACTTCTCCAAGCTACTCACCAACCTCACCTTCTTACTCACCAACTTCTCCTTCTTACAGCCCAACCTCTCAGAACTCTAACTCTGATGTTGAGTATTCTCCAAAGGAACCAAATGAAGATGAGAAAAAAAATTAGTTGGTCTAATTATCAAGTAGAGTCATCCACCGTTGTGTTATATTTAATGAAGAAAGTGAAGTTGATAATTATGATAGTTATCCGTCTAGTTTTGTATATTTAGTTAAAATTTATTCCCCTATCATTCTGAAAAAGTAAGGTTTTATTTGTGTTACTGTTTCAAGGTGTCTTTCATCTCTTTCTATCTCAATATCCGCACAAGGATTGGTATCAAATACACAGTTTATTGATGGGTCTTTCTGTACAAGAACTGCTTAATCACAAATTACGTGTTTGCTTTCTTCGAGATCAAACCACTGAACATATCAAAGGAGTTCCCATCAGGTTGCAAATGAAATCTTTGCCCAGTTGGTCTGTTATTTAGGTCAACCTCTTCAGCAGCTAAAAGTCCGTAATCATCAGTGATACCCGTGATTCTAGTTCTTGCATTACCATGGTCTTTCAAATGGACAATTTGTCCAGAATGAAACCAATGCTTGTAATACAATGGCAAGATTGATTTAAAGCCTTTCTGCTTGAATTCTTCAAACAATGTTCCCATATAGAACAAATATTTAGCCAACAGTAACTCTGGCGATATGAGGTCGATCTTGGGTTTGCCGTCTTTAATTCTTTGTTCGTTGAGTAGTTTGATGGTAGAGTTTATAGAGGTAGTTGGTTCTGCGTTGAACAAGTTAATACCTGTTCCAACAACGACTTTGTAATTGTTCTGAAATATGTTGGTGTTGACTAAAATACCAGATACCTTGACATATGTGGCCTCATTAGAGAACCGGGAAAGGTCCTGACCAAAGTATTCAGGCTTGATGGCAAACACATCATTTGGCCATTTTAGCCTGATCGGAAGTTCATCGTATCCTTCACCAAGGCTCTTAATTGCTTCAATAACGGCAACACTTGTCAAATATTGAACGAACACAACAGGTGCATGCTGTAATGCAATAGGTAGGTCCAGGACAAGAGATGATGCAACAACACCGGGTGGATTGATCCAGACGTTTCCACCTCTTCCACGTCCAGATACTTGAACAGTAGCTGCACAAACCAAACCAGAAGGAATACCGGATAGAATATCGAAGTTCTTGTCCAACATCCCTGAAGTCGATGTGACAACTTCACCATATAGAAGACTTGAGCCAGCCTCTTTTCCCGTTAAGGATCCATAACTTTCTTGTAGGATTCTGAAATATTGCTTGATATCAAAATATGGGGTTAGTTTTCTGTCGGGTAATCCATCAATGAAAGCGTACAGTTCCTTGATAATAGTATCTGGATCTTCATACTTTTCTTGTTTGTTCAATTGATGTTCACTAGAGACTACCTCACCCTGGTGCAACCGGAAACTGTCTTGGTTTCCTTTGATAATGTTGTTGTCATTTCCAGTTAAACCAGCATTGGCAACAATATCGCCAACGATCGTAGAGATTAGTCCAGTAACAGGTGAACTTAACATCAATGGAGTTAATCTAGGTCTCACCATCTCGTTTTCGTTAACTTTCAAACCCAATAATTGCAAACATGCTCTAAGAAACTGTTGTCTTGATTCATTATGTTCTTTCAAACTCTTGATGATGTTGGAGTACTCTGAATTATTCGAGTCTTGGGTCATCAACTCAGGAACATACTCTGGATGTGAGCCAATCAAAACAGCAGCACCTGCACCAACTTTACAGTGAACTGCAGAAGCTGGAACAGCACCATACTCGACATCTGGCGAATCAAAATACGTCCCTAACACAGTAACGTTCTCGTAATTTTCAGCATCCACAAAGACTGGACCACCGTTGTAGTAATGGTATGAGGTATCAAGATCGATGTTCAGAGCATCTTTGTTTATCTTGATTCTGGCAAGTCTAGCTCCCTCGTCAGTGCCATATTGGAATCCAGCATATGCACCTCCTCTGGCAATACCTGGAAAAAACCTCAACTCTCTTGCACCACTGACTTCAAGCACTGGATTACCTACCTCGAACTCACAACGTGCAGAGCCATAGTAGCCACCAGCACAAAACCCCAAATATTTACCACCTTTACGAACAAATTTGGTGATGATAGAGTTCCCTTCACCATTAAGAAGTTTACACACGGGTAAATCAGCACCACCAGGAAGGACCAATAGCGATGTTTTGGAGGACCATGGCTCCTGTAGTAAAGTCCTAGAATCAACGGCCACGACAGCATAATATGGTGAAAGGAAGCGTCTGAGGGACTCGAGACAGTGCTTAACAGACTCTGGGGTAGTTCCCGGGCCTATTTCATGGTTAGTCTATACTTTGTTTCAAACAGGTTAATGGTTTGTTAAGTACCCACCTGAATACACAAGAACGTTCATGCTGTTTCTGTTGCTGTGAGGAGATAATCATCTTGTTGACGAGCGGAAGAGAGCCTTTTTAAATAGCATCCACCAGTGGTCGTGCCTAACGGTTTTTCACTGTCCCAACAAAAAGAGTTGACTGGTGCTCATCGACAGTTTGACTGGTGCCCATCGCCGGTGATTCATTTTAATTACCGAATTCGGATCTGATGAAGAAAAGTGAAAAACTTGAGACTCAATACTTGCTTTAAATTGTACCGTTTCGGTTGTCGTTGTCGAAATGCTGCGGTTTGTGAGCCCAATGGGGCCTGCTAAATTGCGTCCAATCATTTCCAGTAGCCTGCCTGCTCAAAGACTCCGCATTGTGTCTCTCATGACTCGTTCATTTTCCTCATCTCTAGTCAGTTTGACGGACAAACATGAAAAGAAGAGACTCAGAGATCAGATACCCAAAATTCAGGAAACAGTCAACAGATCCAAAGAAAATATCGCCACTCTGACTAAACCTATCAAGGAAATGATTCCCGAGCACGAAAACATTTATACAATCCCCAACATTTTGACCTTCACAAGACTTGTGTCTGCCCCTATCATTGGTTACTTAATTGTGAAACAGCAGATATGGCTATCTTTGGGACTCTTCACATACTCATGCATCACTGATTTTGTTGATGGATACATTGCCAGAAAATACAAAATGCATTCCGTTGTTGGTTCAGTCATTGATCCAATGGCTGACAAAACACTCATGGTTATCTGCACAATTTGTCTAACACAAGTAGGACAGATGCCATTATATTTAGCTACTTTTATCCTAGGAAGAGACCTGCTATTGGCTATGTCTGCTGTCTACTACAGGTACATCTCGCTACCTGTCCCAAAAACTTTGATAAGATACTTCGACTTTAGCATCCCATCTGCTGAAGTCCACCCAACCACCATTTCTAAATACAACACTGGATTTCAAATGTTGTACATTGCAGGAGCAGTCGCCAAGCCAGTAATGCTTTCGCTGGTGGATCCTGCTTATGTGGAACTTTTAGAGACATCTTTTGAGTATTTTGGATACTTTGTTGCGTCAACTACGTTTTTGAGTGGACTGTCCTATGTATTTTCCAAAGATGCTGTCAAGATCTTGACTAAACCACAGAAATGAATAGTTCTAGATATTAAAACCCATATAAATCAAACTAATGAATCATGCACCAAATATAATCTTCCTAGTATTTGTTAAGATTTTTTATAGTAGTCATTTAAACTAAAGTGAAGGCTGTTAGTGTTTCAATTTATACAGAAAATATCGACTGATTGTGATCATCTCTAAGTCCAACTTCTCCTTACGGCGAATACGATTATGGTAGTACAGCATCTCCAAGATGTGGTGCTACCTCTCCAGGACTTTCTCGAACTTCACCTTCCTATTCACCAACCTCCCCGTCATGCTCGGCAGTACCTCAAGAAAAGCAGAGAACAGAGGCAAAAAAAAGATGATCTTATTATCAGATAGAGTGTTGGTTATCCTTAATAAAGCAAGCGAAGATGACACTTATAATCATCTGTCTGGTACGAAATTATTATAAAACAAAGAGGTTATATTTGTTTGACTGTTCTCTTATTATCTCAATGTCCGCACAAGGATTGGTATCAAATACACAGTTTATTGATGAGGCTTTTCGTACAAGAACTGCTTAATCACAAATTACGTGTTTGCTTTCTTCGAGATCAAACCACTGAACATATCAAAGGAGTTCCCATCAGGTTGCAAATGAAATCTTTGCCCAGTTGGTCTGTTATTTAGGTCAACCTCTTCAGCAGCTAAAAGTCCGTAATCATCAGTGATACCCGTGATTCTAGTTCTTGCATTACCATGGTCTTTCAAATGGACAATTTGTCCAGAATGAAACCAATGCTTGTAATACAATGGCAAGATTGATTTAAAGCCTTTCTGCTTGAATTCTTCAAACAATGTTCCCATATAGAACAAATATTTAGCCAACAGTAACTCTGGCGATATGAGGTCGATCTTGGGTTTGCCGTCTTTAATTCTTTGTTCGTTGAGTAGTTTGATGGTAGAGTTTATAGAGGTAGTTGGTTCTGCGTTGAACAAGTTAATACCTGTTCCAACAACGACTTTGTAATTGTTCTGAAATATGTTGGTGTTGACTAAAATACCAGATACCTTGACATATGTGGCCTCATTAGAGAACCGGGAAAGGTCCTGACCAAAGTATTCAGGCTTGATGGCAAACACATCATTTGGCCATTTTAGCCTGATCGGAAGTTCATCGTATCCTTCACCAAGGCTCTTAATTGCTTCAATAACGGCAACACTTGTCAAATATTGAACGAACACAACAGGTGCATGCTGTAATGCAATAGGTAGGTCCAGGACAAGAGATGATGCAACAACACCGGGTGGATTGATCCAGACGTTTCCACCTCTTCCACGTCCAGATACTTGAACAGTAGCTGCACAAACCAAACCAGAAGGAATACCGGATAGAATATCGAAGTTCTTGTCCAACATCCCTGAAGTCGATGTGACAACTTCACCATATAGAAGACTTGAGCCAGCCTCTTTTCCCGTTAAGGATCCATAACTTTCTTGTAGGATTCTGAAATATTGCTTGATATCAAAATATGGGGTTAGTTTTCTGTCGGGTAATCCATCAATGAAAGCGTACAGTTCCTTGATAATAGTATCTGGATCTTCATACTTTTCTTGTTTGTTCAATTGATGTTCACTAGAGACTACCTCACCCTGGTGCAACCGGAAACTGTCTTGGTTTCCTTTGATAATGTTGTTGTCATTTCCAGTTAAACCAGCATTGGCAACAATATCGCCAACGATCGTAGAGATTAGTCCAGTAACAGGTGAACTTAACATCAATGGAGTTAATCTAGGTCTCACCATCTCGTTTTCGTTAACTTTCAAACCCAATAATTGCAAACATGCTCTAAGAAACTGTTGTCTTGATTCATTATGTTCTTTCAAACTCTTGATGATGTTGGAGTACTCTGAATTATTCGAGTCTTGGGTCATCAACTCAGGAACATACTCTGGATGTGAGCCAATCAAAACAGCAGCACCTGCACCAACTTTACAGTGAACTGCAGAAGCTGGAACAGCACCATACTCGACATCTGGCGAATCAAAATACGTCCCTAACACAGTAACGTTCTCGTAATTTTCAGCATCCACAAAGACTGGACCACCGTTGTAGTAATGGTATGAGGTATCAAGATCGATGTTCAGAGCATCTTTGTTTATCTTGATTCTGGCAAGTCTAGCTCCCTCGTCAGTGCCATATTGGAATCCAGCATATGCACCTCCTCTGGCAATACCTGGAAAAAACCTCAACTCTCTTGCACCACTGACTTCAAGCACTGGATTACCTACCTCGAACTCACAACGTGCAGAGCCATAGTAGCCACCAGCACAAAACCCCAAATATTTACCACCTTTACGAACAAATTTGGTGATGATAGAGTTCCCTTCACCATTAAGAAGTTTACACACGGGTAAATCAGCACCACCAGGAAGGACCAATAGCGATGTTTTGGAGGACCATGGCTCCTGTAGTAAAGTCCTAGAATCAACGGCCACGACAGCATAATATGGTGAAAGGAAGCGTCTGAGGGACTCGAGACAGTGCTTAACAGACTCTGGGGTAGTTCCCGGGCCTATTTCATGGTTAGTCTATACTTTGTTTCAAACAGGTTAATGGTTTGTTAAGTACCCACCTGAATACACAAGAACGTTCATGTTCTTTCTGTTGCTATTTAATTTGTTGGTGCAAAGAGACAATGATCTGGTTGACGAGCGGAATAGAGCCTTTTTAAATAGCATCCACCAGTGGTCGTGCCTAACGGTTTTTATCTTCCCGAACAAAAAGTGTTGATTGGTGCTCATCGGTGTGATTCATTTTAATTACCAGATTCGGACATACTTAAGAAATGTGGAAGAAATGAGTGTATCTATCGATCTCTATATCAAAACTCGTATAAAAGTGATGAATCGTCCACACCAGTAAAGTCTCCTAGTGTTTGCTTAGGTCTCATACAGTAGTCAGTCAAATTAAAGCTAATGAATGGTATTAGTGTTTTAATATATATAAAAATTATCGACTGATTGTGATATCATCAATACGTAGGATTGATTTGACAGTTTCAGCAGCTAGAGTGATTGCACTTGTACTGACCAAAACTGGCTGTAAGACATGTTCTTCTAAAGTGTTTGAAGCACCGGAACGTCTTGCTGAGATACCTGCATAACGTTCACCATTTTCATGTTTTAGGCGTAGTTCAGTGACAACATTTATACTGTTCAAACCAGAGTTTTCGGCCAGTGTGGTTGGGATAACTTCTAAAGCATCTGCGAATTCTTTGAAGATGAATTGTTCTGTACCTGTTAGTTCTCTTGCTTCTTTAGCTAAAGTTCTAGAAACTTCAATTTCTGGAGCACCGCCACCTGCAATCAATGCCTTCTCTTTAACCAAACAACGTATGACACAAAGAGCATCGTGTAAAGAACGTTCTGTTTCATCCAATATCATGTTGTTAGCACCACGGCAAACGACTGAAGCAGTGTTTTTAGCGGTACTGGTTTTGATACCTGTAATTTTAACGATTTTGGAACCTGATGATTCAATTTCTTCAATCAAATCAGCAGAGCCTAATCTGTCTTCTGTGAATAGATCAATATCTGAAATTGGTTTACATGCCAAACTTTTACTTAGAAAGTCGATTTCATCACGTTCAATATCCCTTATGACCAAAATTCCTAATTTTGATAAAAAGTGTAAAGCTAAATCATTAACAGCATCTCTCAAGATAGATTTTTGAATCAACAAAACGTTACATTTTGCCTTTTTGATCTTTTTGCAAATGTTCAATAAATATGCTCTTTCTTCTTTCAAAATCTTATCCATTTGTCTATAATCATTGACAACAACGTTATTTTCCATATCTGGTTTCGGTGGAGATATTTGAAATTGAACTAAACCAATTCTAGCTTTTTCAATTCTTGTTGGACCACCTGCGGATTTGACAACATTTTGAGTTAAAACAACACCATCAACTAATTCAGTATCATCAATGGTACCACCAACTTTCTTGATTAATCTGATATCAGCAAGATCCACATTAGTAGATTCATTATTCACTAGTTTCAAAACCGCATCAACGGCCAACGGGGCTAATGAATGTGAATATTGACCCACGATTTTAGAACTTAATGAAGTGGTGGCAGCTTTGATTAAAGCCTCACGATCATCCAATGAAATTTTAATAGACATATTCAATAAAATCTCAACCGATCTTTTAGCTGCTCTTTGGAATGATTCTGCAATTATAGTTGGATGAATACCTTTTGCTAATAATTTTTCAGCAGCACCTAATAAAGCACCTGTTAAGATGACAACTGAGGTAGTACCATCACCTGCCTCAACATCTTGGGCTCCAGAAACATCAACAAGCATCTTGGCAGCAGGGTGCAGCACAGCCATGTGCTGTAAGATAGTGTGACCATCGTTTGAGATAATAATCTCACCTTTGCCAGTCTTGATCATTTTATCCATACCTTTTGGCCCTAAAGAGGTTCTGATGGCATCAGCAACGGCCCTTGCGGCCAGGATATTTGCCTTTCTCACCTCCTGTGGCTTTTCTCTGTTCTTGAAAGTCGCGTTGGAAGGAGCAACTGCAGCAGACATCTTTGAAATCGCGTCAATTAAGTAAAATGATAGATTATTGTTACGCCATTGACTCCAAAACTTTTCGATGAACGAAAAAAATAAAAATCGCAAATTATTACGTAAGTGATTGTATTATATAAGCATGTAGGGTGATACACTCGGATTGATTTCTGATTAAATTTTGGCAGGCGATGAAATGTGTTAATATCCCTTTAGGGTTGAAGAGTGAGAGTATGAGTGGTGAAACTGTTTTTAACGAGATCAAGGTTACTAGATCGCATATTATAAACTGTGCTTTCTCATCATGGTACCCAAATTACAAGAAACATACGCCCAAAGCCAGAATTATCAAACCATTGCCTCAGGCCTTCATTGACTATTTGTCCAGTGATGGTATAGATCTTCCCGATGATGGGCATTATCCTGTGGACATGGGAAATGGAGATGATGAATACAGTGATTGGTCCGAGGATGAATCTTCTGAGGACTCGAGTGACGAAGAGGAAGAAGAAAAGTCTAAACAGCCAAAGAAATCGGTAGCTGAAATATTCAAAGAGTTTCAGGGAGTTCATGATGAGATCAATTCTGTCATTAAAGAATGGGGTCCAGTTACACCAAAGCTGAACTGGTCAGCTCCAAGGGACGCAA
The DNA here is from genome assembly GCA_030579035.1 of Gotozyma siamensis. Lineage (NCBI taxonomy): Eukaryota > Fungi > Ascomycota > Saccharomycetes > Phaffomycetales > Phaffomycetaceae > Gotozyma > Gotozyma siamensis. Next base: position 278,786 of record JAKTZZ010000006.1, read on the forward strand.
CGTGGATTTTAGCTACCAATACCATGAGATGTGAGAATACTTCAGATGTCTATTTGTTATTAAATGCATCCAATTATATCATGCATGATTTGACTCATGCTTTTGATGATGTCGCTGATGATGATGAAGGGAAAGACAATGTTAAAGAGACCCAACAGGACTACGAACTGATTTTGAGAAAATGGTTCAGTGTCAATCCAGCATTAGAATTTAGAGCGTTTGTTAGGTTTGGAAGAATTGTTGGTGTTACTCAGAGAGATCTGAACTTTTACGATTATTTGGAGGATTTGAAGGGCACATTCAAAGATTTGATTGATAATTTCTTCTACGATGTATTGGAAGGTACGTTTCCTGATGATGATTATGTGTTTGACGTTTATTTACCACGTCCATTCCAGAGAGTTTATCTGCTGGACATCAATCCATTCTCCAGAACTACAGACTCCCAACTGTTTACATGGCATGAAATCACTGAGATTAAGGAGGAAGACGAGGAGAATTACGAGTTTCGCTTAGTGACTGAAACAAACAAAGGGAGATTCGCCGTCAAAGAACACACGGAGAATCAGGTACCGAAAGATGTTGTTGATGCCAGTCTGGATTCTACTGCGATGGCCCAATTGGCCAGAGAGTGGAAAGACTTACAGATGAAGGTTGAAAAAGAAGAAAAAGAAGAAAAAGAAGAAAAAGAAGAAAAACAAAACTGAACTTTTGTTTTGTTGATATAAGTTTGGTGAAAGTTGGAGATGGAAGAAGATCAGCAGTCACTTGAAGACCGTGTTTTAGTTCTCAATGGAGAGGGTTCTCGTATTGGTGGCTGTTTCTTGGACACGAGCCACAAATCCCTTTATTTCATCAGAGACGTGAAGTCCACTGAGAAAAGCCTCGAAGAGGCTGCCGCAGCTCTCTTGTCTTTGTTTTTGCCTTCTAAAGTGCTTCTTTCGGCTCGTATAGATGAGGCTGTTCATCAACATATGGTCCAGAAAGCGCGGGAGTTGAACTTCACAGTTGAAGTTGTTCGTTCCAAAGTATTTGGCGCTGATGTTAGCAACTCTGTTATTACCGAACTAATGGACCAAGAGAACGGCGGTTTGAGTGAATTCTACCCGTTGCTATGTGATATCCTTAATGACAATTATATGGTTCTAGCAGTATGTGTTTATTACCTTTAATTTAATTGTGCATGGTTCATTTACCTAGTACTGACCGTTATATCTCTCTTTATTAGAAAAACTGCATTGAGTGTCTTAGATCAACAGTAGAAACCTCATACATGGAAAGAGATCAAAGTCTTGTTTTCGAAGACCTTGTTAAAGAAATACAGGTTCAGGTCCCAACTGACCATTTGTATATTGATCAAGATACCGTCTATGACTTACAAATCTTCAAGACCTTTGACGAGCATGGTAAAAATGCCAGTGTTTTTGATTTGTTGAACCATACAGTCTCGCCTTTGGGGGCTAGGATATTGAAGTCTTGGTTTCGCGCTCCCTTAGCAAGACATGATTTGATCAATGAAAGATTAAAGATCATAGAATGTTTGACTGAAGGCGATAATGTAAAGATATTAGAAGATTTATCCAAATTAATGAAGTTCATCCCTGATATTGTTGAAACCTTGTCCTCAATCCAAAGTGGGAAGTCTAAGGTAACACAATGGAGCAAATTGTCTAATTTTCTTGAGTATTCATTGAAGATTCTTTTGTCAGTTCAAAATCTCAATAAAACGGATGATGTTCAACTATTCAAGGACATTATTGACGCCGCTGATCAAGATGCATTATCCGAACTTTTGATGAATTTAAACAATATTATAGACTTTGAATCTTCAAAAGATTGGAAAAGGGTCTATGTTAGAGACGGATATCATCCAGAATTAGACAGATTGAAAGGCAGATACAATAATCTTGAATATTTGTTGGGTGTTTTACTCCATGATGTATCCCTGAAATATCCACAGATTACCAAAGAGTCCCTCAACTTGGTTTACTTCCCACAGTTGGGGTTTTTGATATCCGTTGATATCGCTTCATCTTCCTTAATTCCTGAATACTGTCAAGAAGTATTTCAAACGACAACCAATATTTACTTCAAAGATCAAATAACCAATGAGTTAGATGACACTTATGGCGATATACATGAAATGATTATTGACTGGGAGATTGAAATTTTGTACAGTTTACAATTGAGTTGCATGTCTTTTGAAAACATGTTGATCAAATTGGGGTCATTGTTTGGAAAATTGGATGCTCTCTGCTCTTTAGCCAAGAGCTCAATCCTTTTAGATCTTAGCAAGCCAGAAATTGTTGCTGAACCAATCCTAATTATCGAAAATGGAAGAAATTTGGTGATTGAACAACATGTTGAATTTTACATCGCAAATAATACTGATTTATCTCATAAAAATGTTACTGTTATTACAGGAGCAAACGCATCTGGGAAGTCGGTTTATTTAGCTCAGATTGGAATGATAGCACTTTTGGCACACATCGGCTCTTTTGTTCCAGCTAGCTCATGTAAACTAGGGATAATGGATAAGATATTAACTAAGACAATCACTGTTGAATCAATAAAAAAAAAAGAAAGTTTCTTTTATAAGGATATCATAAAAGTTTCCAAAATCATTAGGATCAAAACAGAAAGAAGCTTATTGCTAATAGACGAGTTTGGTAAAGGTACTGAAACAATCGGTGGTCCTTCGTTACTTGGTGCCATAATTGAGAAACTATCGCATTCAAAAATTGGAATCAGGACCGTCTTAACTTCACATTTTCATGAATTGTTTAAAGATGGAATATTGAACCCTGACATCAAGATCAACCATTTTCATATGGATGTTTTTTTCACTAGAAAACTCAACAATAGCGTGGAACAACTTAACTATCTATACAAGTTGAAAAGTGGGATAGCATTAAATAGTTTTGGTATCCAGTAAGTCTTCATTAAATTTTAATCTGTTTATCGTCATAACTGGTACTAACAAGTAAGATAGATGTGCGGAAGTTTGTGGAATACCTAAACCGATAATCCAAAGAGCTTACGAAATAATGGAGTTCGAACAAAAGCAATCCAAAGAAGAAAATACTAATTCGAATACTTTCAATGATGCGGTAAGTCATAACTCAAATGAATTCTTCAGTATTACATTTACCGTTAAAACTAACCACATCAACAGAAACTTATCACCAGAGAATTTCTATTATGGGATCTAGAAAAAGACGACATTAATCCCTCAGAAGCAAGGAGAATACTTGAAAAAATGCTACAAATCAAACAAGATGAAAAAATCCATGCATGAAACCTTTACTAAAACCCCAGCTATAAAACATTCTTAAAATTTGACGGATTTGGTCAAACCCTTTTTAATACCAGTCTTTTCACCTTCATAAGTACCAGTAGGAGCAGTATAAACAGCACGAGAAGATTTGAGTTTCTTTTTAGCTGCTTCATATTGTTGTCTCTTCTTAACTCTGGAATTTCTATCAACTTTCTTTTTGTGTTTGGTCAAACCTTTATTCTTCAAGATTTGAAAGTTTAATGCACGTTTACCATTCTCACCTAGCCTTTCACTTAGTTCGGCTAATTTACCTTCCTTCGCAGCTTGAACTGCTTGTTTGTGAGCTTCAGCACGACCTTGTTTGCGGTCAATGTTTGATTGTTTGATAGCACTGTAGTAAGAGTCTGCAAAGTTGTCGTTTACATCCTTAGCTGCTCTAGCATCTTCTTCATCAAAAGAGTCGTTGTTGTCTAAATCAACACCATTCTTATCATTGAGACCACGTTTACGGGCTTCTTCGATCAATCTTTGTTGCCTTTCAAATAGACGTTCTTTGTATGGAATATCTAAATCACCAGTGTAACGTTCATCTTTCTTCTTAGCTTGTTGATCAATTTTAGATGTGTAGAAACGTAATGTTTTCTTTCTTCTCTTCTTATCTTCGGCATCCACGTCAGCAATTTCACCTTCCGCGAAGTCTTCAACGTCTTGCGATTGAGCTTTCTTAAGTATACGTGGTTTGGTGATATCTATGTCTAATTCTTTTTCTTCTTCTTCTTCTTCTTCTTCACCTTCGATTTCAACATCACTTCCTGGGATACTTTCAGATGCAGAGTCAAACTCATCATTACTATTATCACTAACTTCAGCTTCCTTCATATCAACGTCTTGGTTAATTTCTGGTGTATCGTTTTCATCTTCACTGGCTTCTACTTCTTGTAATTCATTGGCTTGTCTCCACAGTTCCTTAGAACTCAATATACTATCCATAACTGGATGATCTTTCATTGTGAATGCTTCATCATCTTTACTTGTAGAGATGAATAATGCAAGATACGATGAGATGGATCCCAAGTAGGCAGACAACGCTGTAAACTTGACACTGGCAACTTCATTCTCACTCCTTCTTTTTTTCAAATCATCAAGCGCTGATGACCATTTAGTAAATTCTTTGGTCAAGGGTATGAATTCTGGATGTGTGGTCTTCATAAGTTTGGTTCTTGTCTTTGAATCCAGCTCAGATAAGTTTTTCAATGAGTTTTTCTCCTGTTTGGATTCTTCTATAACATCACCAATATCATGGTTCTTAGCAGCTTTGGTCCACTCTTCCTCCATCTCCTCGTCAAGGAAATCATCCATATTAAGCTCCTCAAGATGTCTTTTCTGCAGACGCAACGCTTCCTCCTCTATTTCTTTGGCAGTCTCATCATCTTCAGCCTCATCAGCACCATAATAGCTTCTTTTTGAATCACCCCAAGTTCCTTCATCAGCAACATCTGCTTCTAGTTCTGCAATTTCGTCCTTTTTACCAAAATATTCTGCGTCATCATCGTCATCAACTTCATAGCCTTCACCTGGATTATCACTGTCTTCACTGTCGTCATCGACATTCATCACTTCTTCATCACTGAAATCATTATCATATTTTCCTCTACCTCTACCTCTTCTCTTGGTGCTTATTCCTGATGCACTATCCAACAAAATCTTCTCTTTCTCAGCATGAAACGAGTCAACCTCATCAATACCAAAGTCCTCTTCAACAACTTTCTTTCCTCTAGCCATTGTATTTTAACTGTCTTTAATAAGGTGATGATCTCTATACAAAACATTTGAATAAAAAATTTATGGAAAAAACTATGTAATCCGCGATGACTTTACCGGGTGACCCTTATACTTCATTTTTTTTTCTTTGTGTGGAAAAATCATTTTAATACTAGAATTATAAACACATTCTAGAAATCTGATAACTGTGGCCAATATGTCAGATAAGATACCCACTGGCACCCGCCTGGATTCTTTGTCGCGCCTTTCCAGCTCCAGTTCAGCAAATGCCCCAAAACCTGGACTCAAGTTCAAGCCAAAAGTCGTTGCAAGAAGATCAAAGGACGATCGTACTGATGCACCAGTAAGTAAACCAGTTATGGCAAAATCAAACCAACCGAGAAAAAACAATGCCGTCAGAGGAGGTCGTGGTGGGGCTCGAGGAGGAAGATCGCTGCAAGGTACGCATTTGGTGCAATCGGGTCCTCTTGCATCAGCTACTGTCGAAACCACCCAGAATATTAGATCTGTTGGTGGTTTGTCAACTTCTGGATCTGGTGCTTCTTCCTATATCTCACGTTTGGCTAAGAAGGCTAGTGAGTCTAGAGAATCCACTCCTGGTCTGGAAAGCGATGACGAAAGTGACGATCTTACAAAGATTAATATGAGTGAGGATTATAAGTTTTCTAAAGAAGAAGCTGATTTGTTTCCTGTAAGGGCACCAAGATCCGAAAGGGAAGTAGTTGATGAGAAACAGATATCCGGTGCAATTACTAGAGAAACCACACCAGCCACAGTTGATGTCAGTATGGTAGATGCAGATGTCTATATTAAAGACGAGTCAAGTGACGATTTGAACAGTGTATTGGAATCAAAGAAGAAAGACCAAGAACTGCGGAACAAACTCAAGGAACTTGAACTCAAATCCAGCACTGATGGCTTTGCTACAGATTCTGAAACTCAAGGCCAGATCTTGAGCGACCATAGAGCCATTATCAAGGAAATCTTGGATATAGACAATCAACCTGATAAATTTTTGTTATTCCAACTACCTAGAACTCTTCCAGAGTTCAAAAATCCAAAAGATACAGTCAAAGAAGAGGCGGCTGTTGAAGTTGAAGCCCAAGCTGAACACACAACTAAAAGAGTCTTGATAGAAGGTCAAGTTGGTAAACTAAGAGTGCATAAATCAGGTAAAGTGACCATGAAGATAGGTGATGTGATAATGGACGTGGGTAGAGGTTCTAAGACAGACTTTCTTCAAGAAGTCGTGCTGGTGGATAAGAGCGAACAGCATGAGTCTTACTTACTAGGCCATATACACGACAAAATCGTCGTGACACCAGCATTCGAGTTTTAACTCTAGAATAATTAAACTAACCGGCATTAATAAAAAAAGAATAGAAAAGAACTTAAAGCTGAGTCGAACATCATCGCCTTTAGTGCCCAAGATCTTGGCAAAGGTGCCGTTGTCACTCTGATATTACTAAGGCTTTCTCATGGACCTTGGAGGTCCCATCAAGAAAGACGAGAAAATCAAACCAGTTGGTGGATGTACCGACTTGACAGCATCATAATTGAAAACAATCGTGAAACACTGAATAGTAGCCAGTGACTCGAATCTCTTGTATTTTTTTTTATGTGTGTCATAGCTATTTTGTAGTTTATATAACAAGAGGGATTACTAGTTAATAAAAATATTGAAGAAGTGGAATTAATTTATCATAGCAGTCTGATAGTTTTTTCAACCATTCATACCTCATGCTAAACACCACAATCAGTCAAACTAAACTCAACCTCTAGAACCAATCAATTTTCCAAAACCTCCGTCATACCAAATAATTGAAAGAGGATACATAACAAGGATAAAGATACTCAATCGAAAACCCAGAATATTTTGTAGTACTGTATCACCTCTTGCTATTTTCTGTCTCCAAGTCATAATGGTGGTCAGGAATTGAATAGTTCAACTGTTTAACATTATCACAGTATGCATATCGCACCAAACACTCAAAAAGGGGCAAAAAAACATAATAGATGAAAAGGCGTAAGTAATTCATCTCTGACACTAAGAAATAAAAAGAACTAGATATGCCAAGCGGATATGATTTTGACGTCATCTGGTGATAAGATGAATACGAACTACTAGGATTGGTTAGAACCTAGATCAGAAGGAATCCACTATTGATATTAGAATGCATTGTGTAATATTATTTTACGACAATTAAGAAACTAATTGATTTAGACAATAGACAGTAAAGACTGGACAGTAAAGACTGGACAGTAAATACCTGACAGTAAATACTGGACAGTAAATACTGGATAGTAGTTTCTCCGGATTCTCCACGTCAACGAGTGACAGTCACTATGTGTCCCTTACCGATTCCCTGATTATTACGTAATTACCTTTGGTTATTGGTTTTGGTTATCATTTTTGTGCCAAAGTATTTCTTCATTGGTTAATCGAAACCATCAAGACCCTTACGAAACAGTCTACGAAGTAATTGATTTGAGGATAAAATTATCAGAGCAATATACTTGCTAAAATCTGGAACTTTGTCGTGCAAGATGTCTAACGAGCAACCCAACACTTTTTTATCGAGGATATTTGGCGCAAATTCACAGTTCCCTGTTGAAAATGACAATGAGCTTTCCAGTTTACGGAACTATCGTTCTGATGACGAGAACAGGCTTTTGACAAACTACACACCTTACAGAGACAGTCTAGCACCTCGCAGTCTGATACAGTCAGACCAAGAATTGGACTCGGATGACGACAGTGAAAGCGATAGTGAGCTGTTGAAACCCCAAACAGACCAGGATGAATTCTCTGAAATAGACGAAGAGGATCTGAATGAAGAAGAAGAAGAAGAAGAAGATGATGATGATGATGATAATAATGAAGCTAATCTTAATGACGAGGAAGAAGATGAGGATCTTCGTGACGGTGAAGTACCAATGTCAATTATGGTGCATGCCATTGAGCCAGATAATACCGAGCAATCAACAGCAAACAACCGTGCTACACGCAACGCGCGACCACAATTTCGAACTAACTTCAGCATTGCTACAGATAGAAAAGTAAGCACTCAAGGAACAAAATCACCCTCTCCAATGTCCAGAAGTGAAAATAAGTCCGACAAGAAATCTGGTCAACCTAGTTTTGAAGAGGAGAGGAAAAGAAGAATGAGTTTTGGAATTTTGAACCCGAAAGAGAGAGCTTTATGGAAGTGGGCAAATGTAGAGAACTTGGATAGGTTTCTGGAAGATGTCTACAGCTATTATCTAGGAAGTGGCTATTATTGCATCATATTGTCGAAAGTTTTCGATTTGGCAACTTTGGCCTTCATTGTCTTTTTTTCAACTTTTTTGACAAATTGCATCGATTATTCAACATTGAAACTACCCTCAACTAAAAGTCTTGATGATATAAGGGTTGATAAATGTTTTGAAAAATCAAGCTTCTCGACCAAACTAGCTCTATGGACCTTTTTTCTTTACTTTTTTATGAAAGTGGCTCAACTTGTTTTAGATTCCAAAAACCTGAATGAGATTCACGACTTTTATAAGTATCTATTAGAAATATCAGATCAAGACTTGCAAACAATCTCATGGAAGATTGTTGTCAATCGTTTGATGGTTTTAAAAGATCAGAATGCAATCATTTCCAATGTTACTGATAAGAAATCAAAAACTAAGATTGATGCCCATATAATAGCGAACAGAATCATGAGAAAAGAGAATTATTTCATTGCAATGTTCAACAAAAACCTATTCGATTTATCTTTACCAATTCTTTTCTTTGGAGACAATGTTTTAACCAAAACTCTTGAATGGAATTTACAGTTATGTATCACTGGCTTTGTTTTTAATGGCTCAGGTCAGATTAGACAAGAATTTTTGAAACAAAACAAAAGAAAGGAATTGTCAGAAGAATTGAGAAGAAGGTTCATTCTTGCTGGTGTCTTGAATATTATACTATCGCCTTTGTTGGTTGTTTATTTCACTTTACTTTACTTTTTCCGTTATTTCAACGAGTATAGAAAAAATCCAGGTTCCATTGGTTCCAGACAGTATACTCCATTTGCTGAATGGAAATTCAGAGAATTCAATGAGCTTTATCACATATTTCAAAGAAGATTAAATTTGAGTGTTCCTTATGCTTCAAAATACGTTGATCAATTTCCTAAAGAAAAATCGGTCCTTGTTTTAAAATTTATCTCATTTATTTCAGGCTCTTTTGCTGCAGTGTTAGGTATTTTATCAATAGTTGATCCAGATATGTTTTTCAATTTCGAAATAACTAACGATAGAACAGTATTGTTTTACATTAGTGTCTTTGGTTCGATTTGGGCAATTTGTCATAACTCCATTCCCGAGGAATATCAAGTCTACGATCCAGAGTATAGTTTGAAAAGAATTTCAGGATTGACGCATTATTTACCACAAAGATGGGCTGGGAAGTACCATACTGAAGAAGTGCGTGCAGAATTTTGTGATTTCTATTCTTTGAAGATTGTGATCTTAACGAGAGAAATTGCTAGTCTTGTCTTGACTCCTTTTGTTCTTTGGTTTTCATTACCGAAATCTTGTGATAAAATCGTGGATTTCTTTAGAGATTATTCAGTTCATGTTGATGGTTTAGGTTATGTTTGTACTTCTGCAATGTTTAACTTTGAGAAAGCTCCGAACAAAAGACAAACTTCAAGGTCAAGAGGTTCATATTATGCTTCGGATGATGATAAAATGATGAAGTCATATATCTACTTTCTAGAAAGCTATGGTAACGATGAAAGCACAGCAAAGAACAACAGGAATGTTAAAACCATTACAAGTTCCAACCACGTTCAGTTCAAACCTAAGAAACCAACACAATTAAGTCAGTCCATGTACAAGAGATTAAGTCCGAAACCATTGTCAAGAGGTCGCCCAACAACTGAAGGGCAAGGACCTGGTGATTGGAATTCAAGCTCATCTAATATTGAACCTTGGTCACAAGCTAGAACTTTGAATAGTTTGGAACACCGAAGAGGAGGACCAGCTGAAGAACCATTAGGAGAATCATTTCTTATAACGTTGCCAAACACAGATGCACATAATTACAGAGATGAAGATGACGATGGAGTTAAAAAACCAGGAGTTTTAGGGATGGTGAATCAATTTTATAAAGATTACCAGATAAAACATCGAGAATAACCTTAACAGGTCAGATACGGTCAATGGAACTAAAATCATATGATTTTTTTTGTTATGTATTGAATCCATTTTTTAATTAAATAATGCACAAAGCTTTATGATGATGAGAATGATTATTTTTGAGCTTTACGCTGTTTCTTTTCTCTCTCGTATTCATTTTTTTCAGCACCTTCAACAGTGTTAATGGTGTTCATGATTCTAGACATCTTGCTATGGTATTTATCATAAGCTTCTTTCTTTTCTTTAATCTGTTGTCTTGCTTCGAATCTCGAATCTTTTCTAATTTCACGTAATGTTATCTTTCTTTCTTTCTTAATCAATGCCTTCATCTTATTAACTTCTTGTCTTGATCTATCATGATCGTAAGATTTCTTTTCTGGATTGAAGTTTTCTTCGAATTTTGGTGCATAAGTTGCAATAGCCAATTTTTTATGTGATTGTAATGTTAATGGAACTCTTTCATCATCAGCAAATTTCAATAATCTTTTGAATTTCAATAACAATTGATTCAATGCTTTAAAGTCAGGATAACTTTCATCAAATTTGTTTAATATTATCACAAATGGCTTAGCTAATTCGATGAATGCGAGTTTATCTTTCCATGTATCAATTGCCAATTCCAAAACACTTAAAATCTTTTCAAACATTAAAACTTTATGAGAATCATCAAGGTCATTATCAAGATCTGAAATCCTCAAAATGGAAGATTCATCGGATTTCTTGATTCTAGAAGGTAATGGGAATTTAGCATCCTCTTTAGCAGTGATATCAACATCTGTCAATTCTTGTTGTAATAATGACAAAAGAGCTTTTTGCAAAAAATATCCGATTTCAGGTATATATCTTTTTGAAATTCTTTGATATGTTAAAAACACTTCAGAGATGAAGACCCCAGCCATTAAAGAGTTTAAAGATTGATATTTCAACTGTTCTAAAATCTCACCCATTATAATAGATGCTGGAGTGACAACGATATGATAATGATCAGAAGTAGAGTATAACATACCAACCAAAGCAAAGAATACCATGTCTGAAATTCTTGGAAATTCATCATTTCCTTTCAAAGTGTCTTTAACTCTTTCGTGAATTTCTTCAATCTTGTCACGAAGTGCTTCCGTTAAATCTGTGCTATATTTTTCAGTTAACCTTTTAACAGTGGAGATTAAACCTTCTTGAATTTCATTGAATTTTACATCATTGATCAAATTAGATTCAGAAAGGTAGAGAATATGTTGGAATAAAATGACTGTGAATATCGACATTTTCTCCTTGTTTCCTATCTGTAATCTTGGTTGGTACGCTTCAATGATTTTATTAACTTGAGTTAACGTGTTTTCAAATGGAATATCTTCTAGCAAGTCAAGGAATTGTTCATGTGATTCAGGACAGGTAATTATAACATTTTTTAGCTTCTTTGGCCTTCCAGAACCTCCATTTTCATCATTACTTTCATCTCCGCTCAACTGTTGTTCTTCATCTTGATCGATGACAAATCCCTCAGCTTCATCACCACTGTCCTGTTCCCAGAAATCACCACCCAAGTCATCAGCACCTCTATCTTCGTTATAGCTTTCTCCATTCATACGCCTTTCTCTCGCTTCTTCTAATTCTCTCATCTTAGTTGCTCTTTCCAATCTGATCTCTTCTTCAGTTTTGGTTCTGTCTGCAGGTGCAGCTCTTCTTTCCATGTTCAACTCTCTGACGGATTGTTCATAGTGTAAGATGCTTGGATCTTTTGATGTGTCAGCGAACGGAGCAGGTTTGACTTTTTTAACTGTACGTAATTCAGACATGATATCAGTAAACTCATCATCCAAATCCATAATTTTTTCATCATTCTGTTCCTTTAACAACTGTCTTTGTTGTTTGTAAAACTTAGACTTGGCCATAACTTCTTGCATGACTTCAGCTTTAGTTTTTTTTCTTGGAATAGATTCTCCTTCTTCCTTTTCATCATTATCATTGGCATCCAAGACATCTTCAACAGTTCTCTTTTTTGGTTTCATAAAATCATCATCACTATCATCACCTAGATCTTTTTCTTGGAAATCGTCAGTCATTGATAAAGATTGACCAAAATGGGTTAAACCTGGAACATCATTTTCATCATCAGAATCATCCAAACTATACAAATTTGACCGTTTGGAAGTTCCACTCTGCATTTGTCTTTCTCTAGTGAAACGCTCGAGCATTTTCTCTTCTGGTGTCAATGTAGAATCTCTTTCACCAAAACGACGATCCTTAATAACACCATTTCTGTTCTTTGTTGATTTTCTAGCTTCCCACGCAGCTTTTCTAGCATCCTCACCGATCTGTTTAGATATCCCCGGTTTACCTTGGGCACCTTTCTTAAATCTGTCATCAGTCTCAAACTTCTTTTTATTCGTCTTGATTTCGAAAGGATTGAACTGTTCTCTGATCTTAGATATCACCTCTTGTCTTTCATCTCTACGAGAATCAGATGGTGCTTTCTGCTTGCTCTTCTTTCTCTTGATGTTCTGCTGCCCGGTAAGCCCGTTCTCCTTAAGTGCTGCCTTCAGCTGCTTCAACTGTGATCCGGCCATATCTAATACTAAACTGAGCTGTTCCTATTTGCAATTAACTTCTTTACACTCATTTTGTAATTTTTATACAAGAGGGAAAAAAAATTTGTTAATCAGCCACAGCTCATCGCATTAGCCACACCGTGGACTAATTCAGTAATTTTCGCGTGATGTGGTAAGTGAGGAAGTAGTTAAGTGCCCTGCATTTTATAGTCAATGTTTTTGATTGAAAAAGTCAGGAGAATAAAGTTCAGTTGATCTCTAACACTACACTCAATTGAAGAGCATTTGAGAGCATAAATCACCCTGTAGCGATGTCCAGAGACGCACCATTGAAGGCAGAGAAGGACTTTTCCGAGACTTTGGACGAGCAGCTCCCACAAATCGACCTTTTGGCAAAAGTATGTATACTGTTGGTGGCAACCAGAGTGTATTCAAGTACTAACTAGGAATTTTAGTCTGATTACAAAACTGCACTAGAGAAGTTTTTGTTCTTGGAGAAGCAAGTTCGTCAGGCCTCTGATCTCGCTTCCTCCAAAAGAGTTTTGGTTAAAATCGCCCAATTGTTGGCCACTAATGACGATTGGGAAGGATTGAATGAACAGTTGGTTCTATTGTCGAAAAAACATGGACAGTTGAAACTTGCTGTGCAGGTTTTTGTCCAAGAGGCTATTGAATTCTTAGACAAGACTCCTGATTTGGAAACAAAGATAAAAGTTATTGAAACTATAAGAACTGTTACTGAGAGTAAGATCTTTGTTGAAGTTGAAAGAGCCAGAGTCACAAGAGAATTGTCACATATCAGAAGATCGGAAGGTAAGATCGATGAGGCTACTGATTTGTTGACTGAATTACAAGTTGAAACTTATGGTTCAATGACGTTGAGGGAAAAGATGGATTTCATCCTTGAACAAGTTGAATTATGTATTTTGAAAGGTGATTGGATTCAAGCAACTATCTTGTCAAGAAAGATTTTAGTCAAGACTTTACAACAGGAAGAGTACCAAGATATCAAATTACAATACTATCAACTTTTAATCAAAATTGGTATTCATAACGATGATTACTTAAACATTGCCAAATATTACCTCTCAATTTATGAAATCAAAGACATCAAGGCAGACAGAAATAAATGGGAACCAATCTTGATCAACATAGTATACTTCTTGATTTTGGCTCCATATGATAATTTACAAAACGATTTGATTAATAAGATTGATAATGATAACAATTTAAAGAAATTGGAATTACATCATAAATTTGTTAAATCATTCATTACGAAAGAATTAATGAGATGGCCAATCATAAAACAAGTTTATAATGACGAATTATCGAAATCTGAATATTTTGGAACTTCATCAAATGAAGGTACCGATAAAAATCAAAAACATTGGGAAGATTTACGTTCAAGAGTGATTGAACATAATTTAAGGGTTATTTCTGCTTATTATACCAGAATAACATTGACTAGATTAAACCAACTATTGGATTTGCCTGAAGCTGAAACTGAACAGTTCATCATCTCATTAGTCAACCAAGGTATTATATTTGCCAAAATCAACAGACCAGCTAAAGTTGTTAGCTTTGCCAAACCAAAAGATTCAAATGAGTTATTGAACGAATGGTCTAAAAATGTCGATGAATTACTTGGACAAATTGAAATTATTGGACATTTGATCACCAAAGAAGAAATGATTCATGGTATCAAAAGTAGCACTTAGATTAGAAAAGGAAAACTTGTTCACTTGCTCATACAATAATAAACAGAAGATCTGTACTAAAATAAATCATTAATTCGTGTATTATTTGTTCGTTACATCATTTCTGTCCATACCTACTACCATCTTTCTGTGTATCATCCCTTCTTTTCTTTGCACTCTGAACCAACTCATCCCATCTCTTCTTTAATTTCTTGATCTGAGATTCCAGCTTCTTGTTTTCTTTAGACAACGATTCAATTTTCATATCGTTCTCTCTTTTTTTGATATTCTCTTGAATTTGTATATCTTTCCTCAACGTATTCAAATAATTCTTCAAATTGTTTCTCACTTTCTTATGGAAACTTTCATAGATCTGTAAATTTTCACTGTAACTCACCAACAACTGCTTCAACATCTGGTTTTCTGTCTCGAGTTCCTCTACTGACTTCCCTGATGGTCTCACCTGTTGCTCAATGGGAGTATCAGTGATCAAATTAGGAGGCTTGATGAGGTTATACACTTGCAATTGGAACCGCGTGAGTGGGTCCATCTCGTCGCTAACCGGGCTCGTGCTGCTGGTGAGGATTATTGACCCTGTTGTGATGAAGTTCTCCAACGGTTGGGCCATGGGCTGATTGGTGATTCCTCTTGCTGATGCCAATGAGGCCGAAATGCTGTTGGTTTCAGTGGCCGGTGCGGACTTGTGGACGGGAGTAGAAGTAGAATTACTGTTGGTGCTCTGTTTGAGTTCTTTCATCCTGGAGAGCTCGTGGGCCCGTCTGGCGTGCTGCTCTACCAAGAGCTCGAGGGCCTGGTTGATCTCTCTGTTGGCAGTACGCCCCACGTTCTGCTTGAAGAGGTTACTGGCCTCTTTCTGGATCCGGGACGCCTCCTCATACATTCCTTTTGCCACCAGCTGCTCGGCCTTCTCCACGAGCGAATACGCCTCTGGAAGCGAGTTCTGTGGCATTTGTTTTTTCTGTTATCAGCAATCGGTCCTATTGTTTTACGATCAACACTTTTGTATGTTTTTCTTTTGAGAAATAATACACATAGGGACCACAAAGTTATTCGATGGACGAGGTCGTCTTTGACAGTGAGGACGAGTTTTGGACATATCTGCAGAACTCCGTCAGATCCGCGAGCATCGTGTGGACGGAGGGGTCGGTGAATGCGCTTTTCGTGCGGTTTCTCAAGGCTGTGGCCGACCACGTCCATATATACATCAACAACGACCAGGACATCTATCGATGTGGGTTATGCTTGATCAATTCCGAGTTGTACGAGCAGAACAGGGAGTTTTGCATAGGCAAGATCTTGTCGTTCTTGACTGTGGAGTTGGTGGACATTAACTTGAAGTTTGTCGCCAGTTATGTCTTGTTGATAGACACGAAGAATGATTCTTCCCTATTGGAGAAAGTTCAGGAGTTTAACGGGTTCAGTGTATTGTACAGATGCTTGAGCCAGTGCTTTAGTGATCTTGCGTTGTTAAACAAGGACTCTTTGGAAATTGGAACTGTTCAAATAATGAAACAGGTGTGCACCATTCAACTGGATGTCTTGTTCCAAATGTGTAAATACTTGTCCATACCACCACATGATTTACAGTTGATAGACACTTTTTTCGTCAACTACATATTTGAGTCATTGATAGTCAGTGATAATGACGTCTTCAATTCCGGGAAGTTCAAACTAATTTTAGCTGTGAATGAACAGTTTATGATTGCATCAAGAAATGATCATATTCCTAACACTGTGTTTGAAACTTTGGCAAACCATGGGAATTCTACAAACTTCAATGAATGTTTATTGTTTTACTTCAACAGAGAAGAAGATCGTTGTATACAGATCATGATTGCTAAAATTTTATATCTTATATTCAACGATTCTAAAACCAAAGATATGTTCTACCATAACGATTTGAATGTGCTAGTTGATGTTTTGATACGAGAATTGACTGACCTTCCAGAAGAAGAAGAATCTCTTAGAAATACTTTCCTTAGAGTGTTGTATCCAATTTTGAAAAATCCTCAATTGGAATCAACCTGTTATAAAAAGGATGAATTGAAAACTTTACTTAAATACCTTTCTGGTGAAGGTGGTTCAACATTCTGGAATCAATCAGAAACAACAAAGAGACTAGCATTCAGATGTATGTCCCTGAAATGGATTTCTCAGGATGAATTAGATTCTATCTCATCATCCCCTAATGATTCAAAGCTTCCACATCTGGAATTAGTCCACTCCAACACTTCTTCGGTTTCTGTCAACTCAATGTCAAAAAGGCCTCCACCTCCAAACCCAAGAAAACATTCATCAACTCACCACTCTAGAACTAAAGCATACACGACCCAACCGACCAATGGGCTTCGTTAATTCACCACTCTCATACTGTAAAATTACTGGTTTAATTTTTCATACTACTTACCTATTACTATTATTGCATTCAATGTCATTGTGATTTGATTCATTATTATTAAAATGCGTAGCATCTTAGTTAGCTACTCTTCTCCATCGATCTCCACATCCACATCGTCATCATCATCAAGGTATGATCCAGATTCGGCACTTCTATACTCTTCAATCACACTTTGAACAGATTCTCTAGATTCATTAAACTCATCCAATCCATTTTGAAACAATTGTCCATCTCTATACCCTCCAACAAAAGCAGTTCTTCTCATTATCTTATCATACTGTTTACACGTCTTTTCCAACAACGTTATTATAGAAGTCGAATTGGAAAGCATTAACCCACTTGGATATTCTGAATTAGCAGTCTTATAGTGTTGTGATTTTTTACCATGCGCAACATGAAGTGTTGATGAGCTCCATGGTACATATTTAGCACGTTGTTGGGCTTTTATTATGGCTTTTTGAATGTCTGCATGTTCATAGCTTCCTTGTAAAACATTGAATATGGAGATATAAGAATCATGTTTATCTTCAACATCAATCATTCTTAATTTTTTATCCAATAATTCTAAAATAACGTCGTATCCTGTTTGTTTCCTTATACTTTTAGCATCAGTAACAAAATCTGAAGTGTATGGTGTATAACTTGGTATCAAAAAATGTAAATCTGGAGTTGGAACCAATGTTGAAATTATACTGGTTAATGAATTATACATGTACCCAGGATATCTTAACGTATTTGTTGTGGATGATATTATCGTAGATATCAATTGATTTGTCTGTTGGGTTGTTGGACTACTGCTTTGGAAAACCTTTATTGCATTGTTTAACAATGCACTGTTTTCAATAACGATATTAGCATCTGATGATTCGATTAGTCTTTTCAAAGTCAACACTGTGTTATAAGGTTGAACAACAACATCTGAAGATTGGACACTCTCTGGAAAAACGGAATATGTCGTACTGAGCTTCTTGTTGTAGTTATCAGATAGGATTTCTAATAAATATGAACCAACACCAGATCCAGTACCACCTGCAACTGAATGAAATAATTGAAAAGCTTCTAAATTATCACAGGAGTCTAATTCCCTATCAATCATCTCTAAAAGCAAATCTTTTTCACCCTCAGCATAATCGTAACCTTTTGACCAAATATTACCTGCTCCTAAACCGGTGCTTGACACGTGAATGTTTCTATCGTTAAATAAACTATGCGTTTTATTGGTGGTTATATCATTGATTACACCAGGTTCCAAATCAACAAGTATAGATCTTGGCGTATAGCGATTATCGCCATTATTGTTAAAAAACACATTTGTTTCATCTTCTCTTTTTTCAGTTACTGTACTTAATCCATCAGATCCAATTCCATGCTCATTACATAGTTGATCCCAAAATTGATGCCCAACTTGATTCCCGCATTGTCCCACTTGTAAAGTGATTATTTGTCTATTGTGACGTTAGCTAATGAAACATAGGCATTCAATCAGCTCATAAGACTTACGGCATTGTGAATATAGATCAAACGACACGGTCAATTCAATTGTAAAGTTTCATTGTTGTTTGTTTTTTCGGTTTGTTTTGATTTAAGTTTTCAAGAGTTACGGTCAGGGCTCCAGTACCGTTAAGATAGTCACGTGATATTATAATCTTATTCACATCGCTCGTAACGACTAACTTCTAACTTCTAACTTTTAAAACCGTCCAATTTTAGCATTAGTCCTTTCAACTGAAGAATTCAGTCCAACGTCAATTGTGACAGAATGAGCATAAAGACAGGCTCCAAAGTTGCAGTGATTGGTACAGGGATTTCGTCTTTGGCATATACGTATTTCCTTTCGAAGCTCAGACCGGATCTGTCCATCACTGTTTACGAGAGTTCAAACAGATCATGTGGATACATCAACTCACATCATCATAAGTATGGTGAGGATCCTGTGATTTTACAAAAGGGACCACGTACCCTAAGAAGTATCAGTCCTGGATCTTTGATTATCCTAGATATGCTACAAAATCTTGGTTTGCAAGATGAAGTGAAGTACATAAAATCATCTGATGTATCGAATAAGAAATGGTTAGTGGCGCAAAACGGAAAAGACTTAATTCAATTACCTAATTCAATTCAAGGGTTTTTGAAATTTTATATGAATGATTTTGTTGATCTCTCAAAGATATTTTGGAGTGTCTTGAAAGAACCGTTCGTTCCTAAAAAGAATGGTGATAAAGATGAAACAATTCATGAGTTTTTCACAAGAAGGTTCACAAGTTTGATACCTGATAAGTTCATAAGTGCTGTGTATCGTGGGATTTATGCTGGTGATGTTGATATGTTGAGTGTTGGCTCCATCATGCCTTCAGTTACCAAACTTGAAAAAGAATATGGTTCAATCATAAAAGCAGCATTCAAGAAATCGTTGGCTAAAAATTCTGAAAGTGTTGAACTACCTGAAAATTTACAACAATACAACAAAGTATTCAACGTTTCTGAATCCAAGTTCCTTGATTTGAAAAGAAAATTGAAAAATGTGCCCATGTTGTCGTTTTCTAAAGGTTTAGCTTCATTCACACTAGGTCTTCATAATGAACTTAATAAGAATCCTAAAATTACATTCAAACTCAACACTCCTATCAGTTCAATCACAAAATCCAATAATGACTTTTTATTTGTTAATGACACCTCGAAATACGATTACATCAGATCTAGCATCAATTCAAACAACTTGATAGAAATTCTTGGTGCCACTAAACCAGAGCTTCAATTGAAATATGTCGATATCTACATGGTCAACATCTATACTCCAAGAAACGATCTTAAATTGAATGGTTTTGGGTATCTTGTTCCAAAAATTGCTGAGAATAAAGAAGAATTATTAGGATGTATATTTGACAGTGATATTGAGAAGCATTCACATTATTTATTCAACCATGTCCATAAGGATGGCGCTCAATCCCCTTACACAAAACTAACTTTGATGTTTGGAGGTCATCAATGGTTAGGTAGGTCAGTTCCATCTGATGAAGAGATGATGAATCGTACTCATGTCGTCCTAAAAAGACACTTGGGTATTGATCTTCAAGAATCAGACATTGTTGATCATACTTTTATCCCTCAATGTATTCCCCAGTTTGAAAAAGAATACATTAATCAAAAGAAAAACTTTCATAAATGGCTGGAAAGTGAGTATTCCGGAACCTTGGGACACGGAGGAATGAGTTTCGGTGATGGTTGTGGCGTTCCTGATGTGGTAATGAACAGTTTCAAAGACGCTTTGAGAGTTTCTGGTAAATAGATCTGAATTATTTGGATTCAGGTTTAAAGCTGAACCCTGTATATATACAGTTAATATTGGTATGACTAATTAAGTCACTCTTGCCCTTTTAGTTTGACACCCTTATCCTGAGTCATTACTCTAAATTCGTGCCTCAACCGATTTGTACAATAACAAAAAAAAAAACAGTTGATGTTTTCGGATTGAAAGATCAACTAAAATCTGTCACCGACACATAACGCATATGTCCAGTTACTACACTCTCTACCTCTCAAATCTTTCATCTGAGAACATCACACTCATAAGGCAAAATTTGGCGGTCCTCTTTTCAACCTATGGAGAAGTACTTGACATCAACACGAAGAAAGACCTACCAAGACAGGCATTTGTCATTTTAAACGATGAAAACGCAGCCAAGTTGGCATTGAGGGAGCTCCAGGGACTTGATTTTTTCGGTAAGCCACTCAAGATCGAGTTTGCCAAAGAGAAAAGTCATTTGATTGAAAATTTAGAGAAGGGAGAGGTCATTGTAATTTGAATACATATGTAAAACATAAGGTAAAAGAGACAAAGTGTGAATTGAGAAGAGAAAATAAAGGATCGATTTATACAAATTATTTAACGAATTAATGCATCAATTTTTAAGAAGTGTAATACATATGATAGTAAACACAGTATATCTTTAAAAAACAAAAAACAAAAATGAAATTTTTCAGCACAACTATATTCAAGAACCAGACAAAAAAACTTCTCATCTTTCAAGGAGGACTGAACAGATGTTTCAGTAGAAATCATAAAAAACCGTGAGAGTCATAAAACACAAAGCAACTTCAAGCTTCAACCATTATTGGGAAAGGCTGTTTACCTTTATCTTTCTCCTTACGACCATCACTGTCTGGTGTCTCAACAACTGTGTTACTTATGGTTTTAGCCTTATCTATGCTTTCACCATTAACTAACTTGATGATTTCATCCTTGGTTAACGTTTCATATTCCATTAAACCTTGGGCTAATCTTTCTAATTCGACTGATTTTTCCTTCAACATCTTCCTGGTTCTTTCTTCACTTTCTTTTAATAAATCAACAACCTCTTGATCAGCTGTGTCCCTTAATTTAGCAGACCATGATTCCCATTTATCAGAAAGATTGATTGGACCAACTTTAGTACTCATACCGTATTGAGTAACCATGGCTCTAGCAACGTTAGTGGCATTACTCAAATCAGAACCACAACCACTCGTAGTATTTTCTAAACCGTAAATAAACTCTTCGGCAATCTTACCACCCATACAGACATCTAATCTAGCAAGACATTCTCTTTTACTTAAATCAACTTTATCCATTTCTGGTAATTGGAAAGTGATACCTAAAGCTCTACCTCTTGGTAAGATGGTAGCCTTATACAAAGATGTTGCACCTGGGGTATATAAAGCCATGATGGCATGTCCGGCTTCATGATATGCTGTCATCCTTCTACTTGCTTCAGTGATAACCATTGTTTTTCTTGCAGCACCCATTAAGATCTTATCTTTAGCCCATTCGAAATGGCTCATATCAACTGATAATGCGTTCTGTTGAGATGCATAAACGGCAGCTTGGTTAACCAAGTTCATTAGTTCAGCACCGGATAAACCAGGTGTACCTCTTGCAATGATCGATGGATCAACAGCTTTAGCAACTTCAACATTTTTCATGTGATGTTGTAAAATTGCAGTACGACCTCTAACATCTGGTAAATCAACGTTAACGACTTTATCAAATCTACCAGGTCTAGTCAATGCTTTATCCAATGATTCTGGGAAATTAGTGGCACCAATGATAATAATTCCAGAAGTTTGTGAAAATCCATCCAATTCAACTAGTAATTGGTTTAAAGTTTGTTTAGCATATGCTTGATCTCTTGGATTACGTTTTCCTCCAATTGCATCTAATTCATCGATGAAGATTATTGCAGGAGAATGAGCTCTGGCTTGTTGAAACAACTCACGAACTCTTTTAGCACCAACACCAACGTATAATTCATCAAATTCAGAACCAGACATGAAAAAAAATGGAACACCAGCCTCACCTGCAGTGGCTCTAGCAAGTAAAGTTTTACCAGTACCTGGAGGACCAGTCAACAAGACACCTTTTGGTAATTTACCACCAAGACCTGTGAATTTGGTAGGATCCTTCAAAAAATCAACAATCTCTTCTAGTTCAGATCTTGCCTCATCTGCACCTTTAACATCATCAAATTTAACGTTAACTTTTGTGACATCAATAGATTTATCGTTTGAATCTGCATTTTTGAAAATAGTTCCACTTTCAACAAGGAATGTGAAACCTTCCATTGCACCCCAAGTAAGTAAACCAATCGGAATAAACCATTTGATCCATTTTGAGACCATGTTCCAAGTACTTTCAGAAACGATGACATGAATAGGTTCCTGTCTTGATCCAAAATTGGAGCTAGGACCAAATTGAGATCCATTAGAGCCGGTGGTTCCAATAGCTCCAGCAGCTAAACTCTGTAAAACTTGTTCAGATTCTTTACCTTTACCAACTTTTTTCAAAGCTTGACTGTATAATTGTGCACATTCTGGAGATGTAGCAATCCCGCCACTTTCATATCTTGAAACAACAACTTGTGGATAATTTGCATCCAACAAACTTTTGTAAAAATCAGCTTGAACTTGAGGATTATTGATCTTTTTATTGGCGAGCTGTTCCTTAGTGGCCAACAATTGCTGAACTGTAGTTGATGCATATCTTGCACCAGTTTTGGCCATAGAGTTCATCAACGGCAATGTCCTCTTAGATACAGAGGTCCTCCAGACCCTAGGAGCTAACAGAGCAGTCGAGGAATAGTGTCTAAACATCATATGCTGGCCAACTTTCAACGATGGGTACAATATTGATAGCTTTCGAGAAGCGTATGGAAAGTAACAAGCAAAAAGTGGATTCGGTATCAACTGCGTTTATGACACAGTATAAATGCAGGTGGAACTCTCGTCTAGATAAAAGTCACACGTAATAATGTGCCAAACAGAGTCACAAACTCTAAAAGTTCGAACTTGTGGATTTATAAAGTGTCGAATCCAAGAGATAAAAATGGAGCTTTTTTCACTTTTTCGAGGGTGGCGGGACTTCCGGGGCTGAAGCCTTCGGAACACGACAGTTCCGAGGGTCCAGCTGAAACTTTTGCGATGAGTAGAGAGAGTCAAGACTGGGGTAAACTGTACCGTGCTCAGGGGTTCCTTTATAGATAATTTGCTCCAATTCTGTTTTGGTTAGAGTTTATGATTAGTAACAGCAACTTCCATAAAATTTACTACACGTTAATTGAAACAAAGAAGACATTAATTCGTTAGGTACCGGAATCCAGCCCGGTTATCTGTAGGTCTGTGAGTGTCTCGTTGTTGGTGATCACGAGAGAGTGCTCGTTGGCAAGATGAAGTAAACAGATGAAACAGTAACTGGTTGAAAGATCTTTCTTCTGCTCAGCAGGATAGATACTGGCAATATCCTTGACAACATCACTGAACTGTTTGGAATCACTTTCTTTGACAACAGACTTGTCATCCTCCTGTTTACTGGCGAGATGTTTCGCATGAGGGTTGGGCTTGTCTAATATTCTCCATAGGTTTTCTTTCAATGCTTTAACATTCACATTTTTGGCTGTTTTCGAATAATTCAAAGATTCTGATTTGACGTTACTTGTTCCTTTGACTAAATGAGACCCATGATTAACTGGCCCTGATGCATCGTCATAAGCTAAATCAAAATCAAGACCTGCACCGGTATCGTAGTCTTCATATCCATCATCACCACCAAGGTCACTTTGAGCATGTTCCTTATCATTATAATTATCTGCCCAAAACGAAACATCGTTTGGATCTCCTTCTTCATTCGTTAGTTTGGTATCTCTATTGACTTTTCTTGTAAAAAGTTTTAACTTTTGATCAGGTTTGGTGAACAATTGGGTTAGCTTTGCTGATGAAAAGTATAAATCATCAGGAAGTAAATAAGAGTCTTTTGATTGCCATTCTTCTTTTGGTAAGTTTGCTGATAGTCGTCCAACCGAAAATATCTTTTTCTCTAAATCTGTCTCTTCTTTTTCAGAAAGTTCGGTCAAAAAATCAATTGTAAATGGTTCTTTTTTTTTCTTAGGTTTTAGAGCTTCTTCGCCCTGTTGTACCTCTTGTTGTATGATTTTCTTGAACTGTCTAACTCTCCAGTGTTCAGGTCCTGCCCAATTACGTTTCAGAGTGTTATCAAAATATGCCATCAAATCTTGATCTACAACATTGGCAACTATTCCAGTATCATCACCATCCTGATCCTCTATCTTATGATTATCTTTTTGAAATATCACTGATGCTATTTCATTGTCAAGAACACTGTATGAATCATCATCTTCACCTCCACCAGCTCCGAAATCATAGTTGGCGTATTCGTCATAATTAGATGCTCCGGCTGCAGCGCTGGTGATTTCAAAATTAAAATCGTTATTTTTCTCATTAACGTCATTCAAAATGGATTTAGCGTTACTCGTATCGGCCGATAAGACACTATTCAAATGATCAAAAGAAGGACATAATGTAAGAGTGTCAAGAGTCCCTTCTGGTCCAAGAATAAGGCGTTTAAATGAATCGATGTTGATATCCTCATTCATTCCGGTCATTTCAACGTCATCTTCTGCTGCTGCTGCTGCTGCTGCTTCTTCTCCAGCATCTTCTTCAGCCTCTTCTCCCTCTTCGTTCGACAATTCCTCTCTTTTTGGAACAACATCCTCATCATTATTGGTATTCCTTGTACTGGCGTCGAAGACAACTCTAAAATCCTTATCTGTGTTCAATGTGTTCAACAACAAGCTCTTTGCACCACCTTCGTCAAATTCTGCTAAGGTTTTCTTGAATAGTGGATCAATGGCCAATTCCAACGAAAGTTTTTTTATCTTTAGATTTTCGAAAGTGGTCAATTTATCACCTACTTCTGCTTTCTTCTTGTGTGATTTCTTTTTTGTCTTCGATTCTCCAACCTCTACTTCATCACCTTCATTTTCTTCTTCCTCATCACCTTCTCCGTCATCATCGTTCTCCTCATCACCAATCTGCTCATTGGACTTCTTGGTGGCTAGACCACTCAAAAGTCTACCTGTTTCGGTAGCAACTGAGTCCACTCTCGATGAGTAAATTTTAACACATCCGTCTAAGGTAGCACTTGCCTTTTGGAAATTGATATTGTTATCATGTCCCCTCAACACGTCAAGATCATGGAAGTAGTCAATTAAGGCAAAGTTCCAACTATTAGTCGAGTTGATCTTATTATCTGTTGCCAACTTAATCCACTCCTCGAAGTTGGCCATCATAACTCCCCTGTCCTGTTGGACCATTGGGGTGTGGATGTCATCTAACAACGATGTGTTGCCCGAGTCCCAGTTGTTCAACTCCTCCCGAAGCAAGGCCGCACCACTCACCCGACGCTTCTCCTGGAGTCGCTTCTTCATGACACGTGACTGTACATACGCCATATTTGCCGATAGTGTATTCTATATAATTATTTCCCTATTGACTTTTGTTTGTTTACTTTTCAATTTTGATCTGAGAAATATCGTCGGGGCTTCTAACACACCACATAAACAACACCCACACACCAGTGCCTTTTTTGGCTCTTCAATGGCCCGCGATACATTCCAATTTTGATATAAAGCAACAGCAGCATCAGCATTGAAATGAGCAGAAGCGTATCGCTCGATGATTTGTACCGCCGATCCAGTCAGTACCGTCTGTGGTCGTTTACTCCGGCAGAATTGGTTGAGAAGAGGAGGTTGGTGAACGAGAAAGGATGTTCCAAAGTCGATGAAAGACTGCTGGATCAGAAAGATGTGGATCCGTTTCAGATTGAGAAAGTCACCGTCGAGGAGGAACTGCAACTCATATCGTTCCATGCACGAAGACTGGGTATCCTAGCCAAACAGTTCAACCTACCGTCCCAGGTACGGGCAACTGCCATCTCATTTTTAAGAAAGTTTTACCTGGTGAACAGTGTCATGGAGTATCATCCAAAGCTAATTCTATTGACATGTTTGTTCTTAGCTGCTAAGTCAGAGAATACATTCATTGGTATCAATACTTTCTGCAAGAGGATCCCTAAAACAACACCAGACTCGATCCTTTCTTTGGAATTTGAAATTCTGCAGTCGTTGAAATTCACTCTATTGACACATCATCCACACAGGCCGTTATATGGATTTTTCTTTGATATACAAGAAGTTCTCAGAGCAGAATATACTCCAAAGCAATTGGGTGCCGTATATAATAAATCTAGAGCATTTATAGAAGAGGCGTTGGTTTCAGATGCTGTTTACCATTTCACACCACCCCAAATTGCATTAGCATGTTTCAAAAGGGTGGATAATGAGTTAGTACTGAAATATTTGACAAAAAAGTTTAAGATCGTCACACAGGTGAATGCTGAAGTGAAGATTGAAGATAGTACTGAGGTTAAAATTGAAGAAACACAAGATGAGGTCAAGAACGAGGATTCTGAAGAAAAAGAATCACTGTCCAATTTACAGTATGAAGACTTATTTTTAACAATCCAATCTTGTGAGGATATGATCAAAAACGCAGCAAATCCAACTAAGGAAGAAGCAACAAACATAGATAAAAAAGTCCAATACTGCTTGAACCCATCTTTAATACTAAAGAGAAAGAGAGAAGCCACTGATGAAAATACAAATAAGAAACCCAAACTAGAGTCATCAATCGACGTCATAACACAAGAATCAACTCCTGTTGCCTCCGAACTTTCAAAATAGGATTGATTCTTCGACCGTATATGATTAGAAATTTTTGACTACGCAAATGGATAAACTTATAATACGAAGGTTTTTTTTTATTTATTCTGATTGTAGACTATAAGTTTTTGAAAGGTTTGTTAGAACTAGATACGAACTTTCAACCCAGATGCTGGAGAACCGATCAATGTCAAACCAGTGATCTTATCCACTTTACCTTTTTCTGAGAATTGGTATTTAGCACCAGTCAATGGTTCAGTAACAAATTGTGATCCTTTGAAGATTGGAGTATACGTGGCTGCACAAATATCAAAATCAACTTCCAAGTCAAAGTCCATTGAAATAGCATCACGACCAATTGAATCTGATCTAGTTTTGATTTTCTTAGCTTGTTCAGCTTTTGGTCCACTTGAAACAATTTCTAAATATTTAGAGGAAAAATATGAAGCAGAAGCATAGTTTTTATGTTTGAAAGATTGACTGAGTGCAACCAAGTATGAGTTAGCTTTATGTTGAGGAATCAAATCGACTTTAGTGAAGAAAGCAGCTAATTCCAAATTACGCTTGATATCTGTGTTTTCAACAGCACGACGACTCAATTCAATTGATAGACCTAAGATGTACTCACGAGCAATAGAAAGGGCTTCAAAAACTTTTTCTTCGTCATCTTTATTATCAATAGCAATGACAGTGATGATATATATCACTCTTCTGAATGCTTCAATTGCTTCTTCTAATTTATTGGCTCTGAACAGTGCAAACCCTTCATTGATAACCTTGGATATGTCTTCGAACCCTGGTATCAAAGGCAACACTTTATTGACATCATCTTCTTCAAGATCAGAACGAATATAGGTCTTGATGGCTGGGACACCTTCACTTGCAGGTAGATATAGTTTGGATGCTTCATAAACTTGTAAGAATCTTGGACGTAATGGTTCAAAGTTGACAATACCAACTTGTCTGTGTAACAATTGAGCAGCTGTATCAAATGCACCAGCGGCGACATATCCAGCAGCAACTTTGGAGTTGCGAACCCAGCATGATAATTCACCTTTCGGAATACCTGCAGAGATATCTAATTCAGGATCTTCAAATTCTTCAGCAATTTCTAAATCTTCATCACCGAAATCCCAAGCACCACCATCATCTTCAATTTCTTCATCTTCGAAACCAATGTTGGATTGGTCAATGAATGAGGATGTATTCTTTGTAGATTCTGGTTGTTGCTGTTCTTCTTCTTCTTCGTCTGCAATTTGTAAATCTTCTAATTGACCTAAAATAGCTTTTTCGAAGTATGATAAAGTGGCTGGTTTTAAAGGCCAGTTTTGTAATGGTTCACTAACAACCGGTTCTGGTATTTGAATTGGTTCAGAATCAAGTAGTTCAACATCTTCTTCAGTCAACCCATTCTGTTCAAGGATTTGGGCTGCTAATTCATCATGGCCATTGGTCTTAGCAGTGGCATAAGCTAATGGTAAAGAACCTGATTGTGCAAAAATGGTTGCTCTTTTTTTCGTTGAGTTATTGTAGAAAGTATTTTGGATCAAACTTCCAAAATTACCACGTTGTTCAGCAATTGTTTCCATTTTTGATAATTTGCTGAAATCACCAGTGATCAAATACAAAAATGATAATTTATCAAATTGATGTTGAGTTTGATAAACAAATTCAACAACTTGTAAATTACCTTGTCTTAATGCTTCCTGGCCTAACTTCTCCCAAATCTGTGAAGAATTCAAAGTTTTAGCTTCTTGTAGTGCAACTTCCAAATTACCACATTCTAAAGCTAATTCGAATTTAGTTTGAGCATCTTGAACAAATTGCAATGCAACTTCAGGATATCCAGTTTTTTGCAAATAGGCAATGATATTTTGACCGACCAATTTAGAAGATCTAATCAAACGTAAAACTTCATAAAAGTTCTTGTTGACTAATGCTTTCTTGAATCTATACTCTGTGCTATCAATCTTGACAATTTCAACTTCACCATTTCTGTTCAATGTAAAAACATCTTGACCAGACACTTTAGTAATGTATAAAGTAGAATCTAAGGTCTTGATGATACCATTATCACCATTCAACAAAGTGTATTTGATGTGATTCAAGGTTGAGTAAAATAGAACACCAGTTTCTTCCCATGCTGCACTCTTGATTCTGATGGTTTCATGCATGGAAGTGACAATCTCCAATTTCTTGTTAACAATAGTAATAGTATGTTTGGATAACAAAGCTAAGTATTGACCATCCAATGACCAAGAGACATATTTGACATTGTTGACTTGAATTTCACCTAAAACTTTTCTTTGTTGAGCATCATAGTGAACGACAGCATTATTCTTTAATAACAAGACGCTACCTGGACCACCATAGACGACATCTTTGACGTTACCATCTAATTTGACAGACTTTGTAGTGCTGTTATCTAAATCTTTGATATCCAAGGTTGAAGAGGATTTATTGTAAACGACAAATCTGTTACGAGCAATGAAAGTGGCATAGTTGCCTTCACCTAAACGTAAATCTTGTGGTTCAATCGCACCAGTTGCATCTTTTGGTAAACCAATCAAAGCATATTGATCCCCAGTTGTGAGTAAGATAGATCTTGAGCTTGGATTATATGATAAACTTCTGAAATTATTCCATGTATTACCGATTTTTTTCAAATTCAAAGTAGGTAATGAAGAAACTTGTCTATCATAATCAAAAATTTGAATTTGCTTTTCTTTATTGACATAAAACAATTGATTTTGATGGATTGCATGAGCTGGACGTTCGCGGTCTAATTTGAAAACCATAACACCAGAGTCATGAGCAGCTGCAAACAAGTTGATTTGTGGGTGAGCACCAATTAACCAAAATCTGTCATTTTCTCTCTTGAATTGTTTGACAGGGGTACGGGTATTTAAATCCCAGATTCTAATAGTTTTATCTTCACCAACAGAGATAATCAAATCTTCATGTGGATGGAAAAGAACACTCAAAACATTGTTGGTGTGACCTCTGCAAGTATCAACTTCCCAAGCTTTAGTTTCACTCATTCTCCATAATTTAACTTGACGATCATCAGACCCGGAAACAATCAACGGCAAAGTTGGATGAAATGATGCCCAGTTGACACCTCTATCGTGACCTTCCAAGATATATTTGACCACAGCATCGGTGTTACCAAATATGTCCTGTTGTGGGACTTGTTGACGGTTGTACTGATTTTCATAAAAGTTGTTTTGAGGAGCTGAATGCTTTTGTCTCAAACCAGAAATATCCCAAACTCTAACTGTTTGATCAAGAGATGCAGAGACGATCAAGTCCTTGGATGGATGGAATTGGGCACTCATAACATAGTGGTTGTGTCCAGTTAAACAAGCAATCTCTTGACGGTTTTGCCAATTCCAGATTCTGATAGTTTGATCATCAGAACATGAAATAATCCAAGGTAAATCATGATGGAAATAAACAGTTCTAACGTAGTCCAAATGACCATTCAATGTGAATAAACACTTTCTGCTGTCTAGTGACCAAACTTTGATACTGTAATCATCACCACCAGAAGCAAATAATGGTTGAGTTGGATGGAAATCAACACTACGAACAGAACCTTCGTGTTCTTCAAAACGGTCAATTAGGGTACCCATTCTGTAATCCCATAATTGAATGGTTGATGAGTGCAAGGCAACTAAAATCCAAGGTCTGTAAAGTCTAGGTTAGTATTTTGATAGAAGGTTGAAAGAATAAACAAAACATACCTAGTTGGGTGAAAAGCAACGCCCTTCGCACGACTTGACTTGGACTCAAACTGTGGTGAAAGATGTTAGTGACTGTTAGACAGCATATGGATTGATCAAACTATTTCAAGCCCAAGAGCCCTCAACCAGTGTCAGATCAGACTTATATTAGCCATGTGTGTAAAATTAGCTCCTTTCAACATACCTTAGTTAACATCTTCATCTTGAGCAATTCAAAACTCCAGCACAGACGAGACGGTGAGCAATTGCAGTAATGTAGCAGAGACGAAAGTAATTTCTAACGACTCGGACCTGATTCTCAATCGATGTTTCGGTGAATTGTGTTTGTTGACGCGTGTTCAACTTGTTGTTGATTTGATCGCTGATTTTTTCAGTTGGTCAGATTTCGGGAAAAACACCCACACACCGGTATTTGTTACGAGACGCATATATAAGTGCATGGTATTAAAGAGTTGTAATTGACAGGAGTTAAATAAATAGAAATGGCGTTTTAGACAGAAACGAAAAGAGAGACGGCAACAATTATCAAGGAGAAAACTCCGCTTTGCAAACTGGAAGCCGAATTGCTAGAGGCAGCTAGATTAGATCCGGATGTGATGGCAGCTGGTGCGGCAACACTTGTTGCAGTTGATCCAACAAATTGGACAAATCCGGTCACTTTGCTGCTGGTTGAAGTTTCCTGGTTGTTCCCATTGTTGTTGTTGTTGTTGTTGTTGTTGTTGTTGTTTTCTTGTGTTGCAGTTTTGGTCGATGCTTTGGATGATGAAGTAAAAGTGGAGGATCCAGATGATGATGAAGATGAAGATGACTTGGAGGAAGATGACGACTCTGAAGAGGACTCCGACACTGACGAGGAGGATGAGCCAGAAGAGGAGGAAGATGATTTACCTTCATCCGGGTCCAAACCGGTAGCATCATTGGAAGCTAAAATAGTGTTATTGTTGGATAATTGAACATGTTGTTGATCAAAATCATTGTCACTATCAAATATGTATGATGTGTTACCATGAATAACAGTACCATCTGGTGGATCATAACAGTTGACGTATGCACTCTTCAAAGTAGCGTAGAAGTAGCCATTCTGTTGAATGTCTTCTGCGTTCCAATCAATATGACCACCAGCCCATTCAACAGTACCAGGAGCACTGTCAACAGCGCCAGCTGGCCATAACGAGATTTGAACTCTAGATGGAGTTTGGGGATATTGATAAGTGTTGGATGTTTCATTGAAAGTGTCCTCTTTCCTCAAAGTTCTAACTTTTTCGCCGTCTAAGTACCAGTTGATTTCATCTTCAGTCCAATCAACTTCATAATCGTGATAGTTTTCAAACGTGTCTGAGGAAGCAGGATGTTTGTCACCATTGGTATAATTCAATATTGCTTGATAATAGAAATTAGTTTCAACTTGGTTCAAATTGTAACCAACAAATTCATAATCAATTTCATCCTGAGCATTGGAGAAAAGGATGAACGCAGAAACAACACCGGCAGTTCTTGATGTTTTGAATGTGACACCAACTTTACCAAACCAAACATATCTAGTTGAAGAGATAACTGTACCGGCTGTATCTTTAGGCATTGCAAGAATAGTCGCATCATCATAATTTTGAACATAACCAGAGTAAACCCAATCAACTTCATTGGCATCACCAAGGTAATCTTCATAATTCATTAATTTGTCAACATCATCAAAATCAGTGTTGAGGTTCTTACAGATGGGCATAGGCATACACGAGTCTGCAGAAAATGAGAAGACTGGGTGACAACCACCTAAACAAAATTGACCGGTCCCACAAGTTCCGTACTGGTTACAACATGGAGCTTCTTCCGGACAGTGTGAGTCCTCATCACAAGTGATGACTTTGTTTCCTTGGTCTCCATCATCAGGGGCAGTAGTTGGTCTAGTGTCTTGGGCACTTGTGTGTGTGACTAATGTGCAAATAGATAGCAGCAGGCTTAGATCGAGAAACTTCATCTTATTGAGATCCCTGGATCGGTAAGCGATGAGATCGGTGTGTAGTAGTGAGAAACCAGATGAGTGTGGTGAGTTTCTATTGGTTTTGAGCGAGTGCTTGAAGTGGTGGAGTCTCGGTGGCGTGGATGATAATAAATGTAAAAAAGGAAGGCACCAAATGTCTAACCATCAATTATATATCCACCTAAATTTTTTCTAATGTTTCGATTTGATGACATTTTTCCTCTTTGAGCCAAGAAAATAAATTGGTCCTCGAAAATTATTTTCGAGTGCTAAAAAAAGAACGAAACAATAGACGCGTTTATTCCGTTGATTAAATAGAGCAAAAAATGTGGAGGTTGTGATGAGATTTGACACTAGTGTCTACTGAGTTAATACACCTCGGTCAGTGGAATGTTTGTGTAAATTATGATAAAAAAGAGGCATCCTCTCGTGCTGCAAATAAACAATGCTTTTATGTGTGTTTCTATGTTCAATAGCTCGTGCGGCGTGCTTTAGATCTAGTCTTCAACGTTTAACTACCCGGAATTAAATTTCAGATCATGACTCTCAAAATAGGGAAAACTCATTTAATGTGGCACCTTGCTGAATATCATCATCATCAAGTGCATCTTCAATCTCAACCATGATGTACCTAGTAACAACATTTTCTTTCTCAATCTCGAAAACAGTTTCATTGTTAGGCAACAAGCTGACCTTTTTCAAATACAGTGGATCAAATGGCTCACTGATACTGATCGGTAGTCGATCAACCACTTTTTCAAACTCATCTTCATCAAACTGCAGTAAAATATCCTCAAACATACGTTCATCTAATTCATTGTCGTGATTATACGCATAGACGCTCATATATCTAGCTGGTCTTGATCCCCAAATAGCTAATCCATCAGTGATTTTTTTCTGTGATCCTAAATCAATCAAAATTCTACCTGGACTATAACGGGATAATGGTTGCCAGTAAGTGTAATTATTGCCATCGATCGCAGAGAGTGCAACTTCACCAGGGGATCCAGCAGTCAAATTGGCAACTGGATGACATTCAGAGAAAGAGCCAACCAAGTTCTGACGTGGTTCAAAAATAGGCACCGTTAATTTTGAATTTGGTTTGATGGTATAGTTCCCACTCTTGGGGTTTCTTGGCTGAACTTCAACTAAGATAGATTTTGTACCATGATTGAAAATGATCCCTTCATTATCATTAACCAGGACATCTAACCTTTGATCGAGGTAATAAAGTCCTTTGATAAATATTCCTCCTGGCAACGTGAGTTGCCTTATTGGGTCAAATTTCATGTATCTTTCAAGTTTTGAAGTTTCAGGATCGATTCTTGCAGTGTATTTCAATCCCAGAATACCATAGACAAGGGCTTGCAAGTATCCACCGTGTGCGGTCAAGAACGGAAACGCTGGATGTGTTCCGCCATTAGTTAAAATGTTATCATCTGCTTGTTCGCTAAATTGGGCAAATGGGGCTCTAATGTACGGAATAATTGACTTTCTTAAATAGCTCTGTGATGAGCATCCATAATCCAACAATCTTGAAGCAGCAACAGTAAAGATTGGGAAAGTCATTGCGGGGCCAATATCTGCTTGTTTTAGAGAATAATAAAACAAATCTTGTCTAGCTGTCTCGAGATCAATCAAATTATCTAATGGAAAAGTCAACATTATGACATCAGCTTGTTTGATGTTTACTGAAGCGTTCATTCCACTGTATTCTAATGTGATACCATACTCTGATTGCGGCATGTAAATATTTCCTTTAACTTCAAGCCACCTTGGATTGATTTCTTCGTCTAAATGGTATGCCACAACGACGGTAGCTTTCAATAAAGTATCAATGCCAGCATTAGTAAATGCTCCATTATCGATATGATTTGCGTATTCATCAGGATCTGTTAAGTTCTTTGTTGTGAATTTCCCTAAACCTTGATCAAATTGAGTGTATTGCGATAAAAAATCAGAAGCATCTTTTAATAATGGCCATGCAGTATCTTTCAAATAATCTTCATCTTCGCCAGCCAAGTATAGTAAAAAGGCGCTCAATGCGACATCGACATTGATGTGATACTCATAGTCAACGCATGGTCCAGTGGATGTACAATTTCCAAATCTTCCTGATGTCCAAGGGTATGCGGCACCAGTATAACCGTACTGCTGGGCATTTAATTTCGCTTGTTGATGAGTATAAACTCTGTAATCACTAACCGCCTTAGCATTTGATCTAAAGAATGGTACAATACCTGGGATAATCCAAACGTCAGTATCCCAAAAAACCATGCCACCATAACTATCCGAGGATAAACCTGTGGTTGATAAGGCCGACGTCAAATTATGAGAATCGGATGCAGAGTTGGCCAGAAGATGATACAATGACGCTCTAGCAGTTAGCGTCAACAATGGATCTGATGGAATTTGGATGTCAGTGTGTTTGAAATACCCTCTCCATTCTTCTTTATGCGCTTCTAAGATATCAATGTTCTTTGTCGTTGAAAGTGTAGAATCAAGTCTAGTCTGGGCGATACTGTACTGATTCTTAGCCTCTTGCTCATTAATCGGATCATTAAACCCATTCTTGATGCTTTCAGAAGTACTAATT
The DNA here is from genome assembly GCA_030579035.1 of Gotozyma siamensis. Classification (NCBI taxonomy): domain Eukaryota; kingdom Fungi; phylum Ascomycota; class Saccharomycetes; order Phaffomycetales; family Phaffomycetaceae; genus Gotozyma; species Gotozyma siamensis. Next base: position 314,051 of record JAKTZZ010000006.1, read on the forward strand.
GAAGTATACTTATGTAATTGAAACGATTGACCTTTAAAAAGCTGAATATCAACAGTTTCTAGAACAGTGACATTCTCAACTAGCCTTTTAGTTTCAAGTTCAAGACCCTCAACCTGTAATTTTGAAACAACGGCTGCTGAAGAATATGGGACATTATCCGGACTAACAATCATGAAAATTCCCTCTTCTGGGGCAGGACCTAAGTCCACCAAATGAGTTCTTTTAGAAGTATCAAAATCTAACGAACTTTGAACGGTGATGTTCAAATCGCGATTCAATGGGGTCAATCTCACATCCATCACACCTAGCCATGATTCAACTCTATGGGTATAAACATCAATGACAATATCTATTTCATCAAGCCATGTCAACTTGGTGGAAACCATACCTGCAGACATTGATAAATTCTGATGATAATTCGAAACTTGCTCATCGGTGGTAGTTGTTGGATTAAACCTATATTCCTGACCATCTAAATTCAATAGAACATCCAAATTAGGCCAATATGGGAGAGTAGATATTATACTATCATAACCATTTTCATACAATTCAGGGAAATTGGTGTCTGGTAATTTTTCCTGTAACGAAAAGAACCCAGCAGCGAAAGCACCTGTGTGACGTTTGTTGAACAATGGCCATCCATTCTCTAACACTTCATCAGTAACATTTGGGGTATGGGTGTTCAACACATCGTATGAGAAACCTTGCCCTAATGTCGAAATTCTGGCACCAATATAGCCATTAGCAACATATGCCTGTCTGGAGTAAGCGTTTTTACTCAAGGCAGTGTGTCCAAGAACGTGGTTATCTGTATCATAGAAGACATTTTGAGAGTCGGCCATAGCCTCAAATAGTTTTCTAGATTTGGAACACAATTCGACAATTTGTGGATCTGTGCAACCTCTGAACTTTTTTAACGGTGAGATTGGATTGGGAATTGTGAAGTTGGAGTTTTGTAGTGAAGAAGACAACGTCAATGACAATGTCTGGTGCCAGAAACTGGAGGCGATAACCACAATAAGTAAAGAGAGCGGTATCAACATCTTGGAATACAACGATCTTGTCGAGAGCTTGGGGGGTAAAACCACATCTTCTTTCTTAGACTTTTTCATGTTCGTTGGGTTAGCCATTTTTGTGTTAGCACCTTTAAGTAACAGTAGAAGATTGAAACACACAGGGTTACTAGAAGAAACAAATAGTGAAAGCGAGTGTTGATCCAGAATCGATAATCATTTTTTAGCAATATGTAAGTCCATTAAAACCTAAACACTCCAAACAGCAACTAACAATTACGTATTATTACCTATTGGTGTTAAGTCATGCTTTAAACTGTCTCTCCCTGTGTGGCGCATACCAGGAAGAATCTGTAGTGTCTGGGTGTTGATGCTGAGGTAAGCACTCGAATCCCCGAGGGTAACCCTCCCCTGAGATCCGGCCACCCGCGAATTCCAGGCCGACCAATGAAATGTCAAAGTTGTTTTTCGAAGCCTGAAAAAAATCCAGCGCTCCTTTTTCCTCCAATTCACCTTCTTTTTCCCACCTTTCCTTTTCAACCAAAAAGTGAATTAACAATGCTTTCACGTACTGCTATCCGTACTGCTGCTAGATCAGTCGTTGCTGCTAACGCTGCTCGCTCAATCAACCGTGTTGTAAGTATCCCCTGCACCGACTGGAGAGACCCGTGTGGTGTGTGTTTTATTTTGTTGGCTGGGAACTCTAGGCCACAATTTGCCTTTATTCCGTTTTGCAGCATTCAAATGGACTCAAGATCTATTCAATTCTTTTGCGGTTGTTTTCCCCTTCGAAGAGCTGTCCCTTCACTCATCAATTGGATTAAAAACGGTGATTTCAATCCCTTGCATCAGGAAAAGGGAATATACTTTTAATCCTTATAAATTTTACCCAAAACAAAAACAAATCACATCATTAATTCATTATACACACTTACTTGGGATCCAGTCCCTTCCTTCGAAACTATTGATACTAACTTATTTCTCAGGCTCGTCCAGCTTTGATTGTCGCTGGTCGTCGTTACGCTTCCGCCAAAGCTCAACCAACCGAAGTCTCTTCTATCTTAGAAGAAAGAATCAGAGGTGTTTCCGAAGAAGCTAACTTGAACGAAACTGGTAGAGTTTTATCCGTTGGGTATGTTACTGTCTTCTATTTGAATTTTATCTTGACCTTGTGTGTTTGTGCTTCCATGTGTTGAAATCGGGAAAAAATATGGGTGCAAAAACAAATGACTACAAACAATTACAATATAGCTTGAGAATATCACTACAATTATTTTGCAACTTTCATTCAATGGATCCTAAAGATGGACCAAATTCCTCGTTGTTTCCTCACTTTGTTTTTTGACCCTTGTTTTTTTCTCGATTTGTTCCGGCACTGGAAAATTTTTAAACGTTTTTTTTCACCCCGAGAAATTTTGGCAACATTTGATTTGACGATGGGAAAAAAAATTTTTATTGCAATCCATCAATTCAAGTGACAAATTCGAAGTAACAGAAAACTGTTATCGTTGAAAAAATTCTAGTTTACTAACATTTCTCTCTTTAGTGATGGTATTGCCCGTGTTTTCGGTTTAAACAATGTCCAAGCCGAAGAATTGGTTGAATTCTCTTCCGGTGTTAAAGGTATGGCTTTAAACTTGGAACCAGGTCAAGTTGGTATTGTCTTGTTCGGTTCTGATCGTTTAGTCAAAGAAGGTTCCACCGTCAAACGTACCGGTAAGATTGTTGATGTTCCAGTCGGTCCAAACTTATTAGGTCGTGTTGTTGATGCTTTAGGTAACCCAATTGATGGTAAAGGACCAATTGTTGCTGAAAAAACTTCAAGAGCTCAAGTTAAAGCCCCAGGTATTTTACCAAGAAGATCTGTTTACGAACCAGTTCAAACCGGTTTGAAATCCGTTGATGCTTTAGTCCCAATTGGTAGAGGTCAAAGAGAATTGATTATTGGTGATCGTCAAACTGGTAAAACCGCTGTTGCCATTGACACCATTCTTAACCAAAAGAGATGGAACGATGGTGCTGATGAATCCAAAAAATTATACTGTGTTTACGTCGCTGTCGGTCAAAAGAGATCCACTGTTGCTCAATTAGTTCAAACTTTAGAACAACACGATGCTTTGAAATACACCATTATTGTTTCTGCTACTGCTTCTGAAGCTGCTCCATTACAATACATTGCTCCTTTCACCGCTTCCGCTATTGGTGAATGGTTCAGAGACAATGGCAAACACGCTTTGATCATCTACGATGATTTGTCCAAACAAGCTGTTGCTTACCGTCAATTATCTCTATTGTTGAGACGTCCACCAGGTCGTGAAGCTTACCCAGGTGATGTTTTCTACTTACATTCCAGATTATTGGAAAGAGCTGCTAAATTGAACGACTCCTTAGGTGGTGGTTCTTTAACTGCTTTACCAGTTATTGAAACTCAAGGTGGTGATGTTTCCGCTTATATTCCAACCAATGTTATTTCCATTACTGATGGTCAAATTTTCTTAGAAGCTGAATTATTCTATAAAGGTATCAGACCAGCCATTAACGTTGGTTTATCCGTTTCTCGTGTCGGTTCTGCTGCTCAAGTCAAAGCCATGAAACAAGTTGCTGGTTCTTTGAAACTTTTCTTAGCTCAATACAGAGAAGTTGCTGCTTTCGCTCAATTCGGTTCTGATTTGGATGCTTCCACCAAACAAACCTTAGCTAGGGGTGAACGTTTGACCCAATTGTTGAAACAACCACAATACTCTCCATTAGCTGCTGAAGAACAAGTTCCATTGATTTTTGCTGGTGTTAACGGTTTGTTAGATGAAGTTCCATTAGAAAGAATTGGTGAATTCGAAACTGAATTCTTAGCTTCTTTGAAATCTAACAACGCTGATATCTTATCTGCTATCAGAGAAGAAGGTCAATTATCTGACGAAAACTTGGCTAAATTAAAGACTGCTACTGAACAATTCATCGCTACTTTCTAAGCTGGGTGTTGATTACCCAAAATAGAGATCTAGATTATGAGACACACAAGTAGACCGTTTATATATTCGCCTAAGAGTTGTATAAAAAATTGAAATCAAATATCAAATATGTCATGTTGGAGAGCGTAGAGTTACTTTAGGCCTAGATCATGAGCCGTTATACCCCCTAATGTTGATTTTCCGGTAAAATAAATTGGAGGTTTGAAATTTGAAGATTTTGTGACACGTTGCCCAATGGGGAAATTCGCCCAAAATGGTCATAAGTTATTACCAAAAGTTTCTCCAGCCGCGGTTCGGCAGAAGTCGAATTAATGTGGGGAACCGCTATATAAGAGAAGAGTATTGGCCCTTAAGAGACAATCGATTGGATATGACAGTCAGACAATGGTGACATTACTAGACAAATTTGACAAGAAGGACATTGAGGAGTTGACGGTTGATGGTGAGCTGGATTACGAGAGGTTGTTCAGAGATTATCTTCCGTTGAAAGACTTTGATGAGTTCAAGCAGGTGGATGGTCGCAGATCAAAGCAGGCAGTGGCATTGAAAGGTACTGATGGGCCTGGATATTCGTCAATTTACAGAAATGTGATTGCTAAAGATGAGCTGTTCACACAAGTTTCTCCTGAAGTTGACACAATTTTGAAGCATTTTGAGAAAATCGCCAAAAGTAAACCACACTTCAACGCTTTGGGTAAAAGATTGCCAACTGGAGTTGATGGTAAGTTTGATGATTTCTTCACTTTCCAAACATATGGACAACTTAAAATTGATAAAGATCAATTCGGTTCGGGTTTGAGAAATTTGTTAAACACTGTTGACAATGAAGATGAGATCATTTCAATATTCAGTCCAAATAGACCAGAATGGGTCATTTCTTCCTATGCTTGTCAAACTTATGATTTGACAACTACTTCCTTATATGATACTTTGGGTCCAAAAACTTCAAAGTATATCTTGAATTTTGTCAAGTCTCCACTTTTGATTACAACTATTGATAAGATCCACAAGATTATCACAATTGCAGACACAAAACAAGAGCCAACTGAGGAAAGTGAATTGAGAGGGTTACCATATCTAAAATTCATTGTCTCTATGGATGATTTGAATTTTCAAGAACACTATGGATTGATTCAATTAGCTGAATCTCGTGGAATCAAACTATTAGATCTCAAGCAAGTCATCAAAATTGGGAAAGATATTCCACTTCCACCGAAGCCTGCCACTTTTGATTCACTTTTAGCTATTTCATTTACCTCAGGTACGACTGGTAATCCAAAAGGTGTTATGGTTACTCAAAAGATGGCAATGGCTCAAATGGCATTCTCATTTGGACAAGTTGGCATAGGTATCGAAGGAAAGCAGCCTGAACAAATCAAATATTTTTCATTCTTACCATTGGCTCATATCTATGAATTGAGTAACATTTACACCAATATATCTAGAGGTTATGAAATTGCCTTTCCCCCAGATCCTTCCCCATTGACATTGGTTGAAAACTTGAAGATTTATAAACCACATTTTGTGGCTTTAGTTCCAAGAGTTTATTCAAAATTTGAGGGTGCATTGAAAGCAGGATTAACAAGCTTTGTTGGAAAGAATTTTGTTTCTAAATTGATTGATTACAAGGAGAGTGTCTTAGCAGAGACAAATGCATCAGCATCCAAAATTTCGAAAGATATGTTCTCTATTGATAAACCAATTGTTAGGAAAATGAAAACTGCAATTGGTTTTGATAATGTCTCACTTTGTGTTTCAGGTTCAGCACCAATTGCTCAAGAAACTTTACAGTTCCTAAAAGCTGCATTTAACACTGAGTTTTTCCAAGGTTATGGTTTGACTGAATCATTTGCCGGTGTTTGTACTGAAACACCAAATCAAAATGACCAGACTTGTGGTGCTATTGGTCTCGCCACAGAAATCAGACTTAAAGATTTACCAGACATGAAATATGTCACTCATGATGCCAACGGTAATGAATTGGAAGAGCCAAAAGGTGAGTTATTATTACGTGGTAATCAAGTCTTTGAAGGTTACTACAAAAATCCAGAAGAAACGAAGAAAGTATTGTCAGACGATGGCTGGTTCTCCACGGGTGATGTTGCTAAAATTGACAAGTATGGTCGTATCTCCATCATTGATCGTGTTAAAAATTTCTTCAAATTGGCACAAGGTGAATACATCACTCCAGAAAGAATCGAAAACAAATATTTGTCTTCAGTTTCTGCCTTGGTTACTCAAATGTATGTTCATGGTGATTCATATAAAACATACCTTGTCTCCATTATTGGTGTTGATCCTGCTCAGTTGAAAGCTACATTGAGAGAATATGTGAAACATCAACCTTTTCAATATCAAGATCTCAATGATGATCAACTTTTAGAAATGATCAACAAATCACCACGTTTGAAGAAATTTTTCTTGAATCATATTAATCATCAAGTGAAAGATCAAGGATTACAAGGGTTTGAGAAGATTCATAATTTTAAATTTGCTTATGAACCATTGAAGTTGCAAGATGGTGTTATTACTCCTACTTTCAAAATTAAAAGAAATGCAGCACAGAAGTTTTTTGAAGATGATCTCAAGCAGTTGTACGCGGAAGGCTCGTTATTAAAAGATAAATTGTGATCTTTGCACTATGTCTGATGAAGTTTATGAGAAGATGATAATTATTAAAAAAAAAATCAACTATTATATTGAATTGTTTGAACTGTTTACATATCCATATGTCCTATAAGTTATTATATCTCGCTGAATTCAGTAGTAGTCTTTCCCACTCTTCAATCAAACTCCGAATAATTTTGTACGCTCACTGCTGCCCCATTTTTGAATAATTTTCTCGAAGTTGGAGTAAATGAAACCCCAACAAAGGTCATTGAGAATTGAAACCCACAACTATAAAAGAGTACAACTCCTCTTTCTCAAACCATATTTCCTTTAAAAAATGATCAGTTGAAACAATCCCCTTCACTATTAGTCTTCATCCCATGTCCTCAATCACACACTTGAACCGCATCAGAGATGATTTCCCCTTCGACAAGATCTATACTGCTCAGCCAATCAAAGGCACCGGAAGAAGCGGATTTTCGCCTATCTACAGGAACAGCTGTTCTAATCAAGCTCTAACATCGCACATTCCTGGTCTTTCCACCCTCCATGAACTGTTTCAGAATGCAGTGGACTGTTTTGGTGATGATGACTGCTTGGGAAACCGATTGGTCAAAGATGGGAAACTTGATAATTATTACACATATGAAACATACAACCAGGTCAACGAGCGTAGATTGGACTTTGCATCAGGATTAATCAAATGGATGTGTGATATTGATTCGAACAAGTTTCTAAATTCAGAGACTCAGAAGCCAGAATTCACAGTGTCAATATCAGGACAGAACAGTATTGAGATGCTTTTGGTTGATCTAAGTACGAGATCATTTTCATTACCTAACTGTGGTTTGTACGAATCGCTAAGTGATGTTAATTGCAAGTATATCTTATCAGTGACTAATTCACCAGTGTTGATCTTGAATAAAGGATTGATTCGCAAATACTTGAAGATTAAAGAAACGTTCAAGATTGATTCATTGGTTAGTTTTATCTGTTTTGAATCACTCGAGTCGACAGATAAAGTCTTGATTGAAGATTGTGCCACTCAAGGGATCAAAATCACCGACTTTGATACTGTTGAAAGGTTAGGAAATTCGCACAGACTCCCACAAGACTTCAATTTGCCAAAACCAGAAACTTTATATACTTTAGCATTCACATCAGGTACAACAGGTTTGCCTAAAGGTGTTTATCTGACCCATGAAGCGGCAACATCAAATGTTACTGGTTTCTTCATTCACGTTCCCAAACCAGCTATAAATTTAACAAGTTCACAAATGAAGGATTTTAAGTATAATAAAGATGCAAAGGGAAACCAATTGAAAACCATTTGCTTTTTACCATTGTTACACAACTATGAAAAGTCTGTTTCAAATTTTGAAATGAGTTACGGGATAGCTTTGGCATTACCCTCAAAACCAGGCACGTTGTCCTTGTTTGAAGATTTGAAGATCATCAAACCAAGTCTATTCACTGGTGTTCCTAGAATCTTCACATTGATTGAGAATAAAATGAAACAAGATTTACAAAACCTCAAAGATCAAGGTTTCAAAGATTCACAACAAATGAATTCCAAAATCAAAGAATCACTTGGTTTTGAAAATGTCAGTTTCTTACAATGTGCATCCGCTCCAATTTCAAAAGAGTCGATACTATTTTTAAGAGGGACTCTAGATTGTGGATTTTTAAACTCATATGGTGCCACTGAGCTATTCTCAGCCATTTCCTTCTCAGATCCATATCAAGCCATAGCTGGTTCTTCTGGCCCAATTGCAGTGAGTTCAGAGTTGAAATTGAAAGACGCTGCAGAAATGGGTTATACCTCTAAGGATGAACCATTCCCTAGAGGTGAAGTTTTAATTCGTGGATATTCTCAATTCTCCCTCTATTTTGAGAATGAAAAGGCTACCAAAGAAGCTATAGATGATGAAGGTTGGTATCACACTGGTGATGTTGCTTCAATTGATCATAATGGAAATTTGTTCATCATTGATCGGGTTAAAAATTTTTTCAAGTTAAGTCAAGGTGAATATATCACCCCAGAGAAGATAGAAACAATTTACTTGAGTAAGAATCCAATACTTACTCAATTATTTGTTCATGGTGATTCTTATCAAAACTATCTCATTGGTATTGCTGGGGTCGATTTGCCAAACATGAGAACGTTCCTCTCTTTGGAGCTCAATTCTCCATTCGTTAAAGATCTCAACGATGAAGATTTACTACAATTGATAAATCTGTCAAAGATCAAGAAATTATTAATCACTTATTTTTTATCAAATGTACAAGGTTCTGATTTACAAGGGTTTGAAAAAATTCACAATGTCCATTTTGAAATCAGTCCACTGAGTATCGAGAATGAAACATTAACACCAAGTTTCAAGCTTAAGAGAAATACCGCTAAAGTTGTTCATTCCGATAAAATCAAACATTTATACAAACAGGGAAGTCTAATCAAGCAAAACAAATTGTGAATTGCTCTCAAGTATACACACTACATAAACATCAACATTATACGCAAAGATCCATTATGAATTTTCTGAAAATCAATGGTACAGTAGGTTTGTAGTTATCACGCGAAACCACCCTTGGTTTTTTTCTTTTTTTTCTTTGGGACTTGTGAAGAGGATTGAGAGTCTGGAAGACTTCCCATTCTTTGGGAAAATGTCTGTTTTTTTCTGTTCTTTTTTTCTGATTTAGAAGAACTTTGAGAAGGTTGCAAGCCTTGAGGGCTTAGTGAAGGCTGTTGAGAATTCTGTCGCTGTGATGAAGCTGATGCATTTACCACTGGTTTCGAGTTCTGTTGTGACTGAGATGCATTAATATGTGGTGCCTGAGATAATCTGATTGTAGGTCTTTCTTCGGCGTATCTTCTTTCCAAATTTTGAGAAACTAATTTATCAAACTGTGCATCTCCACCTTCCTCTGCCAAATCGTCATCCCAACCTTCAATGAGTTCCTTTAATGTCGCTGGAGCATTATCAATCGAGTTGCTAAGTTTTTCTTGTTCCCGATCATCATCAATTACAGGTGAAATTGTCAATGCCAGGTCAGTCGCTGCCTTTCTTGCAATGATCGAAGATTTCCATAAATCTGAGAGAAATTTGAACAATGAATCCGTATCAACAACATCTTCATCCAAAAAATCTTTATATAATCTCACCATGCTTTCTGAAAACGGTATCGTTTCATACCCGTTGGACTGATAATAATCCAACAGCTGCTTTAGCATGTTGTCCAATTCTTCAAAACTTTTCAAGTTGCCCAGTTCTTTTTCTGTCAGTTGTTTCAAACTTGAAGCCTGGAAAGGCTTGGTTTTATCAATACGGAACGATAGTGCGTAATCCTGTAGCGTCTTTTGATCATCTATTCCTTCGGAATCAAACTTGTCGTTGTGAAAGATTTGATAATAAATCTTCTTCATTCCATTCTCTTGAAATTTGAAGAAAAGGTTCAATGGCAAGTTTTCAACCCGGGACTCCTCCTCTCTTTGTGCACCACCATGATGGACTATATATTTTCTAGATGATTTGGCATTCACAGTCGAGATCAATGATTTGATGACTTCGAATTCTTCTGTGATTTGAAACAAACAAAAAAACTTCTTATCGATAGGAATGATTAATGAACCGGAACTATAAGTATTGGTCAAAGTTTTATGAAAGATTGTATCATGAATGGACATTGGTAATCCGTTTTCCATTTTAAATTGATGAAACGTGATTCCTGAGGACATTCGACTCTGTAAAGTGACCAAAAAAATATCTTTGTTAATTGTAATCTGGTTCAATTTTAACGACATATCAAGTTCACTCCGAGCGTGATGCCATGCCAAAACTCTTCTAAACCCATTAGACACATCCACCCAAATAATCTCTCTTGATGTTAATAAGAACCCGTAATTGTCATTGGAGTCACAGGGCACGTAGTCCATGATTTTTGAAGTGGCATAGGCGGCCACCAAATCCTTACACTTCCTTGTTAGCAAATCCACTTTCTTGACATAGTTTCTACTGAACATCAACAATTCGTGTTCTTTGTCTGTCCAAAATATTCTCTTGAAGTTTGAATCATCATCACTACTGTTTGGTGCACCACGAATCAAAGCATGAACGAATGTTTTTTTGGATGATATCTGGAAAAGAACCCAGTTTCCCTTTCTGTCAATGACTGCAAACTTGTTGTTATCAAATGGACAGTCTATGACATGACTGATGGTTTCTTCAAAATGATCTGTCCATTTAACTCTTTCGATTATGTCAAGATCAATTCCAGATGTGTTTCGTCCAATCTTGGCTTGAATGATATATATTGAGTTGAGTGTCCTCACTATGATCAAGTTTTTGGGTATTTTGTACGTTGAGCATGATTTTGATATTCTGACTTGAACAATTCGGGAATCCAGTTCAATCTTTGCACCAAGTCCAAAAGTGAAAGAATTTAGTTTTTTAGTTTTCCATGGATTAGTCTTGTCTTCATCTCCATCCTCTGAGCCTGAGTCTGAAGAGCTATCGGTCCTTGAATCACTTGACTCATCACTGTCATCATTATCACTACGACTATCATTATCATTGCCACTATCTTCATCGTTTTCACTATTATTATCACTGCCTCTATCGCTAGTCTCATTTTTCTCTTCACCATGTTCTTTCTTCTCACTTTTCCTCACAAGCACAACTTCTTTCCGTATCTCCCTTTTATGTACCACAATATAGCTCATGGCAGGTCCTGAAGCATATGCAAAGATGTTCACATCCTTAAAGGAATGATGCTTCCTCACAATTCCTGACTCAATCAACTGCCCATCATAACTTGCATCATAGATAAAATGGGACCCATACCAATTTCCCTCTCTAGGCAACCCATAAAAAAGTGAGTTGGCCTGAAACTGACTCATTTCATACAGTGGACGCTCGATACTTTGTGGATCGCCTGTCCTTATGTGCCCTCTAGACACCTGTGGAGGAATCAGCTTCACCAATGAGTTTTCAACTGGCTTGAGATCAAGTCCACCATCAGATATCCTGGAGAACTTCCAAGGCTTCGATTCGTTCTGCTTTTCGAGATGTAGACTCGGTCCAGTGATCCCATACGTGAGCTGGACGCCCAGTCCTTTCATTTGTGGCCACATTGAGAAGATCTGATCAACACTTAGAGTATAGTTAGTGTTCTCAGGTTCGAATTTTTTTCTTTCGCGTATTTGTTTATGTTTAGGATGGTAGTAGTGAGTAAATTATCTGTTCTATTAAATGCGATATTAAATATAAAAACAACCGTCTACTTGACCTTATTTAGCGATAACACTTCCTTCTTCGTACAAGTCGTTCAAAACTTGCAAAAATTTGGCCCTTGCCTGAACTCTTCTCAGCTTCAACGTAGGTGTCAAGACATCGTCCTCCACTTTCAAAGGTTGATGATCTCCAGAAATGTGAAGGTTGTGGACTTTCTCAAACCCATGAAGCAAGGGAGAAACATTCTTGTTGAGCTCGAGGACAATCGCCTTCTTCAAAGCTGGGTCCTGGATGTGTTTCTCGTAGTGTTCATCAGTGACTTCGGTACCCAAATGCTCACTGAGGAACTTCTTCAGTAGTTCTCGATCAAATCCTGCAATCCCAACGATATAGTTCTGCAAGGAATCACCATGAACGTACAGCTGAGTTAAGAGCTTGTTTCTGGTGATGTAGATATTCTCAATCTTCTCTGGGGTCAAATACTCCCCTTGACTTAGTTTGAAGAAATTCTTGACTCTGTCAACGATATGTATCTTGCCCAAATCATCAATCATTGCGATATCACCAGTCTTGAACCATCCTTTTTCTACATCCTCGTCATCAAAAGAGTTTATCGTAGCCTCTGGGTTCTTGTAATACTCTCTAAAGATTTGTGGTCCTCTAATCAGTAATTCACCACGAGGGAAAGGTTTATCTTTGGCGGTATACCCCATCTCTTCCACATCTTTCAACTTCATTTCAGTTGCGACATCCACCGGTCCAACATTTCCTACATCATGCGCGTTGAAAGGGTCATCACTTGACATAATTGCAAACGATTCGGTCAATCCATATGAATTCTCAAACCCAACATTCAAAGCATTTTTGAGAAAAGTTATCGAATGTGGAGATATTGGGGCAGAAGCACACTTCATATACTTGACATTCTCAAACCCTATTGATTCCTTGAATTTGTCGATACCGATTAATTTGTTTAAAAGCCAATAGCTATCACTTTGTGTCGACGGATTGAAATTGACTGATGATTTGTATTCCAACATTTCATTGAATTTGTTTTGGAAAAATGAGTTGTATTCACTGACATTCTTTTTGATCATATTCTCTAATCTGGTATAAACACGAGGGACACCGGTGAAATAATTAGGTTTGACTAGTTTCAAATCTTCAAATAATGATTGTGTTCCTGGTTTACTTGAAAATGCAATTGCATACCCTTTAGCATTGGCCCAGCATACCAACATTCTTTCATAAATGTGAGCTAGCGGTAAATAACTCAACACTCTTATCTGTCTTTGATTTTCATCCAAGTTTGATTTTATTTGAAGATCTTGTTGCTTGTCAATATCATTTTGTAAATTTGGTGATTTGAAATGAGTTGAACAGGAAAAAATACCAGCAACTGCAATTCTATGAGTGATAACAACACCTTTTGGATTACCAGTCGTACCTGAAGTGAATGAAATGGTATAGACGGAGTCAGGCGTAGGTTCAGTAACTTCGTTACCTGCCAATGGGTATGACTGCCCTATTCTCTCGATAGATTTAAAATCAAACAAGTTGATTCCCAAACTATTACAAATGGTGATCAAATGTCCATCTGCTTGATAATCTATATCATCCATAGAAACCAATTGTATCAAATCATTCAAACCGTATTGTTTCTTTAATTTCAAAATAGGTAGGATTTTAGACTTTGAAAGAATTAATACCGGAGACTTTGTTAGCATCAATATGTATTGACTCGAGTCAGGACCCAAAGTATCGTACAGTACAGTGTTAGCTATTGCTAAATCTCTCAATGCAAGATCTGCAATCATCCACTCTGTTCTGTTCTCACTGAAAATTGACGCAATCATACCTTCCAAGGTCTTGAACTTAGGGTTCAACTGGAGCGAGTGCAGTAAACCAGCGGCAAAATTTGACTTACGCGTCTTCACCTCGAAGTATTTCAGGTATTTGTAATACTCAGTTCCAGTCTTTGGATCAATTGTTCTTGTTCCATAGCAATCATCATCTGAGAACTTGTCAAACATGTACTCATCATATGCTTTTAATGTCTCGAGGCCAATTGAGTGGCCGACAAGCTCGTGTGGTGAGTAGCTGTTCCTGTAGACGGGTGTGTACCCGGGCTCCTGGGACCCAGGCACCGCTGTGGCCGTGTATCTAGACATCTGAGACCTCACTCCAAACAACAATAATAATAAACATACTTCTCAGAATCTAAACCCTTTTTATACCGGACCAGCCGGATCTGCAGCCAACGCAGCGTGGGCTTTTCGCTCACCGCGGATCAAGGACTCAGGAGCCACATGTAGTCACGTGCTAGGAGAGACTGATGCTAGCACTCGCACTCTGGACATTGGTCAACTCTCTAAACTCTTCTAAACAACACTCGCTCGTCAGTGTGCCACTTGAACTTGCTGTATACTTGCACCAGACAAGGAGAACAATGCAGAACAGTCATGTGACTACCAGGGCTGCTAACTACTTTTGTTGTTTGTCGTTTGTCGTTTGTTATCTCACATTGATCGATTCGCGAAAATGAATCATCGAAGAGTGAAACTTTTTCAGCCTTCAATCGATTAGTACCCGTCTCTCCATCCACTGAAACAATGTCTGCCTCTATCAGAGCCACCTTTGCTAAGTGCAAAAAAGAAAGTACGTTGCGCTAGCACTTGTCTCGTGTGTTTTTCAGTCAACATCCCGATTACTAACCGGCGTTCGAAAAGAACGTAGTGCCCTTGTCACTTTCATCACTGCTGGTTATCCAACACTCGAAGACACCATTGATATCCTCAAAGGATTCCAAGATGGTGGTGTCGATATCATTGAACTTGGTGTCCCATTCTCTGACCCGATCGCCGATGGTCCAACCATCCAGGAAGCCAATGTTGTTGCCCTAGATAACGGTATGACTGTTAAAAAGACTCTCGAAATTGTTCAAGAAGCCAGAAAGCAAGGAATCACCGTTCCTATTGTTTTAATGGGTTATTACAACCCAATTATGCAATACGATGAAGAAAAATTCGTTAAAGATGCCAAATCATCAGGTGTCAACGGTTTCATCATTGTCGATTTACCACCTCATGAAGCTGCTAGATTCAGAGACTTAAGTACTGAAAACTCATTAAGTTATATCCCATTGGTCGCCCCTTCAACCACTGATGACCGTTTGGCTCTTTTGGCCAGTATTGCCGACTCTTTCATCTACGTCGTCTCCAGAATGGGTACCACTGGTGCTGGACAAGCTATCACCTCAAGTGTTGACGGTTTGGTCAAAAGAGTTAGAAAATTCACCGGTGAAACTCCATTGGCCGTTGGTTTCGGTGTCAGTACTAGAGACCATTTCCTTTCTATTGGATCTGTCGCTGATGGTGTTGTCATTGGTTCTAAAATTATCAACTTGATTGGAGAAAGCAAATTTGGTGAAAGAGGTTCAACTGCTAAGAAATACGTTCAAACTATCCTTGATCACAGAACTGTTTCACCATTCGAACCTGTTGAAACTGATAAATTCGTCGCTAAAGAAAAGAAAGAATTCAACGAAAAGCATATCCATTCAGCAACTTTTGGTGATTTTGGTGGTCAATACGTTCCTGAAGCTCTATACACTTGTCTTTCTGAATTAGAAACAGCTTTTGAAGATGCCATTGCTGATGACAAATTCTGGGAAGAGTTCAGATCCCTATACCAATACATTGGTAGACCATCAAGTCTTCATAGAGCTGAAAGATTAACCGAATACGCTGGCGGTGCGCAAATCTGGTTAAAACGTGAAGATTTAAACCATACTGGTTCTCATAAGATCAACAATGCTTTAGCACAAGTCTTAATTGCTAAAAGATTAGGCAAAAAAGAAATCATTGCAGAAACAGGTGCAGGTCAACACGGCGTTGCCACTGCTACCGCTTGTGCTAAATTCGGTATGAAATGTACCGTTTACATGGGTGCTGAAGATGTTCGTCGTCAAGCCCTTAACGTTTTCAGAATGAAGATCTTAGGTGCTGATGTCGTTGCTGTTACTAACGGTACCAAAACATTGAGAGACGCCACTTCCGAAGCATTCAGAAACTGGGTTTCTAACTTAGAAACAACTCATTACGTTGTTGGTTCCGCAATCGGTCCACATCCATACCCTACCTTGGTGCGTACTTTCCAATCTGTTATTGGTAATGAAGCCAAAGAACAATTCAAATCATTAAACGATGGTAAATTACCAGATGCTGTTGTTGCTTGTGTTGGTGGAGGTTCCAACTCCACTGGTTTGTTCTCACCTTTTGAAAACGATCTAAGTGTTAAAATGTTGGGTCTTGAAGCCGGTGGTGACGGTTTGGACACAGAGTACCATTCTGCCACCCTATCTGCTGGTGAACCAGGTGTTTTCCATGGTGTTAGAACTTATGTTCTACAAAACAAAGATGGTCAAATTCATGACACTCACTCCGTCTCTGCCGGTCTAGATTACCCTGGTGTTGGTCCAGAATTAGCCGCATGGAAAGCAAGTGGAAGAGCAGAATTCAAAGCTGTCACTGATGAAGAGGCACTTCTTGGTTTCAGACTATTGTCTCAACTAGAAGGTATCATTCCAGCTTTGGAATCATCTCATGCCATCTTTGGTGGTGTTGAATTGGCTAAGACAATGAAACCAGAACAACATATAATCATTACTGTCTCTGGTAGAGGTGATAAAGATGTTCAAACCGTTGCTGAAGTTTTGCCTAAATTAGGTCCAAAAATCGATTGGGATTTGAGATTCGAATCATTTGAATAATTTTTCCTACTTTTCTGGTTTACAAAAAGTATTTAGAGATTACAAAGAGTTGTATAGTTGACTAATGATGAATATTTATATCTTTTTTTTTGATTCAATTTGCTTGTACACACATTACAATGATCCATTCAATAAATAATCGAAAGTATAATTATATTAAAAATTGTCCTTAATCCATAATAGGGATAAAAAAACTAATGACAAATGACTGCAAGAACTGAAAACCTGAATAAAATGAATGAATTAATTAACTAACAACAACAAAAGTACCAAAGTCCGATCAATAACAAAAATCACAACTTCATCCCCATCCATCATCAAAAGCAAATCGTAAAATCTCAACATAAACAAAACATCAGAAGAAATGAGTATAGCAACGACTGTCTTCATGAACAGGCATCTCTGCTTTCAAAGCATTTAACTCATTCTTGATCATTTGAGCAGTTGCCGGTGTCAACTGGTTACAAGTAGCTATATCTGGATGTCTATCATACTCGTCCTCATTGAATGCATCATAAAGAATGATTTTTGATGAAAAAGTAACTCTTCTCGCATTTGAAAGAGAGTATTTAGTTTGAGTTATTTGATATTGTGGTCTGTTTTCTAAAACAGGAGACGATGCATGATCGTACTCGTTCTGTTCGTCTATTAAATTATCTGGGTTCTGGAACGCTTGGGTCTTCAAACCTGTAAATGACATTGAAATAGGTCTTGACAATGTTGGTTTATCATTGTTGTTTGAAACCACAAATGAATCCTGTTGGAGAAATGGAGAATTCAAAGGGGATACAGAAGCGACTGATGCCTGGTCAAACTGTTGTTGTTGTTGAGCAAGTGGTGATTGATGATGAAATGGTGGTGCAGATAACGGTTGTCTTGGTGATTGTAATTTTCTTGGTGATGACTGAACAGAACTCTCTTGACTCACTCCATATCCATCGAATCCCAGATCTAGATCAGCACCAAAATCGATGAAGTCGGCAAACTCTTCCAATTTAGAAACGTCTTCTTCTTCTTCTTCTGCCTCATTTTCATCATGACGATTATTGGCTGAAGTTGCATAACTGATACTATCAAACTCTAAAGATTGTGAAAACTCTTCAACGTTAAATAACTCTTCATCATCAGGTTCAAACTCATCATCGAAATAATTGTTGAAAGAATTGACTGATGATTTCTTCTTCAAGACAGAAGTTTGGGGAGATTTTGATGAATCAGGAATGTTTGACTCTGTGCCTAATTCAATAGACATTCCACTTTCTTTTGCTTTGATACTGATTGCATCAGTGAGCGATCTTCTTAGATATCCAGAGTTGATCGAATTTCTAGATCTCACTGATCTGTTTCTCTCAATCGAAATGATAGACTCAACCTCCTGAGCATTCAACGATTTAGGAAACAACGTTTCACCTTGTGCAATCACTGAACTTTCATGCTTTTCATCAATCAAGCTAGCTTCATCATGTTTTGTTGTGAGATCTTCTTCTTCGGCGGATGATGCTGGTTTAGTGTTAGCAACAACTGGTGATTCAAATTTGAACTTGTTAAAATCTTCACCAAACTCATTAAAATCATCACTTTCGTACTCATCTGTGACTAAAGCTGTTGAGCTGTTTTGACTTCTGCATTGTACTGTAGGTGATGCTGATTTAGGGACCACATCAAAACTTTGTTCGAACTCGGCAGGGATCTTGCTCTTTCTTTTGAAAGCGTTGAATAAAGAAGTTGAGGAAGTTGACCTTTTCGCAACTTTTGGTTGGTTTAAAGTGCTTGAAGATTTTGAATTTGGTAATTGAAATGATTTGGATGATTTTAAAGTGGGTTTGACTTGCTCAGAGACGATTCTTTTTGATGATTTCTCGACTGGTTCAAGTTTGATTTGCTCGATCGTATCTGCAGATGATGATTTATCCCTTTTAAAGAATGATAAGAATCCATTCTTCTTCTTCTGTTTCTTTTGGTCGGTTTCTAGAATGGATGCACTCAACACTGGTAATGATGTTGATCTTTGTTGATATCTTGAGGTGTTCAATTTTTGTTGATTTTTAGGCATTGGTAATGGTTTAAAAGATTCCGTATTGTGATCAGAATTGAAAGAGTTGAGATCACTATTGTTATCAACAAAAGAGTTATGTGAGATTTGTTTTTGAATCAAAGCAGGTTTTTGTTGGATAATTGGGGATTTGATATTTGATTCTCGCTCAATACTGGGAAAATCATCAAATTTGTTTATGATTGGAGTTTGAACAAGTTCTGGAACACTAGGTTCTGGGCTTTCACTGATTTCTATAACTGGTGGTGATCTGGACATATGAGTTTCATTATCCTCCAAAACATCCTCCAGCATTGATTTGAAGGCAGGTTCGTCAGTTGAGAAAGAAGATTGCCTGTGTTGTTCAATTTTTGGAGTTTTGAAGATATCATCATAATCGGAATTACTCAATGGCTGAGGATTTGAAAATGAATCGTTGTGGTTTGTTTGGGCTGTCTGTGGGGAGTTATCATCAAACTGGATAAGATTTGGAGATGAATTATTTTCGATATTTGCATATCCTTCGTTGAAATCTTTGAGATCATTTTCTTGTGTTATCGCATCGTCAACCTGCTCTCTAACTTCATTACCTTCATCTTCATCCTCTTCTTTAATAGGCACAATTGTATCAACTGAGTGATTGGTGAAGTTACGCAATTCACTTTCTCTTTTGACAGTGCCAGACTTCTTTTTCTCTAGAATATTGGCCAAGTCAGCCAATGATGGAGAATTCGTCATATTTGTTGTTTTTATCTCATCAATTTCTAAATTTTGAAAATCTTTAACATATACTGAGTCCATTGATTCAGACAAGACGATAGATTTCCTAAAATTAGTTGCATGATCAACATGATTGTTATCAGAGTTGTAGAAATCAGTTTGGAGTAAATCTGGTGATGATTCTTGTTTCTTGAAATTGATGTTAGAAGATGTTGAGATCATGTTCTTATGAGGTGATGAATACACTGATGTTGGAGCCGAGGATGTCGTGCGTTGCTCGTCATCGTCATTGCTCATGGTGTAGACTGAGGAGTTCGATATATCGTTGGATTGTTGCTGGTAGGATACCTGGATCATATTAGAAAGGTTCAGATCTAGGATGAGAACCTGTTCTTGAATAGTTTACAAAGGTCAAAACTGAAGAGTGGACAGCAGCGTAAACACCGGTGAACTAGACTAATGGGTGAAGTGATAAAGGAAGCCAAAAAAAAACAACTCAAAAATAGTACAATACTCAACTCCTTGTAATCTTTTTAGCTAAAATTTGAAAGTTTCAAAATTTACTGTGTACAATGAACCTGAAACTGAGGACGAACAGAGAAAAAATCTGACAATGTCACGAATTTTACCCCTTTGGGACTAAATTTTTCGCGTCTGTGGGAGAATTTCGCGTGTTTTTCGCGACGAGTGGATTACCCGATTCGGCGTATTTTCCAATTTAGTCCGAATTGGGAAACTGTCCAGGAACAGAGTTTTGAGTTTAAAGTTCTGAGTTAAATAATTACAGTTTGTTTTGTTTTGAAATGTCTTGATTTAAAAGTCCATGACATGTCACATGATTACACACTTCTCATCATCCTCATGCTCACGGGCCTCCTTCTTTTTGGAAAAGGACTTGCCCACTTTAGAGCGCATGCCTCGGCTCGCCGAGGCCCCGGCCGGCAGAGGTGGGAGCATCGAGTTACTGGACTTGACCATTCGAGGAGCTGGAGCTGGAGCTGTGGATGACGCTGAGACGCTTCTTCTCTGGTTCAGCAGTGAAGAAGGGGCAGTCATGCTGGAGTAGCTCATTGGTCTGCTAGTGCTGAGATTAGTACTCTCAAAAATGCTGGAAGGAACTGTAGAGTTGGAGCTGTTGGTAGTGGTTGTTCTAGAAATGTAGTTGAACTCATCATTGACCTTTTCGTTCTTTATCACTGGATCGATACCGAATTGGAGAATGGAGTTTGCAAGGTATGTATAAAGTCTCGCCCAACATCTTTCTAATTCGAGGGTGAAGTTTTCTTTAAATCTATCTTTGAACGTTTTCAGCAAAGCAACCCCCATAAGCTCAAAATGAGGGGGATCGATCCCCAAGATTCTAGCATGTCTCTTTCCCAGATTGCTCAAGTAATCATCCAGCACTTCCAAATTCTCGAGACTGACAATAGCAGTTGATAGCACACCGGCAAACGAAACAGCTTGATGTTTGATTGAAGGGAAAAGTTTTTCTAAATTATTATCCATAGCCAACAAGTTTGAGTAGAACTGGATACAGAATAAAGATGATCCAATTGAAGATGTTTTATCAGCCTTGTTCAAATCATCACTTATCATCTCCTTCCAAGTAGATCTCACTAGATGGATCTCTTCCGAGTCAAACCGCAGCTCCACTTTGTAATCATGATCGGGATCAAGGTAAATATCAGACGACAATGAAACTACTCCAGTTGAGTTGGAAGACGTCCTAGAGAGCTCGTTAATTGATCCCAGTTCAGAGGTGCGTCTTGTATGTTGAGGAATATGGGTTTGTGAATGAAGCGTCTGAGTTTGTTGGTTGAATATATGAGGTTGGTATAGGGTCTGTGTAACTCCTTGGGAGGACATCTTGTAACTGGCGATGGTGTAGTATTCGAGCTGGTCAGCAGCCTGTGGTGGAGTAGAGGCAGGTAAAGGTAGCAGTTGGTCTTCCATTTTTGATATAACTCGCTTGATCAATGGTGAAGGGTTGAAGAGGAAGAGAGAACAGAAATCACTCGGTTCTTTTTCCTGCTTCTGACCCCGTCGTAAATGTGGAATACTTGAATAAGATCAGATCATAAAAAATTAACTCCATGCCGAGAATTGCAAGGTCAGACCCCTAGGAAAAAAAACCAAACGAAGACTGTAGTGGAAGCGATAGCCTATAGGAGGAAGCAGTGAGACTTCGTAGGGACCTTGTGGTAGAAGAGGATCTGAGCTCTCCCAGGGGTTTCTCCCTTGAGTTTGATCTGTCAGGAGGAGCCCTCATCATTTCTCTGCCTCAGCTGTACCAGACCAACACTTTGCATTGATTTGCAGCAACGATGAACATCAAGAAATCACAGAGAGCTAGAAAAAGGTCCCATAATTACAGGAAAAATATATAAAGAGAGCTGAAACGAACCTCGTAAACACACATTGGTGAGGAGCCTCATAAAGGCTCTTTTCTGGCTAATTAAGAATCGATTTTCAATGTATTTAGTCGAAAGTTTGCGATTTCGGAGTAGCGAAATTGTTCTGGATTTCGATGCAAGTTAGATGAGCTTGACGGTTAGCAAATCATTTTTTCAGACAGATTGAATGTGATATTATTGTCGATCATTTTACGAACTTATCCAGAATCCACACAGCTTCAAAAGGTGTGAGACCCTTTTGTGAAGGTGAAGTTAAAATCTCGCTAGACCAGATAAACTTGTCGCTTGCGCTAATATGCTGGATAGATACTACATTGTACATTCTAAACGGCTACCAAGTGCGGCTTCCTAAAAGCCAATCTTATTTAGGAGTACCGCTATTTTCTTGATTCGGCTAAGTCTAGCCCAACGTATTCTCGTGTAGGCATTTTTACAATTTTGTATTATGACAGTTCTAGAGTAACATTCGCGTTGAAATCAACTAACTAGTTCGTCTTCGGTAACGTAAATCCAACAACTACCACAGATACAAGTTCTTTGGAAAGCAACTGGCCACTGACTCGAGTTCATCATTGGCAATCCATTTAAAGAACCACCCATTATTGTAGATGATTCGTTGTTATTATGGCCAGAAGTAATGTATTCACATCTGACGCATTTTTTCAACTTGTCTTTTTTAATGATCATGGTTTTGGTCACGTCATCAAGTATGTCTTTGCTTAAATCTATTGACGGATGAACTGGTTCATTATTAGAAATCATCACATGTTTGGGTAAATCATTAATTTTGATTTGAAAGTTCAACCAGGTTGTATCATGGAAAAACAAATTCGAAAGGTTTAAATTCATGAACTTGTCCTGGAAAAGTTTGAATATCTTGGGTATTGATGATGAATATATGGTAGGGACTTTGTTGGAAAACACCAACTCTTGCTCTATTTTAATCCCATTGACACTGCCGTTGTTGCTGTTGTTATTATTGCCATTGCTAAAACTGTTCCCGTTAACACTGTTCACGGCACCTAAAATTAATTCGCACTCGTTGAAAAAGCTTTCAAATGTGTCCAAGTTGATAGATTGCAACAAATGTCTGAACCGGGCCACAGAGTTGTTAAACATCTCCATGCTTAATGGAATTTGGTTTTGTCTGTTGTTTCTATATGTTTCTTCAACTTTAGATAAAAATCCATCAATTCTTTTGATACCAGCAATTGAATAAATCATTAAAGATCTTGAAATCTTGGAAAGGATTAATGATAATACAATCGTCTTATGATTAGGATCAACTGAGGATTTGATCAACTCTTGTAATGTGAAGATGAGAAATTCAATGAACCAATTCACCGTTCCGAGAGTGCTCAACAAGTTTTCACATCTATGCAAAGATTCTATTAAATTTTCCACGTTTCCTTTTTTAGCGATCCTCTGCTGTTGATGAAACAACGTACGAAGTGACAGCATGACACTGAACGATACAAGTCTCAAATTCAGAACGCTCAAAGCAATGGAACTCTGTTCATCGGTGATGGAAAATTTTCCTAATGAATATTGAAATGATAACAGTTTTTGAATTGGTGGATTAACTAACAATCTATCAATTTGATCCTTGCTGAAATCCAAGGAGAAGTTCAAAGCTCTATGGCTCTCTTGTAAGATCTTCAACGTAAACGATTGTCTCAGCTGTGTGTCAGAGATGTTGAACAATATCTCTTGTGACGCAGCAATCAATTCGTCGGCTCCTGTGTTGGTATAACAAGCAGAGGCAAACAAGTGAGAAATCGCCGCACTAACTGCCAGTATTTCATCTTCATTCCAACCATGATTTTCAGGTCTGACCAAAGGTTCATAAGTGAGTTCATTTTTGTATAGTGAAACGAATCCACAGAAACTTGGAGATAGCACAATTGATTCAGGTGCTTTTTCTGGGATTTTGAACCTGTAACCAACATCTAGTAATGAAGAGATTGTGGATGATGAATAATTATGAAGATTAAGATTTTTTCTGTTTCTCATTTGTATTCCACCTTTATCCGTTATTAAAGCTAATGTGAAATCAAATCTCTCACTTTTCATGTCAATAATTTTTTCGTTAATGATTATTTCTTCAATTAGTTTCAAATTACAATATCCTTCAACACTGACCACTTCATTTTTAAATCTCAAATTGTTGAATTCGTTAGATATTTGATATTTTTGTAATAATGTCTGACCTTTAACAACACCAGGTCCAGTGAAACTCAACAAAATATCCAGTTCTGTTTCTAATGAGAAATTAGACGATACCACATGAAGCGAGCTGAATTCTAACAACTGTCCATTTTGACCAATACGGTCAACAGCTTCTGAAATCAATTTTTCAACATTTACTATGGGATTCAACTGCTCAGTAGCGTTCCAATTGATGGTGACTTTGTAAACTCTTAAATGATAATCAGAAGTGCTGAAAGTGGTGACAATGACACTTCCATCGCGGGTGTATCCCAGACTTGCGTTATCAATGAAAATCTCTCCATCAGATTCCAAAAAGGTGTTAATTTTCTTGAATTCAGAAACTTGTGCCATTGTTTGATAGTAAAAACTCAATACCCCATTTCTTCGTATGGCGAAACATCCTGATTTTCCTTGTGCTGGATGGACGATACCATATGGTTTATATTGATGGACTGAATAATTGTATGTGTTTTCTTGAGTCTTGGTCGCCGCAGAGTTATAAATGACTGGTTTATCGGCATTTAACCATTTGAAAGATAAAACACTGGTGAAAAAAGTTTCTTTGGATAAGTGAAGGTTCTTATTGTTATTGAGACTCATTTCATTCAAGATATCATCCTGGTAAAAGATTTCGATATCTTCAAAACAAGACACTTGATGAGGACTTGCTGGATTTGAATTGCTTTTAGTAATCCCCGTACCCAAAATGGTTAAATTTCCCACCTCATCAATAACGGCTAGTTCAGAGCCGGATACTGACCATTGAACAACTTTGACTTCATGCAAACGTGCTACAGGACTTGCCTTTACCTGATATGTTCTTTTAGAGGATAATCTCCAGGATGAGCCTTTGATAGATTGAAGTTTTGAGATGGAAAGGTTTGTGGATGAAGTGAGGTCTGAATATGCGATGAATCCGTTTCTGGACCAACTGATCTTTCTATGGAAGAATGTTAGTATCGCAATGTGGGATTCCTCTGGTTTCTTCTGTATTCCACTCACCGGCTGGACCACTGTTTGCCCTCGGCGGAATTCATTTGTCCACTTGTGTTTCAATAATTGTCAAAGCGCATTTACACAATTTTGAAAATAATTAAAATGAAAATCGCGAAATTTAGATCATGATAACTCGAGGCAAAGGCAAAGAAAAGGTCAAATCTACACTCATTTCATCAAATCATTACTATAAAATAACTCTATGTACTCTCGTTAATTGTTAAATTTAGAAGACGTCACCGTGTTCGAACATAGCGTCGGCAACTTTGACGAAACCAGCCAAGTTAGCACCTTGGACCAAAGATGGTAAAGCTTCTTTGTTGGATTCTTTACCGTATAATTTGGCGAATTTGATAGATTCTTCAAACAAGGTGATCATTCTGGTCTTCAATTCGTTGTCAACTTGTTCAGAAGTCCATTGGATTCTTTGGGAGTTTTGAGCCATTTCCAAAGCAGAGACTAACACACCACCAGCGTTGGAAGCTTTACCAGGACCGTACCAGACAGCTGGAGAAGCAGCAGAAGTAGTAGCTTGACGGGCACCTTCAAAGACGTCAATTGCTTCTTGGGTGGATCCCATATTGGAACCTTCAGCGACGAATTTGACACCGGCAGCGACCAAAGCTTTAGCTTCTTCACCAGAAACTTCGTTTTGAGTGGCAGATGGTAAAGCAACATCAACTTGACCAACATGGATCCATGGTCTAGCACCTTCAATGTATTTGACTGGGTTAGCAGCGAAAGATTGAGCTTCACCAATGATGGTTTTCAAAGATTGGAATTTCAATTTAGCAGCTTGGATTTCGAAAACTTGTTCAGCAGTAATACCAGTCTCAGAAATGATAGCACCTTGAGAATCAGATAAAGAGACAACGGTACCACCTAATTCGATAACTTTCAAAGCAGCGTATTGAGCAACGTTACCGGAACCAGAGATGGCAACTCTCTTACCAGCGAAGGATTCTTTACCTTGGGTGGCATATTTGATTTGTTGTTCAACGTAGTAAACTAAACCGTAACCAGTAGCTTCTGGTCTGATTAAAGAACCACCCCAGGTTAAACCTTTACCGGTCAAAACACCTTCCCAGGAATTTCTGTAAGCTTTGAAAGCACCGAATAAGAAACCAACTTCTCTGGCACCAGTACCAATGTCACCAGCTGGGACATCGACATCTTGACCGATGTGTCTGGATAATTCTCTCATGAAAGCGTAACAGAATCTTCTGATTTCAGAGTCGGAACGACCCTTTGGGTTGAAGTCAGAACCACCTTTACCACCACCAATGTTTAAACCGGTTAAAGCATTCTTGAAGATTTGTTCGAAACCCAAGAATTTCAAGATGGATAAGTTAACAGATGGGTGTAATCTTAAACCACCTTTGTATGGACCTAAAGCGGAGTTGAATTGAACTCTGTAACCTCTGTTGACTTCTAATTCACCTTTGTCGTTTTCCCAAACAACTCTGAATTGGATGATTCTTTCTGGAATACCAATAACTTTCAAGACGGTTTCGTATTTTGGTTCTTTTTCGAATAAAGCTGAGTCTTTCAAAGTTGAAACGACTTCATTGTAAGCTTGTTCGAATTCAGGTTCTGATGGTTGGACCATTGTGTAATAATAGAGATTTGCGTAAAGAAATAGAACAAAGTAGATAAAACAAGAAAACAAAACTTTTCAGGTCTTTTATATTGAAAAATTTCAACAATTAATCAAAAATGGGCTCGGGGCCCCAATCTGCGCTTGTGATTGGTCAGAGATTAAAATCATTCATGCAAAAAGGCAATTCGTGCGTCCGCTGCTGGCCCTACCGGAACGGTCCCCTACTATAGAGAACACGGCCTAAACTAGCTGCCAGGTCCTCGGAGAGGCGAACGGAGTGCAGTTTCCACAGGTGGGGAAAGTGTTCCGATAATGGAGTGTGCTCTTGTTAAATTTGCTGAGATGAAAGGTGTTAACAGTGCTGGGTTAGAGGGTAATTTTGACGTTTCGGAGAAGTGTTGAAATAAAAAGAAACCTCATTATATTTCGCCAACGGGCAAACAGCCAATCAAGTTCCGGTTCAGGCTTGATAAAAACTGAAAAATGCGTCAGCTTTTTTCTCCTAAACTCCAAGGTTTCAAGAAGCACACGCATATGGCCCCAGAAATATCCGCATGTTCGTGGAAGCTTCGGACTACTGTATTGAGATCTCCATCCTGCTCCGAATTTCGAATTCCGAAATCACAAGTTATCGAAACGTCAGGTGATCAGCTGGATGAGCTTCGCTAGTATTTAAGAGTACTTAATGGGTTACTTTTTCGTTGCTTCAATCACTTCAAGGGATAAAAAACCTTAATACTTCCTCACCGTAGAATTTTACCTGTACGCTGGACACTGGCTGGACACTGGACAGTTTAAATGGATCACTCAACGTTTTTTCGGCGAGTGCGATAGAATTAATCCGAAACAGTGTGTGTCGCATTTAGCCATCGCCGACACTCTTCGACGAGCTTCCATATTCTTCTATTAAAAAGGTTCCAAAAGTTCAGCTGTGTCTCATGACTTAGAATTATGACCCGGCAGGACTCAACTTTCAACTTTCAACGACACTTCCGATTCAAAAACACCTATGGGTTGGAATTTCTTATCACGGAAAAAAACCTGTCTAATGACCTGCGTCAACACTAAAAACATCAAAAAGAGAAAGTCGGATCACGTCGATCTGAAAATTCTGGAGTTTAGTACAATTGTGGGGCCTGTGCCTGGTATAACTAATGAAGATTACAACGACTAGCACACAACTTGTTCACGCCATTATAGCCTCAATTGAGACACAATTTGATCTGGAAGCTTATCAATAACAGATCTAACAAGAATTAAGTCTCTATCTTCTCTGATTGTCGAGGTATCCCCCCCCCCCCATCACTTGTCTCTTCCTCCTGTCTTGACATAAATAAAAGTAAAGGGTGATCAAACAAAGAATATGTTGAATCTATGTTTTTTCCTAAATGGCATCGATCTAAGATTTAGATAGGCAATTCTCAATGGGTCTTAACTCTTGAGTCTCGACACTCCATATAATTAGGCTCATTTCTGAAATCAACCCCCATAGTTTTTCCCCCCACCTTAATTAAAAAAACACCTTGTTTTTCCCCCAGGTAGGTGGTTAAAATCAGGATCAGCCTCTAGGTGGGTCATTGGTTAGTAATGGAAATAGTAAGAAATGTCAACTCTCGAAATCTGTATCTAAGGGGAATTTGAATGCGGGTATCAACAGTATCAAAATTTTACTGACTGAAGTTTGCACACTGTGCTAACTCTAAAGTTATTATTGTCATTTATCCGACATTAAGCTTTGTTTTCTGTTACGTCTTTATTTTTCATACTTTCCCACAAAACAAAAAATAATCCTTTTAAGATCTTTAGATCATAGATCTTTGGCATGGTAATTCTCGTAGTGGAACAGTGACTCATGTAGTACCTTTGATTTGAATACCATGATATGAATCAAATATGCTTATTTTTTATCATGGACAGTCTAGTTTTTCCGAAAAAAAAAATTGTATCTCAAAGACTTGTGCTGGTTCAAACTTCGAACCAATTTTCTTTACAAAGAACTTCCAAAAGAGAGAGGGATGCTTTAACATGCTTTAACCGCTGTTGCCACGTTCGGCTTGTTATCTTTGTCTATCGTAAAGATGAATGGGTTCAATCTCATCAAAATACCACAAGTAATGAACTACAACAATCTTAATTAAGTATCATTAATTTTTTAACATTTTCATAAACAAGACGACTGACTATTAATCTATACCCAATTTTTCAATAACTAACATACAAGGATTATTTATCAAAAACTTTTTAGTTTGGTTGGTTTTTGTATCCTGCATTTTCTTCATAGACTAATTCTTCATCAGGAACATCTTCAATTGTAACCTTTCTAATCTTTGGCTTTGATTCTTCTTGTTCAACAATCTTAGGAATTCTGATAGTCAATAAACCATTGACATATTTGGCTTTGATTTCGTCATCATTGATCTTTGGTAAGTTTGGAAATTTGATTCTTCTTTCAATTGAACCTGTTCTAACTTCACTGATTTTCAAAGATGGTTTCTTAGTTGCACCAGCAATCAATGAAGAGATTGGATCTTCAATTTCACCTTTTATGACAATCTCATTAGTTGATGGATGGAAATCAATATCCAGATCTTTCAAAGATGCACCAGGGATGGCCAAAATAGCAACGTATTCTTCATCAGTAGAGTAAACATTTGTCTGTGGAGTATATGGTAAAGTAGGATTAGCAGTGTTACGCTGAGAAATCTCAACTTTTGGTTGTGGTTCTTTGTTGAGAGAGCCGTACGTAGAATGACGTCTCAAGATTGGAGTTGGTTTGTTGACTGGTGTTGGTTTTGGAGTTTCCTTGACTGGTTCAGGTTGTTTTGGTTCTTCAATCTTGGATTCTTGAGATGATTTAGTCTCTTCTTTGGTTTCCTTTTCGGTTTCCTCTTTAGTTTCATCTTTAAGTTCTTCATCACTATCCTGTTCCTTTGGTGTTGGAGCAAAGTTTCTGATGTTGGTGCCAGCCAACTGACTTAAGAAGTCAAAGATATCAAGTGGTTCACCAGATTCATCATTACCAGCTTGGGAAGAAGCAGCTTCTGCAGCGGCTTGAGCTTGAGCTTCACGTTGTTGTTGGGCAACAGCAGCGGCAGCAGCTCTTTCTCTGGCAGCAGCTCTGGCTCTTGGATTGGAGTATGGGTCGAATGATGGCTGTCTGTAATAGGAAGGATAGTAGCTTCCTTCATCAACGTCTTCGTCTTCGTAGAACGGGAAGAAAGGGAAAGATGGTGGAGTTTGTCTCTGTGGTTGCTGTCTCTGTCTGGCCTGTTGTCTTGGTTGTTGGCCTTCGGCTAGGGCATTGAGGAAAGCAGCAAGAGATGGATTGTAGTAAGACATTGTAGAAACGAGTATAATGATGATTTCGCACAATTGAGCCGAGAAATGGAAATATTCGGGGCGTTTTATACTATTTGTTGATTATTAAAGTGTGGTCCCATAAAGGTTCCACGAGCTTCTGTAAAATTCCACGCAGACTACAAGGAGCTCCCGGTACCAGCCGCTCATGGGGCTGAGACTAAGAGGGTGGACCGAGGAGAAGGTGCTAGAAGGGGGCCCAGTGTGATGAGAAAAAAGGGTTTTACAAAGTGGTCCCTGTTTAAACTCGTGCCTCTTGTGCTTCTTTTGGTGTGTCCCTTATGTGCCATGGCGTTGTCTTTTTCTGGGGATGTCGGATGTGCGCGTTCCGAGGCCTCAATATTAGTATGAGATGTTCTTACTTTTGGAAAAATCCAGGATTCAAAAGTGTGTTATTTATGGACCTAAAACATTCTCCTGTTGCTATCTTTTGGCTTCCCATGTACCCCACTCTGCTGTATTACTCCCCAACCTCATTGTTTGATTACAAGTTCGTCTCAATTAAAGTACTTTTGCTTTCACTGTAAAAAAACATGAAACCTAACTAAGTTTAACATCCTAAAAGGACTCAAACTATCCATTGGTGCCCCAACTCACTAAAATGACTCATAGGTTTTCCTACAAGACACACTGGTAATCCTCACACCCTCTAAAGTAACAGAGTTATTAGTTTGGATCACGTGCCCAAAAATTCCCTAATCAGTGCAGATCCAGGAAAAAAAAAGAATCAAGAAAAAATCTCATCACCAAAGAAAAAAAAAATGGTGAATTTTGCTTAAAAAGTCTAAATAAAACACTTTGTAAATTCAAGGAAAGATTATCACAGAATGTCAGGAAAAGGTTACACTCCAGACAATCTTCAAAAAGATTTTCAAAACCAATCCTTGAACGACCAGTCTCAACCACAAGGTCAAGGTCAAGGTCAAGGTCAACAAAACCGTCAATACCAAGCATACGTGCCTGGTCAAGCCTACACTCCACAAGGATATCAACCTCAACAAGGCTCTTATAACAACCAGTACCAACAAGGTGGGTACACCAATCAATATCAAGGTGGTTACCAACAAGGAGGATATCAACATGGTGGTTACCAGCAGAGTGGTTACAACAACTACAACAACCAATACCAAGGTGGTTATCAACAAGGAGGTTACCAACAAGGAGGTTACAACAACAGAGGTGGTTACAACAACTACAACAACAATAACTATAATCAACAACAGCCTCAACAGCGTGGTATGTCTTTGGAAGATTATCAGAAACAAACTGCTGCTCAAGCTGATTTGAACAAACCAAAAGTTAAAAGAACTTTGAAATTGGCTTCTTCTTCCGGTATCAAGATTGCTAATGCTAAACCGATTGCCAAAGCTGAAGAACCAGCCAAAGAAAGCAAGTCTGAAGAACCAAAAAAAGCTGAAGAATCTACCAAAACTGAGGAACCAAAAGCTGAAGTTAAAGAAACTCCAAAAGAGGAGTCCAAACCAGCTCCTGTTCCAGTTGCGGCTCCTGAGCCAAAAGCTCCTGCTCCTGCTCCTGCTCCAAAAGCTGCTGAATCAAAACCAAAGGCTTCAAAAGAATCAACACCTGCTGCAAGTGCCGTTGCTGCAGATGCTGTTGCCAAAGAACAAGAAGAGCAGATTGATGAAGAAGTTGTTAATGACATGTACGGTGGTAAAGATCACGTCTCCATCATCTTCATGGGTCACGTCGATGCTGGTAAGTCAACCATGGGCGGTAACTTATTATATTTGACTGGTACCGTTGACAAACGTACTGTTGAGAAATATGAAAGAGAAGCTAAAGATGCTGGTAGACAAGGTTGGTATTTGTCTTGGATTATGGATACCAACAAAGAAGAAAGAAATGATGGTAAAACCATTGAAGTTGGTAAATCTTATTTCGAAACCGATAAGAGAAGATATACTATTTTAGATGCTCCAGGTCATAAAATGTACGTTTCTGAAATGATTGGTGGTGCTTCTCAAGCTGATGTTGGCGTCTTAGTTATTTCTGCCAGAAAAGGTGAATATGAAACTGGTTTTGAAAAGGGCGGTCAAACTAGAGAACATGCTCTATTGGCTAAGACCCAAGGTGTTAATAAGATGGTTGTTGTTGTCAACAAGATGGATGACCCAACTGTTGCTTGGTCAAAGGAAAGATACGATGAATGTACCTCTAAACTTGGTCAATATTTGAAAGGTATTGGTTACAACGTTAAAGAAGATGTTGTTTTCATGCCAGTTTCCGGTTTCACTGGTGAAGGTTTGAAAGATAGAATTTCAAAATCAGTTTGTCCATGGTATGATGGTCCTTCATTATTAGAATATTTGGATAACATGAAACATCTGAACAGATATATCAATGCTCCATTCATGTTACCAATTTCTGGTAAGATGAAAGATTTAGGTACTATTGTTGAAGGTAAGATTGAATCCGGTCACGTTAAAAAAGGTTCTAACTTGATTTTGATGCCTAACAAGACCGATGTCGAAGTCATTACCATTTATAACGAAACTGAACAAGAAGTTGACGCAGCTTTCTGTGGTGAACAAGTCAAACTTAAATTGAAAGGTGTTGAAGAAGAAGATATCTCCACTGGTTTCGTGTTATCATCAGCTAACTTCCCTGTCAAGACTGTCACTAAATTCGAGGCACAAATCGCTATTGTTGAATTGAAGTCTATCTTGTCTTCAGGTTACACATGTGTCATGCACGTTCATACTGCCATTGAAGAAGTTACTATTAAACAATTGCTACATAAATTAGAAAAAGGTACTAACAGAAAATCTAAAAAACCACCTGCATTCGCTAAGAAAGGTATGAAGATCATCGCCGTCATAGAAACACAAGCTCCAGTTTGTGTGGAAAGATATCAAGATTACCAGCAATTGGGTAGATTTACTTTAAGAGATCAAGGTCAAACCATTGCCATTGGTAAAATCACTAAGATCTTGGAGTAGATTTCATCATTTCATTAATTTAATACTGTTAGATTTCTTTTTTCCATTCACATGTGTACATTAAATGTTGAAACTCATTTAATACAACCTAATGTAAAAGAAAAATTATTTATTTATTTATTAGGCTCTATCCAACAACCATTTTTTCAACCTCATTCATTAAATTCTCGACTCCTTTGATGACATCTTCATCATACCCTTTGCCGGGAGTAACTTCAGAATGTGCGAAATCAATCAATGTCAAGAAACTCAATGACTTGAAGCTTTTACCTTCTTCCTCTTCTTCCTCTTCTTCCTCTTCTTCCTCTAACTCATCCCTTCTATAAAGTGGGTCTTCATTATTCAATGATTCCCATCTTTTCAAATCATTTTCATAAACAATCAACAAACTACTTGATCTCATTCTAACTTCTTGAGAAATCAAACAATTGTAAAGTAACTGTAATCTAGTAAATGTGTTTCTAATAACAATCTGCTGTTGTTCAATACTCAACTTGTTATGCAAAAAGAATACTTTAAAGTGCTCGGCCAATGTTATACCATTCAACTTTCGACCATACCACTTATCAAAGCTTATATAACCTTCATCATCTTTCTTAACATTCTCTTCAACCCCATCAAACTTGGTTAAATCAGGCAACTCATCATTAAACAACTTCATCCCACAAATTCTGAAATGATGTGTCCCTGAGGTCGTGGCTTTACTCACATCCTCTAATCTTTTTCTCTTCTCCTCTTTTGCCTTTCTATCCGTTAGCACAGCCCCCAATTTTATGTCAACGATAGAAGGGTTCTCAAATCCATATAGCAAGTTTTCCAGCACTAAATACCTTTGCTTTTCTTCATTCTTACTGTCCAGATACATCATCTTCAAATCTGTAGAAATCTTCTGGGACGTAGCAGCCTGGTCACTTATCCCACTTTCCAAAGTTCCCATAAATCTAGGTGTCCAATCTCTCAGTTGGTCTTCTTCCGGGTCTCCACCTTGCTCTTTGAGGAATGCTTCATCATTTATCTGTGTGTAGAACAGTTGCTCCTGCTTCATGGCCGGTTTGAAGAACAGTAAACCAGAACCATCGACCAAAACCCCCTCATGTCCGGCCACACTGTGCGGTGCTTTACTGTATCGCTGCATTGTCATCAAAATATTCCTTCCAGTATCTTACTCTTCTCTCTAAAGGATTTGCCTATAGATCAAAGATCAGACAGGAGTTGTGTGCCCGGTACTCTGGTTTCATATTTTCGCGAATTCTCTAGTTTGACAATTTTTTTTGTTTGAGGATCTAAAATTGGGACCGTGAAACTAGTTACTATCAATAACAGTTAAGAGCCGCGCCAAAATGAGTGGAAATGTGAGTAAATCTGGACGGAACCTACGGTGGTGGGGATATTTGGCCGTGTGAGGGATTCTAGTGAGCCAAAGGGGCTCTGTCATCATACCCGGTGGGCCCACTTTGCGTGTCTTTTTATCTCATCTTTGTGGCTGGGTACTGGGTGTCAGCAGACTATGGAATTGTCCAGAGGTTAAAAGGGTTGGAAATAGCAGACTGAGGCTTTTTGCTATACAATCCAGAGGGCCTTATCAGAGAGTCCCGTTGCCCT
Organism: Gotozyma siamensis; assembly: GCA_030579035.1. Taxonomy (NCBI): domain Eukaryota; kingdom Fungi; phylum Ascomycota; class Saccharomycetes; order Phaffomycetales; family Phaffomycetaceae; genus Gotozyma; species Gotozyma siamensis. The sequence continues at coordinate 348,537 of JAKTZZ010000006.1, forward strand.
GATGACCGATATTCACCATTAAGAAGTGGTCTCAACAATCCCTAACTACCCTCATTGCCGTGTTCCCATGTTTTAGGGTCCTAATGTTATTATGAAATAATTGAAGTGTACTAACTATGTTATGATTAGCAATACGGTGATTATTCAACCTCGAACCCATATGAGCAGGACTATGAGCTCAACGACTACAACAGAGCTGCTTCCTCCGCCGGGAACGGTGATGATTTTGTTGCTTACATGGATAATATTTCCAGTATCAACAATGATTTAGACAACTACAACCAATTGATTGAATTGATTGAGTTCAACCAAAAGAAAATCTTGAATGAAGTTAATGAAGAACAAGAATTAGCAACCAGAAAACAATTGGATAGTCTGATTTCTCAAGCTTCTTCTTTACAACAAGAATTGAAAACTAGAATTAAAGATGCTCAAGCCAAGGCAAGTGGTGATTCATCTAAGAGAGCTCAAGCTGAAAACTCAAGACAAAGATTCCTGAAATTAATTCAAGATTACAGAGTTGTTGAAGCTAACTACAGAGAACAAAACAAAGAGCAAGCTTCAAGACAATACAGAATTGTTAGACCTGATGCCACCGATGCTGAAGTTGAAGAAGCCATCAATGATGTTGGTGGTCAACAAATCTTCTCTCAAGCTATCTTGAATGCTTCAAGAAGAGGTGAAGCTAAGACTGCTTTGGCTGAAGTGCAATCCAGACATAGAGAATTACAAAGATTGGAAAAAACCATGGCTGAATTGGCACAATTGTTCCATGACATGGAAGAATTGGTTGCTGAACAAAACGTTAAGATTCAAAACGTTAACCAAGCCGTCGAAGGTGCTCAAAAAGATATTGAATTAGGTTTAGGTCACACTGAAAAGGCTAAAGATAAAGCTAGAGCTGCAAGAAGAAAGAAGTGTTGGTGTTACTGGATCTTGGCAATCATCATTCTCATCATCATCGTTGTCATTGTTGTTCCAATTGCCACCCATTTCAGTTAATCTTAGTTGCTGTTTTTTTGCAACTGTTATAGAATTTTTTGTTAATGAAATTCCGAGTGTTCTTCTTATTTTGAGAAGCTGCTTCAAAAAGTTGGAGTTATGTTGGTGTGAGATGCCCATTTTTTGAGTTGTTGCAAAGAAGAAAATAATAGGTTCAGAATAGTGAATTCTTTGTTGTTAATTAACTCAAACTCAACTCTCAAATATTTTTTATTGAATTGTCGTTGTATAATATTGTTTGTTTTCATTTTTTATATTAATTTTGTTTTAACCATCAGACTAGTTTTGTTTCCCTAAAATACTTGTTGATTTAATCATTGATAAGTATTAATAATTCACAAACATTGATATTTTTAAATTTTCCGTAATCAACAACACTCTAAATTCGAAACTGAAAACAAGACTACATTGAAGATCATAACGTTGAATTTCAACATTGAAAGAATTATAAAATATTAAATATGGATCAGTGATTAGTCCTAGACATGAAAGCGATCCCAATTCAGCCAGGGTGGAGTAGATCCAAGTACCAACAATACACCAACAAGAGAACGAATCCCAAGTCAGATTAATCAGAAGGTTCTTTTTTTCTTCCAGAACAAAAGTGTTCTAATAAACCATGGGCCAAGAGTCGGGACGAACCCGTCTAGTGGAGTAAATTGAAGGCATAAAGTTCTGGTGAAAATGCGTCTATATACAGGTTCTATAAAATCTGCTATGAAAATAATGATGGAGATGAGGAGGGTAGCCTCCTAGCCACAAAGCTCATCTTGGTGGCATTATGTCATAACTGTTCTAACATCGCAACCATTGTTTCTAAGCGCGTCATCAATCGTAAGAATCGAAGCACGTTGTGTGTGGAAACGTCCAAATGGTTCAAGTTGTTATTCGTTTTTTTAAACAAGAAGAAAAGTTTTCTCGACATTTTTTTCATGTTGACTTTTTTCGTGTTGGGGGTTTGTTAGGGCTATTTTTTTTTGATGTGAGATATTGAAAAGATACGTGGAAATAAATATACAACATTTTAATGTGGTTTCTTTTGAGAAGACCAGATGCTCCTCTCTTAATGTCGGAAATCCATCATGATAAACATCGTTATTAGTGGTTAATGACATAACCTTCAGGTAAGGCATTATATCTTCTCAAGATGTTTTCAATTCTGTCCATACCTTTCACCAGATGTTCAAATTCAGGGCCATAAGAGATTCTGATAAAAGAATACATCTCACTATCATCCAATTCTCTGAAACTCAAAGGATTCAAATCAAAGAAAATACCAGGAACAATAATAACGTCCTCATGTAAAGCTTCATGGAAAAATCCTAAACAGTTGGAAATCTTTCCTGGCAAATGACTTAAATCAACCCAAATGTAAAAAGTTGAGTTTGGCCATTTTTTGAATTTGAAACCCATTTTTTCTAGCCTGTTAAGGCAATAATCTCTTTTCATCTTAAAATGGGCTTGTAATGCCAATGTTTCCTTCTTGACCAGACTTGGTTCCAAAAATGGGATAGCAGCTTCTTGGAAAGGGTAGTTCGTACCACCATCTAAGTAAGAGCCAGCCGAACTTAAAGATCTGATGTATTCTTTAGGTCCAACGATCCATGAAACTCTCCAGCCTGGCAGTCTAAAACCTTTGGTCAACCCATCAATGATCAGCACAGGGTCTTTGTTGACGTCAATTACCTCGCTTGCAGAGCTGATAGACTCACCAGGTTCACCATCGTAGTAATATCTGGAATAGAACTCGTCCATTATCAACAAACATTTCTGTCTGCATAAATTGTGCAATTCTTTCAACTCTGATTTAGACATGGCGCGACCTGTTGGATTTCTTGGATTTGAGGTCAAAATTGCAGAAACACCTCTGTTCAATTCACCTTTGATGATCTTTAAATCGATGTCATAATTATCAGTCTCATATAAAGGAACAGGAATTGGTGCAAAATTCTTAAACAATGATAACATTTCTGCGTATGCCGTATAATCAGGTAAGAAAAATGACAAGTAAGCATCACCTAAGATGGCAGCAATTCTTGTCAATGCGGCTCTCCCACCAGGTGCGACATTGACGTTTTCCCAAGTATATTTAGATTCTTTTCCTTGTCTGTATTGTTCATTGTATAAATTAGCAATCGCAGTTCTTAGTTCTTTTATACCTGAAGTTGGACTGTATTCACGACTTTCAATAGTTGTCTTAACAAAATCAGGTCTTTTGAAGCATCCTTCAATATCACCTGTCTCAGGCATTCCTTGTCCTAAATTAACCCAATTTTCATTAGGATACCCACGTTCAGCAGCACGATCCGTACACCAAATGACACCAGTTGCTGCGTTTTCTTTATTCAATGCAGGGAAATGGACATCAGGATGGGAAATTGGACCAGGAATAGGGATAGGTGAGGAAGTTCTGTTGGATTTTATATCATTGAGTCTTAATCTGTCCAATGGATTCTTTATAGAGTTATGATCAGGGATTGGAGTGACGATTCCTGAATTTGTCTGACTGAAAATTCTGGAGGAGGAGGCCTTGATCGAGTCAGGAAGCGTCTCTTCCAACTCGAGGAAGTTTCTCTGGTCTGCAGAAGACATTTCTTATTAGGCCGGATGGTTTAAACTTTAAAGGAAGGTTCGAAGCAGCATTTTTTTTAGTGTCATTTTTCTTACATAAGTTTCCTTCGCTTTAAATTGGAGTTTAAGGAGTTCAGCGTATTTACTATCGATATGATTGTATATAATTGTGTATTATTTGACTTGAGTTTTCTACCCTCTCGAAGACATCTATTATTGTTCAAGTTAAAACTTCATCAGAAATCTGTTTCCATGTAAGAACCGTTCTTGAGCAAAGTTTTAGCAGCTCTCGGTAGAACTTCAACTTGTAAAGGTACTAAAGGATACCTTTCCCCATCAACAGAATATAAACCACCGGTATACTTTGGAGTCAATCTATAGGCTACTGCCTTTGAATGGTGGACTTCTGGGGCATTGACATGTTTGCCGTTTTCTAAAGAGAGTAAAATTGGTGTTTGTCTAGTTAGACTTGTTCTTGAATCCATCATGATCAAATCAAGTGATCCATCGTTTGGTAATGCTGCAGGAAAGAATTGAACGCCCTTGGATATGTACGGCATAGCTCCTGCATAGAAAACACCCATGTTGTCTGTGAAGTCAGAATCAAGTTTTTCCCAATCTTCTGGAACTTCACTTTTAATGTCATATTTTAATTTGAAATTATCTTCAGTAATTTCTGTAATTATATCATGGTCTGCCTTCATGTCCAAGTGCTGGTGGTAATGGGCCCTCAGGTCGTCTTTGGACTTGGCAACATATTTAATCGCTATATCAACTGGATATTTTGACCCCAGTAACACTTTGTAGGCAACACCAATATCAAATCTAATGGCACCCAAAAATCTTAAAAATTCAGTCCCTATGTCGGAATCAGCAATCACTCCAAAAGTTTGACTTAAAAAAGAGACTCTAGTTTCTTCCGTGTCCTTTTGAGTGACTGCCATCAAATCAATATTCATTTCCTTAGCTTTCAAAATAGCTAATGCTGCAAATGATGCGTCTCCTGTTCCTAAACAAGATTCAGACATGGCATTACCTGAACCACAAGGAATTTGGGTAATAGGTATTTTGTCGAAAGCTCTAGCACGATCAGGACGTTGATAAAACCCGTTCATCACTTCATATGGAATACCATCCCCAGATGCGCAAATGATCACATCGTATAGATCTATGTTCAAATCCCTAACAATGTCGGACGCATGTTTAGAATATTCTGTCTTTATGATCTCTACTTTTGCTCCTGCAGCCACGAGTATTGGTTGTGCTTTCTTTAAAAACAATTTCAAAGCTTTCCCTCTACCACCATGAGGATTCACCAATACCAACATTGATTTCCCTGGCTTGACATCTTTATAACTGAGACTATATATCTTCTGTACAACATCATCAACACCAAAATCATCAATCTCCAAGATCATTGTCTTTGGCTCTAGCGATCCTCTCTTCTTTTTGGCAAATTTGACTTCGACCAGTTTATTCGTCCCCGTGGTATCGTCATCATTGTTATCTTCTTTCAAATATCTTGCAGAAAGCACATCCGGGTATGGAATACACTTACCTATCGAATCCTCACTTGACTCTGCTGTCTGGCAGCTTATGCAGCTCACCAGAGACGAGTTCTCGTGCTGGTACAACGCAGGCTGTAGACCGGCCACGCCTGCAAAGGACTGATCTCGTATAAGGATCCCCGCGTCACTGAGCACCGCCCGTATGGCCCGTGTCTTCTTGACCAGCTGTGATGTACTGTGTACACTGGATGGCATCGTGTTCGTGTCAGTTGGTGTTTTAGTTCGTTTGTTTATCTGTTTAAAATTTAAATAGGTTGGTCTCACTTTTTTTAATCTCGTTTAGTTAACCATTTTGGGATGGGGACACACTGCTGATTCACAGAGATTTGGAGGAGTAGTACTACTAGTGGATCCATTACTTCTATTTGTGAGTCAAATAGTCTATATAGCTCATTCCTTAGTCTACTCTGCTTTCCTATTTTTGTTCTTGTATCATATTGATGTCTTTATTCAGCATCGAGCACAACGCCAGAGGTCATCAATATCTTATTTAGTTTCTCCTTCTCTAAACCTCTTAGCAGCACATGGATATGAGACAGCTCGATGACACTCTGTAAGGCAGGAAAATTTCTAAACCAAACAACATCCTCCGGCTTGACACCCAACCGATCCACAAAGTTTAACTTAACATACCTGTTGATAATATCTCTCGTCTGTTCAGATATATCACCGATACTCGACTTCGGATCACATTCAATAGGATATTTTGTCCACACGCAGACGTGTGTCACATCACTCTCGAAGTTGTAAGGATATTCATTCATTATTATTCTCACGTCATCCGGATGTGTAAACAGTGAATTTCCCTTGGGTGTGATGTCCTTCTCTCCCTGAGTGTCCACCCATTTGAGACTGTCCTTTATCAGAAATTCCACCAATGAGGTATGAGTCTCTTCCAGAAGTTTCTTGTGATTTCTGTACTTGTTCGTGATGGCGTGGTTTCTATAGAGCCCACCAAGATCGTTGTTTTCTGTGATTCGTTAGCACTACTAGTTTTCCTCCATTGGCGTGTATAGGTGTGGGTAATGGTGACTCACTAATGATATATTTGACCTTGGACCACGTTATGACCTCATCGCTTATCATTTTGGTTGGGTATTAATCTTGTTGATGTGTCATAATCTTATTTTATAAGATCTCTAAAAATTCTTCGAAACGATAAATCGGGGATAATTTCATGATTTAGTGCATGATTGAAATTACCAAATTTGAAGTATAAGTGATAGGCACAAGAATAAGTAACACTCTAGTATTGTACAAATTTTCGAAATTGCGTGATGTCCGATGCTGGCGGCCTTTTTGTATTTTTAACAACTAATTATAAATATTGACTTGTGATAGCTATGATTTTAAAAATAAATTAAAAACAACCGGCGGGCTAAAAATTGATGAAATATACAACAGTAAAGCTGAGAGGTACCGTTTAACTGAGTTATGGCGTATAAACTATTTAGACAATCAAAGATAGCCTTCCGTTGCCTAGTTTGCTAAGCCAGGGATAGAGTTAGTCAGTAGTCACCACCAAAAGTCTGATCGTTAGTCCAACATCTCGGATCAATTGAACACACTCAACTGAACATAAAATAGAAACACTAAATAAAATATATTGTCCTAATTAATAAATTTTTTCTACTATAGGAGCCACCGATACTCACCAACAGTCATTCTTTACTTCTTCATTTGCATTGCCAAGGCAATCTGCACTTCTTTGAGATCCTAATGTAATTTCTCTATTACACATACCATGCAGCATTGTTTTTTAACCATAGATAAATGGCAGAGAGATTTACACCAACCTGAAATTTCCCAAATCTCGTTGACTTTTGAACTTCTTTCTCTCCTTTTACTCAGCACACGCACACTCAATTTAAACATAAATAGCGCAATGGGTTTCTTAGACGATATTAAAGGCAAAGTTGGCGAAGAGAACTTCGCTAAAGCTGAATCATTCTTGAACAAGAAAGAAGGTCAACCAGAACAAGAACAACAAGCTTCAGACAAGAAAGATGAAACTGAACAAAAATCTGAAAACAAATCTGAAGACAACAAAGTCACAGGTACAAGATACGTTGACAAGCTGGAAGGTTTCTTAGGTCAAGAAAAAGTTGGCGAGATCAAAACCAAAGTTGGAGAAGACAATTTCAAAAAAGCTGAAAACATCATTGAGGAACAACTCCAATCTAAATTCGGTGGTAACAAAGAATGAATGGGTAGGATTACTAAATTACTACTATCTTTTAAAGGTGACATCCTTTGACTTGATTTCACTTTACTAGAGCCGATAAATACACTTCTCTACTCTCGAGTTTTGAAGCTTCTTGATCTGTAGAGTCTTGACGCGTAGGTAACCCCTGCAGGTTGCAGAGAACAGTCAAGGGGGAAGAAAAAAAAAAAAAAAAACATTTTCATTATATCTCAACATTGCACATGAATTTGGCGTTGAACATTCCATAGAGCATGAAGTAGGGTGAAATCATACTAGAGGTAATATGGATAATCATTGGTGTATAATCGTTCCTTTGAAAAGAGCATGATCTTACTGTTTTGGTGGTTTTTTAGTGTATCAAAATCTCGAAAATATTCATGTATCCAACAAAAATGGCTTCTCAAAAACTTTGAAATTAAGCGTTTAATACCTTAACATATATTAAATGACTTGAAAAGAGTCGAAGTCTCGTAGTAAATTCCGATCTGCATTTCATGCGATTATTTCATGATGACTATGCATTTTGACAGGCTCAACTAGCCAATCAGGACTCGTTGGAACCACTTGAAAATTCCAGATATCGAGCGAACGGACGCTACGATTGGTGAGTTGGTAAAGAAAGTGATTTATAATAACGATTATTGGTCAAAAGGTCCTGCAAGTCTTGCATGATCAACTTGTAAATAGAATTTGTATATAATATTGGACAGCGCCT